>LPNX010644170.1:769413-819788 GCA_001517045.1 Pseudotsuga menziesii | reverse complement strand
CAAATTTTTCCTCAGTTCAGCGAGCTGCTTTCATCTCCGAAAATCTCAAAAAAAAAATATCAGACTTCAAAAATGTTTGCTGCTGCGTTTTACACAGACTGCTCCTGCGTTTTCCTCAGTGGACTGCTCCTCCGAAATTTGCCTCAGTCAAACCTCCGAATTTTTCCTCAGAGCTCTTTCCAAAATTCACACCTTTCAAAATGAATTTTGATGGGGTATTTATACTGGTTTTCCCACCATAAATTCTGGAGACAACCTTAAAAAAAAATATTTTTATTTTTATTTTTATTTTTAAATTTGAATTTGAAATTTAATCTTTTGTAGGCTGGCCGACTTGTTGTATTTTATTTTTATCATTTTTGTTGAGCCGACTTGTCACAATCTTCTTTTGTGGAACCGACTTGTCCACCTTTCTTTATTCTTTTTGGAGAGTTGACTTGTTTGTGGGCTTGTGTGTTGGTGCCATCATCAAGCTGCCAATAAGTGGGTTCAAGACCCAAACCATCACATGCAAGGGTGTATCAAGCCATCAAGGGCTTCATCAAAGAATCCCAACACCATGACATGTGTGACCAAGGACCCCATCATCCAAAAGTAACCATATCATCTCCTTCAAGGGTTCAAGGACCATTAACCCAACAAATGTGGGTCCAAAGGCTTCTTCATCAGGCAAGAGGTATCATGGGCTTCTTCAACAACCTTAGCCATGCACGGGAACCTCTATGGTCAAGATACATCAAGACATCACATGTGGGTTTGCCAGACCTTCTCCCGGGGACCCATGACATCATCATAGCATGAATGACCACATAATGGGTCATTAATGCTTCTTCCACCCATCTTGGGCTTCTCCAACATCCATCAAGGCTTCAGGACCATCTCCAGGGTCTTCAGCATCATTAGCAGGGTCTTCAACATCTTCAGCAAGGTGGTGGCATCAAGATCCAAACTTGTGGGTACAAGGACCTTGTCAACTGGGTACATGGTGCTTCAAAGCACAAACCCACTATGTAAGGGATCTAGGCACTACAGGTGGGACTTGGTGGCATCAATGACATCTCGTGGGGCCACTGCAAGTCCATGTTGGCATCAATGACAATTTCATCAACACGAAAAAGATATTACAGTTATTTAAAAGATTTACTTCAACAGCATAACATTCAACAATGACATTCACAATATGAAAGATAATGAAAGATATAATAATGATGCAAAATGACCAGTACCAATGGGGTTACACAAGATTGAGTGGTGTTGAAATAGTGGAAAAGTTTTGTTGTGTATCTTGGTTCATTTTAAATTAAAGGTGAATTAGATGAGTGAGTTAAAAGGGAAAGGGAACTCCATAATACCTGACAGTACAAGGAGTGTGTCTGGATTCTGAGAAGAGTGGCTCTGCACAGGAAAATGTGGGCTAGATGAAGTCGTGGGAGGGTGTTCAACACTACACCAACAAGGATGTAGCCTAATGGGACCCCACGGTCGCTTTCTAGTTGTTCCTGCTTTCCCTAAAAAAAAATCCCACTATTTCTCAGGCTTGTTACGCAAGATTTCCATAATGTTTTGGGGAAGTTGATTTTATTAAGATGAGTTTGATTAATCAGGTGTGAGGGATTAATGAACGCACAATACAACTTTTGATATCCCTAAGTCTCATACTAAGCTGCGAGGAGTAGAGCATACACGGTAGAGGCAAACGTTTGTTCCGATTAATGAAAGCAACTAAAAAGGGACAACCCTTCAAGGACGGATTGTGTGCTTGTGTTGCAAGATAGTCAAAGGAATGCAATTCCAAACATGAAGTAAACAAGGCAAAGATGAGTTATCTAATTACTACAGCGAAGAATCTCTTTCAAGCCTGAAGGTTGTACTCGAGAAAGCGAGGCTAGGTTAATATTTCGTTTTTACAAAAATAAAAAGACTAATCCATCTTTATTCAACAAAAAAAGGAACTATTCTAAACTTGCAGATAAAAAGCAAAAGGTACAAACCAAACAAGGAAAGATACAAGCTTCTCCCATATGGGGGGTGTTGCCGCCTAATTCGCACCTCGAGTCACGTGGCAGAAATCTTCAAGCCACTGGGTACGACCTTGGGGGCAAGCAAGAGTCAAGTGTTGTCACTTGATCTTGAATCCTTAGTCTAGGCTCTCTCCTAGCGAAACCAAGGGGGGTGGTCCCTAGTAAAATAAACTATGGTGTTTAAACTATAACAATGCAACAATTAGTTTAGGAGATGAGATACAATAAAACCTTGAAACAAAGATAACTGCAAAATATTTAATTAACTAGCATAAATAGCATTCCACACAACACAATTATTAACTTAATAAAGAAAATAAGCGAGATTGCCAAAATAGACCAGTGCTAGTGGAGTGCTTGTGTAAAGGGTTTCTAATGAAGTCTCGTGAAGTATTGCAGTTGTCTCAGTTGGTCAATTTTAAGATTATTAAGTGAGTAATTAGGGAGTGGGTCAATTCTTGGTAAATTTTATTATTAATGTGGTAATGATCTTTCTTATGAAGGGAAAAAGGGTATTCCAGATATACCCGGAGATACGAGGAATGTGTCTGGAGTTACCAAAAAGTGGCTCTCACAGTGACATGTTGGCTAGATGGAGTCGCACGACAGTGTTTAACACTATACCAAACGAGGGTGTTGCCTAACGACAGCCTGCGGTCACTTTTTAGTGGTTCCCTCTTCACTTGCAGAATTTCCCCACAACTTAGTACAATCGCATAAGTGTCGGATTTTCACTTGTAGGAATTAATTGATGTGTTTTCCTAATTACTAGTCACTTCAATCCCTTTCTGATTGTCTCACCGATCCATCCAAAGGCCTGCAGTGGTCACAAGAGTATACAGGGTCTTGAAGTTAGCTTCTAAGATTTTTTAAAGCTAAGTGTGAGTTTTTTAAATCTCGATGTTGATACTCTCGTTACTGAGAACACAGCTGGATTGATTAATTTTACTTTAGGAACTTAAAATAAACTGGAAAAAATAAAGAAAAACTAAAAAAAATGAAACAATGTGAATCCCCCCTGGGGGGATGGGATGTGGGCACTTGGCTGCCCACTTGCTTCTCTTTTTACAATGATTAGAAGAAATAAGGACTTGTGTTTTTTTGTATAATAGGAACGACAAGTTTTTCACAATTAAGGGCCTTTGAGAAATGGCCAATGAAATAAGTATGAGAAGATGGGCTTCCAGTTTGACTTGGATCTTCAAAATTTCACCAGAATGCCTCTTTATCAAACCAATCTCTGCTGCAAAACAATGAACAAATTTTTATTTAATATGATAGAAAATCAAATTAAAACATAAAAATTTGATCAAAAATAATTAAGTACTTTAAAGATAGAAAATTTTAGGAACCAAACTAGTACTTGCTTGCAATCAAATCTTGAAAAATAAAACTTTAATGATCAAATCTAAATCTTTAAATTTGCATAAGTAAATCAGAAAGCTAAGATATTCCAATATTTCAGTGAGATTCGAAGATGCAAAAAATGAAAAACTAGTAACCAAAATTTGAATTTTTTAAAGTGACGGAAGAAGGAAAAGAAAGATGCCCCAAAGCTTTGAAGCTTCGGCAATGGAGTCCTCAAGTAGAGAGGGGAGGGATTTAAATCTTCTTAAACAAATCGCAGAGATATGGTGGAATCAAACGAGAACCGGCACTCCTCCATGCTAGATATCCCTGCACAGCTTGAACAATACTACACCAAAGCGTTATATCTGGGGTATTTAAGCAAAAGACTAGATAGTATGCATACAAACAAGTAAAACATACAAATCTAAGATCTACTCACATAAATAAGTCAGAGAAACAAATAAGAAACTACTTATTTATCCTCTTCCACCAATTATCATTAATCCTTCAAAGACCGGTTAGAACAACAAAGACTGCAGCAAGAAACTGATACATTTATACCTCATATAACATAAGAATTCACCACACACTGATGCCCGACACAAGTATGCCTCCAAAGCCTTCACTTTATTTCTCAATGATAATAAACTACAACATACAAGAGCAGAGGTTCAATGCCCAAATCATCCGTCAAGAATGACGAGAGGTTGCTTGCTTAAATAGAAATCTGGCAAAGAGAGGGGAATGCATCTCCTCAAGGATGTGCTAGCTCCAAATGAGTTGGTTGTGGGTTGGAAAAAGGTTGGAATGAGTTAGATAAAGGCAAAAGGAGAAGCAACTTCCAAAACTTTGGAATCCGCATCACCAAAAATCATCCACATCACCCAAACTTCCATCTCTCTTGGGATTTGCGCCCCCACTTGAAGAGGAAAGTTCCAAACTCAAAAAACTCTCTGAATTGGCAACATTTGAGTTGTCCCTCTTGCCCGGCTACTTGCCAAAATGATTTGCCAAGTCACCCAACTCTTTTTTGGCAATTATCTTTTTTTTTTTAATTGCCGAATTTTTTGATATTTCATTTTTTCTTGGGTTTTTGGGTTTTTCAAATAATTATTAATTTTGGGGTTAAATAACTACTCGAAAACTTAGGAAAGTGGGTTTAGGGGTTAAATGGGTGCTTTGAGTTAGAAAACAAACACCCCCATGGCAAAATCAACCTCTTAGCCACACTTTATGACTTTTTACACTTTTACAATTAACTTATTAAAAATAAACCTGTAAAAACGGGGGAAAAATATATATATATATATATATATATATATATATATATTCCGGAAAATTAAAAAATACTTATGAGGGACTTAGGACATGTTCATAATGACTCAAAATAATGATTAGCATGGTAATATACATCGACACATAGGTTTTAATAACCTCCTGAGGCCTAATTAATAATGCGATTATTCCAGCATTGAAGGTTTGGGTGAAACACTCGAAAATTATTTATCGCTTAAAAACAATAAATTATTAACAAAAAAAAAAAACACTCTGGAATAATGCATTAATAAATAAGTCCTAAGAAGTCAAACCTTTTACATAAAGTCATCATGCTAACTCGTTTTATTACAATTCCCCATGGGGTATAAACATGTTAAAAAAATTTAAAACAAGGTCGTAGGAAGGCCTGCAAAGACTTCTGAACTTGAAATTGAACAAGTGATTGTTCATATTTGGCGGCTTGGTTAAAAGTCCAATTGAGTGCATCTCAGGCGGTAACATCTGGCTCCTACTGTGAGACACGTGCTTGATCTGGTCTTTAGGCAAGGAGAGTATGCAAGAACCATAAAATCTCTGGTTTCAATAATCTGTAAAAACATCTCAACTTGACAAGCCAACCTTAGTAGCACAAAATCTTGTAAAATCCAACGAACCATTAAGTTGCTTTATTAGAAAGTAAATGGAAAAAACGAAACGTTAACTAAAGAGAAATATTATTATTCCTAAGTACAGAAAAGAAATGCAAAAAGTAAATGCTCACTTTAAGAAGCTTATTTTCCTACTCTAAGCATAACATAGTCAAAACATTAAGTGAAATGATAAATCCAATGCAACCACCTTAACATTTTATAAAACTTTAATTTTTTTCCTTTGTCTTTGGTTACCAGCCAAAGCAAGGACATATTTATTAGAAAGTGCAAACCTGAATGGATATTCAGGATGGGCGGGTTGGATGGGAGATCATAAGTATATAACACTTCATCGAATTGCTTCCCAAACTGGCATGAGCTTCCGCAGACTTCTTCTATCCAAGCTTGGACAGGGATAATGTACACATCTGCATGATGGAGCAGGTCAACAACTCCATCACATATATCGAAAGGGCTTGTCGAATGGTAACTCTCTATGTAAGCCCCAAGTTGCTCCAAATCATAAGGAACCTCTGAATCAGAAAATGCAGGCTCAGGCTGACCCTCCATCGGCTGTATCAAATTTGACTCTTTGACGCATTGCCTCTCAAGGTATTCATTGCTAATACTTGTGTGTTATTCTGGATGATATGGCTCTGAATGATCGTATGAAAACTTTGCATGCTCCTCTTCCATACCGAGACCTCCCCAAGTTCCTAAGTGAACACTCCCTTCGGTGGACATGTCACAAATGGTATTTTCAATAAAACCTCCAAAAAATTCTGAATAAGCACTCCCTTCTCTGGACATATCGTAGATGGGTTTTTCCATAAATTTCCAATAGTCATCATCCCCATCCATGTCATATGTGGGGGGCTCTTCATCCATGGCATCATGCACCTGCCTATCCAAGTTTTCCTTGTATTCATAACAATCTTCTTCAAAAGATTTGGTCTCAAAAATGTTACAAGGCAATAAACTTTCCAAACCTTCATCAACATGTGAAGAACAAAGTCTAGTGTCATCACACACCATACAGATCTTATCATAAGTTTCTTTATCGTCTTCTATAATGGTTTCTACTTGAGGTAAATCTAAAGAAAAATTGTGATCATTATCAATAAAATAATCATGAGAATAATCCAAATTTTCAATAGATTCTATGATATCATGAAGAGGAGCTTGGAAAGGAGGTTATACATTTATTAGGAAGGCCCTGATAGAACCAATAACAGGCCTCACCTTGAAAAGTACTAGCAAACATTTCCATCATATTGTCCTCATAAAGCACATTGGAGTCGACCATCAACTGAAGGAAAGATTTGACATGCCAGATGGCCGAATCACCATAATTTCCATGAAAGACTGAAAGCCATTTATATACATTCCCCACACCATGACCAAAGTTAGGAAAACCTGGGATGTTTGAGAAATCGATAGGCTGAAAAAAGTCCAACTATCTGGGCACCACACTGCTCCCTTAATTCATCCATATCAAAAATTAATAGTATGCATTTGATATAACCATTGAACCTTGTACTGAATAGGTGGAGCTGTCAAGTGATGAGCTTTACAAGTTTTAATATGTCACATGGGCTCATCTACACACAACAAAATTTCACAAGTTTATGAGATAACAGGGTTTTATCCCTTCAATGGAGTCACCACGTGAGAAAAAAAAATATGCATTTAAAACTTTCTCACAAAAATTTTCCTTTTGTTTTTCTTTTGTAAATTATAAAAAAAAAAAAGTTAGTGGAGTCGCCAGATGAAAAATTAAAAACTAATCTACAAAATCATCAAACAAAGGAAAAACAAAAAGAGAAAACAAAAGTCGTACTCCGGGAATAGAAAGATTTATCCCCGGCGACGGTGCCAAAAGGTTGCCGCCTAATTCGCACCTCAAGTCACGTGTCAGAAATCTTCAAGCCACTGGATGTGACCTTGGGGGCAAGCAGGAGTCAAGTGTTGTCACTTGATCTTGACTCCTCCATCTAGGCTCTCTCCTAGCGAAGCCAAGGGGGGTGGTCCCTACTAAAATAAACTATGGTGTTTAAACTATAACAATGCAACAATTAGTCTAGGAGATGAGATACAATAAAACCTTGAAACAAAGATAACTGCAAAATATTTAATTAACTAGCATAAATAACATTCCACACAACACAATCATTTACTTAATAAATAAAATAAGCAAGATTGCCAAAATAGACCAGTGCTATTAGAGTGCTTGTGTAAAGGGTTTCTAATGAAGTCTCGTGAAGAATTGCAGTTGTCTCAGTTGGTCAGTTTTAATATTATTAAGTGAGTAATTAGGGAGTAGGTCAATTCTTGGTAAATTTTATTATTAATGTGGTAATGATCTTTCTTATGAAGGGAAAAAGGGTATTCCAGGTATACCCAGAGGTACGAGGAATGTGTCTGGAGTTACCAAGAAGTGGCTTTCACAGTGACATGTGGGCTAAATGGAATCGCACGACAATGTTCAACACTACACCAAACAAGGGTGTAGCCTAACGGCAGCCTGTGGTCACTTTCTAGTGGTTCCCGCTTCACTTGCAGAATTTCCCCACAACTTAGTACAATCGCATAAGTGTCGGATTTTCACTTGTAGGAATTAATTGATGTGTTTTGCTAATTATTAGTCACTTCAATCCCTTTCTGATTGTCTCATCGATCCAGCGAAAGACCTGTAGTGGTCACAAGAGTATATGGAGTCTTGAAGTCTTGGATATTTTAAGATTTTTTAAAGCTAAGTGTGAGTTTTCTAAAACTCGATGTCGATACTCTCATTACCGAGAACACATCCGGATTGATTAATTTTACTTTAGGAACTTAAAATAAACTGGAAAAAATAAAGAAAAAATAAAAAAATGAAACAGTGCAAATCCCCCCTGCGGGATGGGGTGTGGGCACTTAGCTACCCACTTGCTTCTCTTTTTACAATGATTAGAAGAAAGAAGGACTTGTGTTCCTTTGTAGAATAGGAACGACAAGTTTTTTACAATTAAGGGCCTTTAAGAAATGGCCAATGAAAGAAGTATGAGAAGAGGGGCTTCCGGTTTGACTTGGATCTTCAAAATTTCGCCGAAATGCCTCTTTATCAGACCAATCTCTGCTGCAAAACAGCAAACAAATTTTTATTTAATATGATAGAAAATCAGATTAAAACATAAAAATTTGATAAAAAATAATTAAGTACTTTAAAGATAGAAAAATTTAAAAATCAAACTAGTACTTGCTTGCAATCAGATCTTGAAAAATAAAATTTTAATGATCAGATCTAAATCTTTAAATTTGCATATGTAAATCAGAAAGCTAAGATATTCCAATATTTCAGTGAGATTTGAAGATGCAAAAAATGAAAACTAGTAACCAAAATTTGAATTTTTTAAAGTGACGGAAGAAGGAAAAGAAAGATGCCCCGAAGCTTTGAAGCTTCAGCAATGGAGTCCTCAAGTAGAGAGCGGAGGGATTTAAATCTTCTTAAACAAATCGCAGAGATATGGTGGAATCAAACAAGAACCAACACTCCTCCACGCTAGATATCCCTGCACAACTTGAACAATACAGCACCAAAGCATTATATCTGGGAGTATTTAAGCAAAAGACTAAATAGTATGCATACAAACAAGTAAAACATACAAATCTAAGGTCTACACACATAAATAACTCAGAGAAACAAATAAGAAACTACTTATTTATCCTCTTCTACCAATTATCATTAATCCTTCAAAGACCGGTTAGAACAACAAAGAATGCAGCAAGAAACTGATACATTTATACCTCATATAACATAAGAATTCACCACACACTGATGCCCGACACAAGTATGCCTCCAAAGCCTTCACTTTATTTCTCAATGATAATAAACTACAACATACAAGAGCAGAGGTTCAATGCCCAAATCATCCATCAAGAATGAAGAGAGGTTGCTTGCTTAAATAGAAATCTAGCAAAAAGAGGGGAATGCGAGTCAAGGATGTGCTAGCTCCAAGTGAGTTGGTTGTGGGTTGGAGAAAGGTCGGAATGAGTTGGATAAAGGCAAAAGAAGAAGCAACTTCCAAAACTTTGGAATCTGCATCACCAAAAATCATCCACATCGCCCAAACTTCTATCTCTCTTGGGATTTGCACCCCCACTTGGAGAGGAAAGTTCCAAACTCAAAAAACTCTCCGAATTGGCAACATCTGACTTGTCCCTCTTGCCCGGCTACTTACCAAAATGATTTGCCAAGTCACCCAACTCTTTTTTGGCAATTATCTTTTATTTTTTTAATTGCTGAATTTTTTTATATTTCATTTTTTCTTGGGTTTTTGGGTTTTTCGAGTAATTATTAATTTGGGGGTTAAATAATTACCCGAAAAATTAGGAAAGTGGGTTTAGGGGTTAAATGGGTGCTCTAAGTTAGAAAACGAGCACCCCCATGGCAAAATCAACCTCCTAGCCACACTTTTATGACTTTTTACACTTTTACAATTAACTTATTAAAAATAAGCATCTAAAAACGATTAAAAAAAAAATCCGGAAATTAAAAAAAACTTATGGGTGACTAGGAAATTAAAAAAAACTTATGGGTGACTTAGGACATGTTCATAATGACTCAAAATAATGATTAACATGGTAATATACATCGACACAGGTTTTAATAACCTCCTAAGGCTTAATTAATAATGCGATTATTCCAGCTTTGGAGGTTTTGGTGAAACACTCGAGAATTATTTATCGCTTAAAAACAATGAAAAATTAACAAGGAAAAAAAACACCCTGGAATAATGCATTAATAAATAAGTCTTAAGAAGTCAAACCTTTTACATTAAGTCATCATGCTAACTCATTTTATTACAATTCCCCATGGGGTATGAACATGTTAAAAAAAATTTAAAAAAGGGCCTAGGAAGGCCTGCAAGGACTTCTGAACTTGAAAATTGAACAAGTGATTGTTCATCTTTGGCGGCTCGGTTAAAAGTCCAATTGAGTGCAACTCAGGTGGTAACAGGGGGAAGGGGGGGCTATGGAGTCGTAATCCCACTTGTTTTTTATTTATGATCACTTACAATGCTTAAAAGAAAAAGAAATGCCTTATGACCCTTGAAAATGGGTCAAAAAGGCTTACATACTTGCTTAGGGAAGAAAATGAATGAAGGAGGGGGATGGTAGAAGGATCGTGGGTGCTCCAGATGACCAAAAGATTGATTTTTCAACAGTACCTCTCTCTCTTTTTCCTCCAACCTGCTAAAACCCAGAAAACTAATGAGGTAAAGTTAGTGGATTAATGCTTTAAAATACAAAAAAAGCACTAAGTACTTGCTCAAAAAATTAGAATTTTTATACCATTTCAAGTACTACAACAAGAACTAGATCTATGCTTATAAATATGAAATGAAAGCGCCTTTTTAGATCTAGGAATAAACAAGCTTAAACATGTATAATAAACCTTTAAAATAAATCTAAGCATGCAAATAACCAGAGAGAAAATTTCGATTCAAGGTGACAAAGATATGTTCTCAAGCCCTAGCCTGAATCTTTGTGAGGAATGGAAGTGCCTGAAATACATGAAAAGTTAGATCCAAACAATTGTTTTGAAGGAGAGCAAGATGCAAACGAGCTCAGGATCCCCTTCAATCTTTATGAATTGCAAAGCTACAACAACTTTCAAAAAGTGAGATTAGTCTAGTACAATTCATTAAACAAAATAAGGAGAGTATAAGTATTGTCGACTACAGTCTAGCACTCCTATTCTCAAATAATAAAACATAAACAAGCAACTTGGATCTTAAAATGCTTGCCCAATAAACTAGAAATAGCCTTCTTATGCTAGAATAGATTTACTACTTTGAAGAAAAGAAAATTGCAACTAGCTAAATATCACATCGATTTACATGCATAGCATCACATCCATGAAAATTCCTTGCACAGTTTGGACCTCCAAAGCCTCACTTTTATTCAATAAAATAACAATAGTACATAACAGGAGCAGAGGTTCCTTCCATCCATCCAGAATGAGGAAGAGGGCCTCGATTTTATATAGTTTACAAGCCCCTGGTGTAATGTCCCCTTTTTGGAATTTTACTAAATGACCAATTATTTCACTTTTTTCCCCAATTTTGACCTTAACTAGTTTTGATGTCTAGACCTCCAAATTGACCCAAATACTTCCAAATTTTCTCTGAAGGTACATGACGGATAATATAACTTAAATATGATGTCCATGTATGTTTTTTGACCTCCCAATTACTTCTGTAAAATTGTTTAATGTTTTGTTCAAAGCAGGAGTCTTTACTAGCAAATTGGGGCTCCAATTCCCCCTGGGTAATTGCTGGAAATGGCTTTACAAACGATCCCAAAGTCACTTGAATTTCTGAACAGAGGTTGGGTATGTGTAAGGGACCTTTTCAAAGTCTCATATGCATCATGGTTCAATTTATACAGACTGTTATGACTCTTTCCAAAACAACTCCCAAGTCACAATTTCACCCTTGGGGAAAATGCTCCAAATCTTCTCCCAATGCAATAAAAATGAGTAAAATGGCTTCCAATGCTTAAGTACTGAACATGAGACTTGAAATACACATTAATTACAGTCCATCCATCATAACATTTATCAAAGATAAATTCCTCCATTCGAAATAATAAGCATTACCATGGCATATATCAAAATAGAGTGGAAATGGTCATTATTTGCTCATCAAAAGTCATTTTGACATACAACTCTTGGGAATTTTGGCTTGAAACTTTCTGAGAATGAATAACAAAGAATATTGAACTTCTTAAAATCATAAATGGGGAATGAAAGGCTCTCCCAATTCGAAATCATCAGCATTACAATGGTTCACAACAAGATAGTGGGGAAATGACGCTATTTCTTCATTGTTCAACATTTTTACATGAATTCTTTTGGGTATTTCGACCTGAGAGTCTTCTAAACGTGAAATACAGAGAAAATACGATAATGGGCATTAGAATCTTCCCAAAAGAGATCAATAGCTCACCCAAAACGCAATCCCTCCATTGACATGAATATGGTGTGAAAACTGAAAATAGTTGAGAGAGAGTGCTATAATAGAAGAATCCATGAGTGATAGAAAGGAGGCCGAGAGGTAGGGTTTCGAAGGCTCTGGAGAAGGCATATTATCGATCAAGGCGTTCAGCCATGACAGGGGGGTGGGTCATTCTGACCGTACCTCCCCCTGTCGCCATCATCATGCGTGCTGTGGCTCCTATGCAGGACTTCTTACTTTTCACGGAGTTTTCTTTTATTGTTTTTTATTGTTCTGTTGGTAGGGTTTATTGATCTCACCTTGGGGCTGCTATTGAACGGTTTTTTGTCAGGGTTTGGTTAAGCTTGGTTACTGTGGCTGCTATTAAACGGTTTTTTGTCAGGGCTTGGTTAAGCTTGGTTTCTGTGGCTGCGATGGAAGATTTGGAGTTGGTTGATTATTCTAGTGACCACCTGGAGGCTCAGGATGTGTGGGGGGTGCCAACTGGAGGGTTGATGGAGGGCCTAGAGGATTTCCCGAGGTTGGGACCTGAAGGAACTGGAACGACCGGTGGAGGTCAGGAGGGACCGATTTCTGACTTTTCACCATCCGATTTTCTCTCTTTTTCACCACAATGTCATTTTCCGGGTGTTATTGAGGATTGCCATGGGCGTCAGGTGGACCTGTTGGGCAGTTCTAGCTGGAGGGAAGCAGGGGATTTCTTCTCCCGGAATTTAGGGTTTCCGGTGTCAGGTGTGGAGGAAGGTTTTGAAGTAGTGCAGGGTTTTGATTGTGTTGCAGTGGCTGGGGTGGCATGGCAGGTGGAGCAAGCATGTGGAGTGGGGGGAGGAGGAGCTGAGGTGGAGAGGAGGGTGCCATTGGTATCATCGGAGCACAGGGGATGCGTGAGCCCGATCTCTGCTGCTGGGCAGTCGAAGGGTACTGTTGGGGATGCGACAGGGGCAGAGGAGAACATCAGGGGAACTTCAAAGAGGCGCAAGAGGGTTTGGGTAAAATCAAGACCTGTGGGGTGCTATGCAGTTGGAGTTGATATTGAATGGGATAGGGTTTTAATGATGTCATAGAAGACGCTAGTGGGTAGGGTTATGGGCAGGAACTTTGCCCGCAAAACTGTGGTGGATTAGGTGGATGAACATTGGAGGGTGCTTCTGGGTTATGCTCCGGAAGTGGATATGTTACTTCGTGGCTAGTTTGCGGTGGAGGTGAAATCAGAGGCAGACATGAGGCTGATCCTGAATCAAAATTGGCATTTGAACCACTCACCTGTCCTTTTAAAGCCTTGGCATCCCCTTTTTGATGCAAGTCGAGAGAGAGTAGACAAGATCCCGATATGGGTCCGGCTCCCAGGCCTGCCTCTTCATTTCTGGGAACCTCGGCATTTTCGACAAATCAGTGATATCTTGGGAAAATATTTGGAGGCGGACCTTTCTTTCATGGAGACCCATTACAAACAGGTGGCCCACATCTTGGTGGATTTGAACATCCGCGAGGGTCTTCCTGAGACTATAGACTTGGTTTGGGGGCCTGATAGCATCACTCAGCTTCTGGACTATGAAAACGTGCCTTTTCGGTGTAGAAGATGTCATGCATATGGACATCCTGTCTCGAATTGTCGCCTTCCATTGCGTACTTTAAACGGTGGGAAGAGAAAAGTACAAAAGGTTGCTACTGAAGGAGACCAAATCGATCTGGAGTCCACTGATCATATGTCGGCAACAGAGGGCTCAGGAGGCGAGAGGATTTCAGAGGATTCTGATCCGACCAATCAAGTTTCAGAGGGGGAACCAGAGGTTCGAGTAGATATTCTTCCTGTTACAGCAGTCATGGCCGCACTCACAGCACCTGTGGAAGCAGATAAAACTCCGGGGTCTTCCATCCCGGGTAATACTACTTTCTCCCTCTCTCCATCTTTAAATTTATTATTGCATCAGTGCACTTTGGTAGGTCTTGATTGGGTGGAGGGGTTAAAAAACTTGACCTTATCGGGCCCCTCTGAAGAGGGTTTATTGCCCTCGGGGGTTGTCCGGGCTGGGGTTTCAACTATTTTGAGGGATGACTCTACTAGTCCTTTACCTGAACCCTCCCCTGAAAATACTCAGTCGATTACAAACCCTCCGATCATTCTTGAGCCAGATCCTGGGCAGGGGATTGAGGATCTGGGTATTTCATCTCCGGAATCTTCAGAATCCGGGTACTTCCTAAGGTCCTGCACAAAGAAATCTGGGGGGGGTTTGGGGAAAGAACAGGTACCGGTGCGGAAGGGAAGGGGCAGAACTTCACATCTCTCAAAGGCTCAGTCGAGGGCCAAGAATGATATGCGTGAGGGGAAACAACTCTCCATTGAAAGGGCACTTAGAGCGGTGAATGCCCGGAAGCCTGTTAGGATATGAAGATTATGTCCTTCAATTGCCGGGGTCTGGCTGGGCCCAAAAAGAAATCAGGCTTCAAAAGGGTGCTTACTCTTGAACACCCTGATGTGATTTTGCTACAAGAGACTTTAGGGTTAGGTGATATTATCAAGGAAAGATTGGAGAGTTGGCTGGTAGGGTGGTCTTTTGTGACTCTGGATGTTCGGGGTCGTTCGAGGGGGTTGGCTGTGGGATGGAAGTTAAGTACGGCCAAGCTCTTAAACTCTTGGGGGAGAGACTCTGTTTTGGGAGTTGAACTCTTGTCGGTAGACTTAGGTACACAATTATCTGTGATTAATGTCTATGGGCCTTATTTGAATCGAGTTCCTTTCTGGGATTCACTTTTACAGGACCCTTTTATTGGAGGAGACTCGGTTGTGGTGGGGGGAGATTTAAATTTTTCTCTGGGTCAGACAGAAATTTGGGGCCCTCATGCTCAAGCAGATCCCCAAGCAGGGAATTTTCTACAAAAGTTGGTTGAAAAAAACCTGTTGGATGTTGAGCCTATTAAGTTGAAGCCTTCTTGGAGGAATAATAGGGGAGGAGAAGCTAGGGTGGCGAAAAGGCTGGACAGGTTTCTGGTGGCAGAACAGCTGGTGGACAGGTTTTTTCTCGTAAGACAGTGGGTAGGTAGTGGGGGAAACTCAGATCATTTCCCTATTTTCTTTGAGATTAAAAAAGGGCCTATCAATCCGCCCAGCCCACTGAAGTATAACAGATCATGGCTCCTTGATGAATCCTTCAAAAATCTTTTCTTGGCTTTATGGAGGACTTACGATGAGTCTCTGGATCGAACAGCTGCCTTTCAATTTGCTAAGAACATTAGAAGACTAAAAGGGGAGGTAAAAGAATGGGCTATAGCAAAAAGACTGAGGGAGGATGCTGAACTGAAGCTTGTAGAGGCTGAACTTTTACAGAGCTATGAAGGAGTAGGGGGGGGGCTCATGACCTTGGAATCAAAAGAAGCTCTGGTTAGGTTGGAAGGCAGAAGGAACACTATTTTACTGGAAAGGGAGGAATCCTGGCGACTTAAGAGCCGTGCGATCTGGTTAGAGTCTGGGGATGAGAATACAAAATTTTTTCATGCTTATACCAGGGGAAGAAAGGCTGCTAATACTATCTGGTGTCTGAAAGATGAGGCAGGGCAAGAACATTTTGATTTTAAAGGGAAAGCTAGATTTGGGGTGAATCACTTTGCATCTTTATTCCGAGCACCAGCACAGGCTTCCATTGCGGAAGTTATCAGGGTTGCTCAGATGTTTCCGAGGTTTGCCGAGGAGGAGGACAATAGGAGGTTGATGAGACCTGTGATCGAAGAAGAGTTAAAAGCAGTACTGGGCAGTTTTCAAAAAGATAAGAGTCCTGGTTCGGATGGGTGGACGATAGAATTCTTTCTGGGTTTCTATGAGGTTCTGGGTTTGGATCTTTTACAGGTGGTAGAAGATACCCAGATTTCAGGAAGAATTCCTGCAAGCTTCAATTCTACCTTCATTGCACTCATTCCAAAGACGGACAACCCAACAACTCTCAATGAGTTTAGGCCCATCTCTTTATGCAATTGTATCTATAAAATTGTCTCAAAGGTTATTGCTCGCAGATTAAAAGCTATATTATCTGAGAATATATCAGCTGAGCAATTTGGGTTTTTGGAAGGGCGACAGATTCATGAGGCCATAGGGGTGGCACAGGAAGGCATGCATAGTCTAAAGAGCAAGAGTATCAAAGGGGCTATTCTGAAAATTGATCTTTCAAAGGCTTATGATAAGGTAAGTTGGATTTATCTCCGACTGTTACTTACACACTTGGGGTTCGATATAAATTTCATTAGATGGATCATGTCTTGTATAACTACAGTCTCTTTCTCTGTGCTAATCAACGGGGCGGCCTCACCTTTTTTCCATGCTGAGAGGGGCCTTCGACAAGGGTGCCCTCTCTCCCCATTACTTTTCTTGTTGGTGGCTGAAGGTTTAAGCAGGGCTTTACATGAGGCTAAGAGGCAGGGCCGTTTCTCTGGCATCAGTATTGGTGAACAGTTAGCTATTACCCACCTTCTTTTTGTGGACGATGTTTTGATCTTCTGTTCTGGAGATAGAAGGGATACACGGGCCTTGAAGGAGATACTAGACCTTTTCTCGAAAGCTACAGGGATGGATATAAACGTTGAAAAATCAACTCTTACTACTCACTTGTTGCGCCCGGAAGAAGAGCTTGAACTCATTGAGAATTTCCCTTTTAACCTCACAGGATTGGATGTGGGTTTAAAATACCTGGGATTCTCACTTAAAGCTAACTGTTATCTGAAAAAGGATTGGAGCTGGTTGATAGGAAAGGTGGAGAAAAGACTTCAAGTTTGGAGTTTTAGGTGGCTGTCAAGAGCTGGGAGGCTGGTGCTGGTTAAGACTGTCTTGGAAGCAATACCTGTTTACTGGATGTCACTAGCATGGATCCCAAAAGGGATTTTAGAACAAATTAGGAGGATCTGTTTCAGATTTCTATGGAGCGGGAAAAAGGATAGACAGGTGACCCCCTGGGTCAGCTGGAAGAAGATAGCGGTCCCAAAGGGGCTTGGGGGATGGGGCCTTAAAAACATTTTTTTATTTGCACAAGCACTAGTTGCAAAAGGAGGGTGGAGACTGATCAAAACTACAAGCTTATGGACTCGTGTAATCAAACAGAAATATTTTCCTCATGAGAGTATTGAGGAATGGATTAGGAAGCCCCGGAAATCACATACAGGGGGCTCGATAATCTGGAAGGCTGTGGTGAAATCCTTCTCACTGATAGAGTCAAATTTGACTTGGGATGTGGGTACGGGTGAAAAGGTACTAGTGGGAAGGGATCCATGGCTAGGGAGTGAACAGCAACATGTGCTTCCCGAGGTAGTTATTTATGCTCTGGCTGTAAAGGGGATCACTACTTTAAATCAGCTGGCAGAACAAAGACCTGAGGACCCCTGGATCCAACATTGGAAAAGTGCAGCTCTGTTGGGGTTGGGGGAACCTGAAGCTACCTCTCTTGGAACCTATATCAGAGGCCTACAATTGGCACACATCCAACTCACAGAGCAGGAGGATGACCTAGTTTGGGACTTGGATCCGGCAGGGGTCTATACCCCAAAGGCGGGATATTTGTTTTTGAGTGCTGATGATGGGGGTAGGGAGGAGGTCTGGTGGTGGAGATCTCTTTGGAAGCTAAAGTGCCCTTCAAAAGCGAGACTGTTCATGTGGTGTGTTCTTGAGAACAGGGTCCCGACGTGGGATTTATTACAGAAAAGAGGCTTTCAGGGCCCTGGATGGTGTGTACTGTGCATGAAGGAATTGGAATCGATTTCACATCTTTTCATCACATGTTCCTACACGATTGCTGTTTGGAAAGACTGTCTGAGTCAGGTAGGGTTGAATCATAGATGGGAAGGTGATACTGTGAACAGCGCGTGGGATAGCTGGTGGAGATCCTTTTCTCACTCAAAACTAAAAACCTTACCGTTGATCATTATCTGGGGGATATGGTTGGCAAGGAATGGGGCGATTTTCGAAAACAAGGTATGTATCCCTGAAATAACCAGCGCTCAATCAGTGGGTTTATACAAAGCTCTGCCTGAACACATTCGGGCTGCTGAACAGAGAAGGAATTTGAACCTTGTTTTGGACAAATCTTACCCATGGGGCTTCTTCGATGGTGCTGCACAAAATGACTTATGTGGAGGGGGGGCGTTCTTATATTTGTCTGATTCTCATTTCTTCTCCCTCACTATGGGATTGGGGGCGGGTACGAATAATTATGCAGAACTTATGAGCCTAAAATTATTACTTATCTTTGCCACGGAGAAGGGTATAAACAGGTTGACTGTTCTTGGTAATTCCATGAATGCTATCAACTGGATCAAGCAAACACAAGCATGCAGAAATGTTAGACTTGCAAATTTACTTTCTTCTATTCAGACAGTCATTCAATCATTTGATACATTCGCCTGCCGACATGTGTACAGGGAAAATAACAAAGAGGCGGACCAGGCATCCAAAGAAGGGCTGCACTTGGACTTGGGCACTTGGAAAGTAAGAGAAGTAAGGGCCGGGCAGTGCTATGAGTATTACCACCGTCCATTTATGGACTGAATCATGGCATGTTTTATTTTCTATATGTAATTAAAACTGCAGCAAAACTTTAGATTTATTTTTCCTTCATGCAATATTATGCGAAAATGTAACAGCATGTTTAAGTCCGGTGGGACAGAACACTATTTTTGCTGAAAAACAGGACTGTTTTCTTGATTTTGCATTTTGACAGAAGACGGAAAAGTCTCAGCAGTGGAACCTATGATTATAGGACTTGGAAATTCACGGCTACAGTGAATCTACAGAATGTAATTTTGCTCTCAAAAGATGAATGAAATTACGCTTTTTTTCTCTTTGAAAAAAAAAATAGAAGAATCCACATGATTCCCTATAGCTTACACCTGCAAATAAGACTCCATTAAACCTCCATGAAAGACCTGAGTGGCCTTTCCAAACACCAACTAGGATGGGAATCTTCCACCCTCAAAATTGGCTTAAGCAAAAAGACTAGTCATCCACTAGCTCTCACAATTCACAAATGAGCAAAAGCTTCTTCTCATGGCTGATCCCTGTATTTTATAAATATTATTAGTCTCCTAAGGTTCCAAATCCATCCATAAACCAAAGCCAATTCGAATTGGTGTGGCTGCTCATGCTATGCCATGTGACCTCTCTCTTCACCTTCCCTCTTCTCCCAAATTTGAGTAGGAGCCTCTTGGCCTTCTCCAACTCCCAAATTCGACCTCTAAGATTCTCTATTCAGTCCTGACATGTCAGTATGTCAGCCTTCAGATCTGACTTGTGTCATAACTGTCATAGAATCTCCATCATTGGTGTCATAGATGTCATAAATGTAAGGGGAATATAGCCAAGTGTCCATGAAACTCCCATTTGGCTCTTCCTCTCCCATGTAAGTTACAATTCATCCCAAATTCGACCTATGAAGTATATGGATAAGTATATTAACCTTATAATCCATCCAAAAACATTAGGCTTCCCATATATTCGAATTTGCAAGATAAAGATACCATTAATATAGGAATTCTAGCTAATGTGGGCCCCATAGTCTCCATGTGTCTTCATGCTCCATTGCCACTTCCATTTTCTCTTGTATTTATTTAATAAGATCAATTATTAAATATTTATCCCCTTCTAATGTATAAACATCATTTATTATCCCCCTTATTCCAAATCTCAAAGCTTCCACCCCAACCTAGGAAACTAGTGCTTTTCCTCTTTGGCAATTATTTGACTTTTAGCATCCATTTGACAACTTTCATGAATATGGAAAATGTGATTTGGCCATTGTGACCCAATGCAAAATTTGGGACATAACACCTGGGTGGTGCACCAAACAACTGAAGATGAGGCGAGTTAACGTGAGTTTCACTGAGTGAAAAGGGGTATCTTGATTGGTTGTATCTCATGGACAAGGCGCCACCTCTCCAAGAGAGGTGCACACT
The DNA here is from genome assembly GCA_001517045.1 of Pseudotsuga menziesii. NCBI lineage: Eukaryota > Viridiplantae > Streptophyta > Pinopsida > Pinales > Pinaceae > Pseudotsuga > Pseudotsuga menziesii. The sequence goes on along the minus strand of LPNX010644170.1, from coordinate 799,583 downwards.
CACCAAACTCCCCCATCAACCCACTCGAAAGGAGCCACACAAGTGATGACGTGAGGATGAAGTGAATATGGTGAATGAGTTTGATGAAGCTTGGCGATTTGATCCCCATTGTGGAGGCGCCACATCTCCTTACCCACTAAATTTCAACCAACCACTCCTTTGTGGCCACATCCTTTCTTGCCACATCACTCACACGAGGGCCCATGAGGTGGGGTGCATTCTCTATCAAAAACATGATTCGCTAGCTTCCAAGGATGTTAACATGTGACACTTTATCTTAAGGTTTATTCACCCTTCCAAATGAGACAAAAAACCGCCACCTCTTCCATGTCATTCGACCAAGATCTCATTTATCTTTTTGACTTTGTCTTTAGTGTCAATTTGTCACATTTTTAGCATTTTTTTGCCACTTTGTCACACCATTAGAGGAATAATGCCCTACAGTATAATTTAGTCACCCGAAGCATAGGAAAAGTAGGTCCTGGGGTAAAGAGGATGCTCTAAGTGTGAAAAAGATCATTCCCACGCCAAAAACGAACTTCAGACCACACTTTTATTACAATTTGAAATTTTCCATTTAAACCATTAAAAAATGGCTTAATTTTGCAGGAAAGTTTTTTTTTTCGAAATTTAAAAAAAACTAGGGGGACCTAGTACATGTTCATAATGACTCAAAGCAATGTATAGCACGCTTATATACATTGACATGTGAACTTTAATAACCTCCCAAGGTTTACCCACCAAGACAAAAATTCCAGCTTTGGAGGAGCGGTGAAAAACTCGAAAATTATACATCTCTTATTCAGCATTGCATAGTTGACAAGAGAAAAGACACCTTGGAATGATCGGATTGACGTCTAAGTCCTAGGAAGACAAGTCCTTTACAAAACATTTTCCATGCTAGCACATTTATTACAAAATCTTCATGTGGTATGAACATGTAATTTAAAAAAAAAAGAAGCCCAAAAATGGCCCTAATGAACCATGGAACTTTCTGAGCACTAACAATGAACAATTGGCTTGTTCATGACTTCGGTGGCTCACTGGAAATCAACTAAGTGCAAAATTAGTGGATAACACATTACACATGTCTTGAGGTCACTCCCTTCTTTGATGAGACATAAGGCATCTACTAGTTGGTTGAGGGTTTGATCCCTTGATGTATGAATGCAACTTCTTGCACTCTTGTTGATGACTTGTTCTACTTTCACATGTGTCATCATTCATTGGTTTTTCTTAATGGGCGTTTACAAACTCAAGCATGCTCATTTCATGGAGTGTTCTCCTGAGGAGGGTTTCTTTCATCATTCTCTTGCTTATTTGTTGGAACTGCCCACTTGGAAGTTGACTTGCACACTCATCTAAATCATTTTTGATGGGATATTGATTTTCTTTTTTTTGAATCTGAAGGAGCGTCTCGGCTTTGAGAGCAATTATCTTTTGATTAGAGTACCTAGATTTCAGCCATCCCAACACCATTAGATGCAGAGTGGCCATAGGATTTCCAAAAATTGGTTATAATAGAAAATCTAATAAATACCGAGGAAGTTAGCATTTCCAAAACTATCGTTTAAAGAGCCACACTGTATTTTCGCCGCACATGCCTTTTTGGAGCCTTTTCATTGTAAGCGTTCACCTTATTTGAGGAAGTGCTCCAACTTCTAACGCCTTTTTCTTGGACCACTATATTTGGAGAGCCTTTAGAGGGGCTAGGTTTGACACCTTGTCATCATTCACCTGCATTTAATGGATACACCCTTTTATTGTGCCTTTCTTCTCTTGGATATTGTACTTGTGGTTTTGACCACCATATTTCATGGATGTTGTTAGAGTTTTTTAGGGTTTGTTAGAGTATTTGACTCCCTTCCTCCATCATAGGCTAGATCTAGAGTTTTAGCCTAGTTTATTCATATTTTATTGTAAAAATGAAAAAGAGCTACAACATATATAAAGGTTGGCTCTCCCATTCAATGCTCATGTTTGGATTGGGGGAGAAATCCCACTGGACTTAGTGAAATATCTCTTGGCTCTAATGAATGGTTCATATTAGTGCTCCATTTAAGGTTTTACACATTGCTCATGCTTGGTTGGTTAATGGATATTCGAATTGTCAATAGCTTCGAGGTAATAAAAGAGAAGGGTATCTATCTTTTAAGTGGTTGTTATCAATTGGAAGTGTAGTTTGTGTGCCAATCTTTTGTTCTAGGTTAAGTGTTTTCAAATGCCTTTCAAGATGTTGTACCTCCTTAAGTTCATTTAGTTTTTGCTCTAGAGGTTTCCCTTTGTTTGATTTGTGAAAACAACTAGCTTTGTGCACTACAACCCTAGACCTTTCTATCTTCTTAAAGAAAGTCATGTTAAAATTTTGAAAATGAAAGAAAAGGCATGTTAAAATGATGCACTCAAATCGTGTGTTGGAGAAGGAGCCGCACAAGTGGATCCTGACCACACAAGGTGGACTTAGCGCCACAAAAGGGAATTGTGGAAATTTCATGCACTCGTTCAATTCATGCAAAAATGAAATTTCATCTTCTTCTTAGAAGTTTTCTTGGATCTTAGCCCTAGAATTTTCAGCCTTTAAGATTGACGTAGATTAAAGTGTAAAACTGTTGCAGAAATGTCACAATAATTCACTTCTAACAGCCCCAAACTTCACGGCAATTCAAGAAGAAAAGATACCAAACAAACACATAAGTTTTTAGCCCTTCTAGGGCAACTTATCAGCCAGCAACCAGATCTGAAAATGTACTTTAACCGCGGTATATGCAGCCCCTTATATTCTTCCTTTATATGTAAAATCATTAAATGATTTGTTTTATTGCTTATGTCACATCAGCAAGACATTAATCATTGTAAAGTGCAAAGCATAAAGAACATATAGCTGGAAATTCAAATCTGTAAATGGCACAAGATATGGATGGCTGGAAACTTCATATATAAGCTCAAGATGAAGTACAAGTACATAACATAGCCTTCTCTAAAGGCTAGTACAAAAATCCAACAATCCCTAGCTAGGATAAATCATCAAACCCTACAACCAAGAAGATCGAATGTGCAAGAGTCTCTCCGACACATCCTCCAAGGCAAGACGTACTCTTCTTCTCTTCTTCTTCACAAATTCACCGTAGGGTTTACTTTCAAAACCCTAATCTCAGGTTACTTTGCCCAAGGTTAAGCTTCTATTTCCTTATAATTGGTGTGCCCTGGAGGAGGGCTTCAAGTACCTTGGGTTCTTTTTAAAACCGACTCAGTATGGACGTTCTGACTGGTTGTGGCTTATTAGAAAAGTGGAACACAAGTTAAAAGGCTGGGTCTTCAAATGGCTTTCTTTAGGTGGAAGTTTGGTTTTGCTTCAAGCGGTTTTGACGAGCATCCCGGTCTATTGGATGTCCCCTGCTCCATTTTGCATGAGATTCGCAAGTTGATGTTCCGGTTTCTTTGGTCGGGGGATGACAGGAACAGGAAGAAGTTCCATTTGGCAAACTGGACTATGTTGTCCCATCCAAAATCTATGGGGGGTTGGGGGATTAAAAATCTCCTGTGTTTTAGTGAAGCCCTTAGATTAAAAAGTTTATGGAGAGGACTTTTCATGGACGGTCTATGGAAGGATATTCTGTGTGACAAATATTTGAAGAGGTTGCCTCTGGTTTATTGGATCTGGTATGCCAAGAAGTTTACTGCTACAGCCTCAAATTTCTAGAGGGATTTATGAAGGTTTACCAGTGGATGGTGTCTTCTCTATCCTGGCAAGTTGGGAATGGTAAGTTAATCAGTATTGGAGTGGATTCTTTTGTTGGTGTGACGGAGTTCTACTGTCTGTCAGAGGCTCTTCGTGTTCGGCTGAGCTCCTTTGGTATCCACTGTCTGTCTCATGCCAGGACCCCTCGATAGTGGAACCTTTGTATTGGAAGACTGCTGAAGGTTTGGGCCTAGCAGGACCTTTGGCAGAGGAATGGGTCTCCTTTGTGGACGGTTTTAATCATTTAGGAATAAGTCTTTTGGATGACGATGACTCTTTATTTTGGGAAGGGAATAAATCTTCGAGTTAAATATCTGGAAAATTGGCCTATGAGGTTATTGCTGAGTTTTCTTTTGAATTCCAAGGGAAATGGTGGTTCAAGAAGCTGTGGAAATGGCAGTTACCCCTCAAATTGAAGTGTTTCTTCTGGCTTTGTCTAGAAACAAGAATCTTAACATGGGACAACTTACTATCTAGGGCGTTCCATGGTCCTGGTCTGTGTTGTATGTGTAAAACCAACTCTGAAAATCTCCAGCAATTGTTCCTGGATTGCCCTTTTGCTTGTTCGGTCTGGGAAGACGTGCTGGCAGTCCTGAAGATCAATGATGACAGGGTTGTTGATACCTTTGAAGACAGCATTGATTCGTGGATGTCACAGCATGCCAGTCATAAGGAATTATCGGTATTCATTTGCTGAGGTTTATGGAGGGCATGAGATGCCTGTATTTTTTAAGACACTGCAGCCTGTGCTCAGATGGTTAGATCAAAAATCCTTGGTCACTATAAGAAGTACCATTCGACGGTGACCTTGATTGTTCCCGGACAGGTTGCTGAGTTCACCTGTCCCAAAGATGGTGTTGCAGGCTTCTTCAACGGGGCTGCTGCAAAGAAGTTATGTGGCTGTGGTATGTATTTGAGAATTAATGACCATTCCTCTTATCGGATTTGGTTAGGGGTTGGGGTTGGTACAAATTCCAGGGCAGAATTACTGGCCCTTTGAGGCATTCTTTATTTTGCTCTTAAACAGAACTTTCTCGGAATACATTTTTGGAGACTCCAAAGTCATAGTGGATTGGGCCAAGAAGTGCAGCAGCTTGCAGGTGGTGGAGCTGGAACAATGGAGTCTTAGAGTTCGAAATCTTATATCCATGTTTGATGAGGTTTGCTTCGATCATATCTATAGGGAAAATAACTCCATAGCGGATAGGCTCCCAAAAGAGGCTCTGGGTGCGATGAAAATAACTCCAACGATACGCTCTTTATGTGGTGTCATATTGACATAACAAAAAGTCTAAGTAGTCTCAAATTTGAAAATATATCTAGTTTCTTTAATTCCATCCCGAGTCTGGATAAATTACGGAAAGTGGCAAGTGGGCATGGGTGGGACAAGGTTCCATGCTCCTGTACTAGAGGGGCAAACTAACACTTTCATCGTTAAAAACGGTAACCTCGTGCCATTATTTTGAATTTTTCTATCTCAAAAGAATTTGCACAAAAGAGAAATTGATACCTCTGTTTCTGTGTTGAAATCGGGCTGCTATCAATTGTAATGCCTGTTCTTTGAGGCCATCTCTGTCTCTGCCATGGCAGTTCGAATGTCAAAGCGTCGTCTGTCTTCGCTATGGCAGTTCAAAAACCAAGCGCCGTCTCTGTTATTTCACGACAGGAATTTTACATAACGGGATTAATGTCTGAAAATGATCTTCTGGACAGGAGATTTAAACCTCCAAATTTATGTTTGAGAATGATCTTCCAATTAGGTCGAGGTCCATATGCCTATGTCGCCCAATTCAATTACAATATGCATCCAGGTAAAAACTTTAATATGTAATACGATTTCGCAACTATGTTATTTGGCGGGTGCTTTTATTCCTTCGCTTATTTGTTAATTTAAAAATCAAATGAATATCAATTATATAGCCATTCTATTTTACTTCAAGTTTTCATTTGGAAATGGACGATATGGGTGTTTTTTCTTTTTTTGGGTTTTTTTAAGTATTTTATTTTTTCCTTCGTATCTAAAGTGGAAATAATATCCCTACATGTATCATAACGGCAAGACTATTTTGCTTGAGTCACTAAACTTACTTGGATCATTCGGTAGCATGGAATCAAATATAAAGAATGAACTAACTGTTAAAAAACCCAAGAAATGTATTAATAATTTATGTACTTTGAAAATTATATTTTAATTCATGTAAAATTTGTAAGTAGTTAAATGTTTATTTAGGAGATTGTGAAAGAACACTTTTATTATGTAAGTTCTTTATTTATCAAATACATCAAATGAAACTAGGGCGAGAGGTGCAAGGTACTCTGTGATAGTAGAGGAAATACAAAAATTGAATACTTGGGAGTATCAATAACATTAAACAATGAAGTAAAGGCATATGCTCTATACCAAAGATTATTGGACATTTATGATCTTTAGGGATTCACTTGTGGGAGTGTACCTGGTCATAAAAGAAAAGTAAAAGGAGGGATGAGACTGAACACAATAATCCAAAAGATTATCTAGCTATTAGACAATAGAGAAGAGGTAAAGATCTTCCATATACATCATTGCAATAATAAGAAGGAAAATCAAATGGCAAATAAGGCCACTTGTTTGGACAAAGGGGTTCACGTCAAAAACCAAGACCCTTGAGCATCAATTTGGGTACCATGATCTTCTTCTATGGAAAAAAACAATTGTGCAAAGGGACTCAGGTCCAAAGACCCACTTACAAGGATCAATCTAGAAGTCATGTGGCGCTCCACTAGACCTAAAGGGCATACGGACCATGCAAGGGAGGTTTTAAGTTGCATGGCACACTTGATCCTCAACTTTGTGGTGAGATATATTGCGTACAATACTTTTAATCTCATTTAGTTTGGCTTAATCATGAAGGTGGGATATATCCCATGCAAGGAATGGTGATGTACAGGGGCAGTTGTGGTTTCTTCAGTGTGTGCTCTCGAGGGGGTGATTGGACTCTTCAATAAACACATTGGGGACATCTGGGAAGTGGTAGGTTTATCTCCTCCTTCTAGTTCACTTGCCTACATTTTGAGCATCCCTAATTTGGTGTTAATGGTAGAACTTCTAGGCATGTATACAAGTCCTTGGCTAGAGGTAATGTGTTGAACATTGTTAAAAAAATCCTTTCTTTATTTTGTTGGTTGGGGCTTATTGAAGCGGTTATAGGTTGGAATGTGTTGTGTTATGTTGAAGAGGTAGATTGGGCAAGTTTAGTGACATTAAGTTGATTGTCTATTGAGGAAACAAGTGTGGAAGACTTTGAATTTCATAGGTTGATAGTTATACTTTTCAATCTTTTAAACAACAACCGTATAATGGCTAAGTCCCCATGCTTTTGAGAATCTGGGACATAAAACTTTTCTAACTTAAAGAAAACATTCAAGGGAGGTTCATGAGCAAGTACATGGCATGAGACAAGACAACAATTACTTCGCCAACCATCTTGAATTTCAAGAGAAAAATGGGTAGAGATAGAAACCAAAACTCAATAAAATAGCACTAGACTGGACATAATGGAGGAGGGAATAGACAACCATTATAGCATGATCTTTCAATTACTTGAGGAAACCAATCTACACCAGGGAAGCCATGTTTACAAAGGATTCAGTAATATAGAAAGGAAAAGGAGAGGCCATAGTGCAGTAAATAGGTCTTGCAATAATTGGTCAAGCCTAGTTCCAAATAGAGGACGAGCATGAGCAGGGGGATGTCTAGATAAAGGAAACCTGTAGCAAGCACAATTTTACTTAAAATGGGTCATGGTTTTTTTATATTAATTTTTAGTGTCGTTGTATTCCAATATAGTTAGAGAAGTAATTGGAAAGTTTACAAACATGCATCTAGTTGTTGTTCAGTGAGGAACTATAGCTTATTGATGAAACTCAATAGAGTTTAGTTGTATAATCTTTTTGAACTTTTATTTAATTTGTAGCAAGCACAATTTTACTTAAAATGGGTCATGGTTTTTTTATATTAATTTTTAGTGTCGTTGTATTCCAATATAGTTAGAGAAGTAATTGGAAAGTTTACAAACATGCATCTAGTTGTTGTTCAGTGAGGAACTATAGCTTATTGATGAAACTCAATAGAGTTTAGTTGTATAATCTTTTTGAACTTTTATTTAATTTATGGATGATTTGGTATGCCACAACCCCTTTATATATATATATATATAATTTGAATAATAAAAGTTCTCAAATACATTTTTATGGTTTCTTTTATATACCATGTAATAAGTGACTCGTGACTACCTTATAATAATGTGATTTATCAAAAAATCAATATTTATTCATAGTTTTTTTTAACAAAGAGTTTTAATGTGATAACACATTTAGTATGTCCCTAACAAAGGATATCTATGTATCGCCAAGACTCTATTATTTTGGGCGTATAGCCTACAAATATTTTCATTTCTTTATAGTTTGAGTTAATTTTAAAATTTATATCTATAAAATGCAGTTATGAAAAATAGGTCTATAAACTTCTTATTGGCTTGTAGGACGTTGGCGTCGTCCTCGTTTTCCATACTCAAGAGGGGACGACAGGATAACGTCGGGTCCTGCGCAAAGGTCTGATAGCAAGTAACCTCTATCTTATTAATTGCCACAATGTTTTGTTAATTTGGTGGAAACACTTGCAAAGTTGTCTTGGGGTGAATGAACGCATTGGTCGAAGGTTGTTGGCCGCAATAGTTGGGTGTTGTTGCAAGTGGCAGATGTGTGCAGTGTGTAGCTCCCTGGCAATTTATTGCATTCATTTGGTTGTCATTAGGCTCAGGACACAATAATTCTTGAGTAGATACAGATAATTATATGCCCTAACCTCCCGACGACCCTTGTAGAGTTGTGTCGAGGTGAATGATGCTTTCGGAGAGGAGCACATAGTGGCCGAAGGTTGGTTTTTGTTCTCGATTTATTAGCCGCAATAATCCCTCTATTGTTTCACAAAATTACGATTTCACCTTTTAGGGAGTTTAGATTTGTTAAATTTGTGAATATATATAGAAATATTAGGGCAAGATGGGTTCATTATCTGGATAGAATCTGTAACGAGTGGACCCTATTTTTTTTTGTTATTTTGAAAAAATGAATGCGTCAAATTCAGTGCGTTTTGGTGTGCGTATCTTTATGTCACATCGTCAACGAGATATGACACAATACGTTTTTTCAGTTTTTCGTTTTTGGTTGTTTGTTATCGGTGTGTTTATAGAAAGTAGCAAAGATAATGTCGAACTCCCCTTTTTATTTCCATAAAATGATAAATGTTTTTTTTGTCATCCACAATGCAATTGTGTTGGTATAAGGCACTGGCGTTGTTATGCTGTATAGATGCACGATGCGTTTATGTGGCTACACACATTGGTGCACCTATATATGTATACGTACCGATGCTTCTGAATTTATAAAACACACAGTTTTTAGAGTTGTTTTATGTTTTGAATGTCTGTAATTTATTTGGACAATATATTGATAGCCTTTGTATTTAATGGTCCAGGTTGTTTACTGATAAAAATGCATGGTATGAGTTCAATAAACAAAAAAATTAGTCAACATGGTGGAAGCACATATAAGATTACAAAGAAGACAAGTGGTTTTAATTAATTTTTGTATTTAAAATAATTTATTTTAATTATTTGTAAATTTCACTAATATGTATTTATTAATGTGTGAAAGGCAAAGCCAAAAAATGAGGAAGCTCGGTAAGATTCTTACCAATCTAAGTCCAGAAGAGTGTAAATCGTTGATGGAAAGGTTGCAGAGGGATGAATAAGGTGAATAAAAAAGAAGCCAATATGAATTATTTATTTAAATTTGAGTAGTAATGTAGTTATGAATATTCACTAATATGTTTCAAATAATCTAATCCACACATGTTGAATGTTATGCAGGGACTGACAACAACATAAGTCAATGTCATCATAAGAAAAAAAAGTCATGGAAGATTCAAATGATGATCAATTGGTCCTTAGCTCATCTGGAGTGGTGTTGGAAGTTAATAGAAGGGCCAAAAGAAATTACAATACTATGCGGGATATAGTGGAAAGAACGTACATACATACTTTTCATTTACATTACAGAAACCAATCAAATGATTCAAAAAATCAAATATGTAAACTACAAGAGACGTCCCCACATCAATGGTCAATGTGACCTATTAGACTTGCAATAGTAAAAACATACAACAACAACAAAAGAATCAATGAAAAGGTAATAATCCTAAGCATGCTTATGTAGAAATAATATGCATGTATAGCTACTACAAAGCATCATTCCTTCAATAATTTTAATTATGCTACATTATTTATTTTTCATATCAACATAAAAATTGATTAATGCGGTCATTTTACATTTCCAGGAAGATTATGAAAATCCTAGAGGATACGCGAGGTGATATGCAAAATGTGTCAGTAGGGGCGTCCAAAAAATGTACAAAGAGATGGTCAAGGAAATAGACATAATTTCATTGAAAGAGGAGCCATCTCAACAAGAATGTGCTTCAAATGTATGAAATCATTGATTCTTAGGATTATGTAAATCTCATTAATTAATTTATCATTAAATATTCATTTTCAATTGTTTTGTTAATGCAGAGAAGAAAACAAAATGGAACCCAATCAACACATAAGACAGGACAACAGGGAATAAAGGGGTTGATAGCAAATTCTGTGAGTATTTGTGATTTTTTTATAAAAATTAAGATTTCGTAGTGGTTGTGATTGTTTTTTTTTGTTTTCACTACCAATCCTTGTGTGTCTTCAAACAGGTGTTAACATACAGAGAAGAACCATCAGATGAATTGATTGGCATTGGATTAAGCAAGGGTTGTGAGTATATCTTGGCGTATCAAAAAATTAATTGTGGATTTTGTAAGTATCTATATTTTTTTACTTCTATCATTTTTTAATTAAGAAAATCATTTATATTAAATCTACGATTAATTAATGTGATGGGGCATAAAACTTGCAGGAAACAAAGTATGGAGTGGAGCCACTACAAAACTTGTTGATGGAAGGCATGAGACATGGTTTTGAAAGAATGTGTATCATTCATGACTCACTTATTACTATGCAGGTACGTCACTTGTCAATCTACATCCATGTATACTATATATTTTATTTCTCATTATTCTTGACAATGTAGATACACTCAGTACACTTTATTTTTATGTTTGCAGATGAAAGTTTAACTAGAAGAGGACAACAATCGATCCAATCAACAAACATTCAGCAAAATAACCCAAGTGATGCAAGTGGATTGAGCAGTGATAGCAGTTTCAACGAAGAATGATGATCCATATTTAATTTTGATGTTAATGCAACCTGATGTAACTTGCTATATATTTTGAAATAATTATCTATGAAAATCAACATTTTCTATAATAATATATTGGACATACTGTATGAATTGAAAAACAACGAGTTACCAATAAGTGTAACAATTACATGTATGTTGACATTTTGATTATTGTTATCTCTATGTTGTGTTATTTTGAATGACAATGGCAGTGTTATTAATGTGTAATAAAATAAACTTTTTTATCCAATTGCAATCTTCAATGTTATTGTCAAATGTTACATGTGAAACAATACATTGTTAATTAAATGTATGGATGATTAAATATTACAATTGATGTTTGTATCTATGATATTTCAATTTCAAATAACTAATATATATATATATCACTACGGTGTAAGTAGTCATTGTTCAAATAATCATATGCGATGTTTTTTATAATTAATGTTGCTATAGTGCCTCTACCCGAACACTAATAAAACTCATAGACGCAATCACTAAAATTGATATATTTTGTGTAATATCCCAAATACTGATATTCTCTAATGTTCTATGATAGTGCTGACTCGCACACTCAATCTCATACAAATTTGCAAAACAACTGTGCATGCAAACTCGCCATGCAAAAATGCCCTAAAATATAGTTGAATTAGGGTTAGGGTTTTGTAGAGAGAAATTAACACTTACCACTGATATTCTGGCCGATAATGACTCCAGAGATAGCTACATGCATAAGGATCCAGATGGGTGGTCTAATAATGCTCTTTTCCTCTAGTGTTACCGCCCCGCAGTACCATAAAAACCCTCTAGACTGAAGGTGATGTTTTTGTAGGAGGAGAGGTCCGTTTGGGCTGAAACTTTCTGAGATTGTCCGTCTGCTGATGCTGGAGAGATGGCCTGGCACATGCGGGGGTTTGGTTGCCACTAAGTGCCTAGCGAATTGATTGCCAGTTCTGCTACTCACGCTCCCAACTGATCTGTTTGGCAGATAGCTGCTCCATGTGAGCAAACTGATGGCTGATAATCACTGCATACTGTAGGATAGGCCTTCTAAGAAAGAGGAAGCTGGCATGTGGAGGAAAGACTGGGTTTTGTGGTCCTGATGAATCCTTCTGTGTTTTCCCTGCTACTTCTGGCTACAAAACATGGATCTGCTAATAACCCTTCGGAATGTGCTGGATCTTCGAATACTGTAGCATATGATGGATGCAATGGATAAACCTGGATTATCTATCCCAATAAGAGACCAGGGCAAATATCTCCCTGTCGAACCCTCACTAGTTGAAGACACCATCTTGAACCCCAACTGTTGTGGATGCACACTGTGTTGCTGCTTGAAGCTCCAAAATCAATCAACAATAACAATAGCTATCTCCTTTAGTCCCATAACCCTTCTTAAATAGATCTGCATATGCTTTTAGGGTTTATGCTTCACTTTTGCATGCATGCAATTCTAATTTGATGTTGACTTTAATACTAACTAAACAAGGCCTGCATGCTCCGCATGATTTAGAATACAAACTCTTATGGCCTTCTTTATACACTTATGACTTAATAATACTGAATTGATGTACCTTTCTGCTCCTAGTGTTGTTAGTCCTCAGTTATTCCCTTTTATAAAAAATGGAACATTACAGTCCTCCCTTGCCAAATATTGCTTGCCCTCAAGCAATGCCAATGCAACTCCACAATCAATCAAACCGAACCAACTGAATCTGGGGATGATCCCTGGGTCCCAATTATCTTAGGAGATCTATAGCACCCTCTACTCAAAGCATTGTGCTACACGGTACCATCACGAAATGTCCCATGGAAGCCTCCTATAAGTAGAGTGACTAACCACGATGTAAACAAGCTATCATCACAAGAGACCTCCTGAAAGCATCCTCTAGCAATCACTAAACTGCCAGTTACTATAATACTAGGGTCCCAATTGAATCTGAGAATTGCAGAAGGTCAAAATGCATCCTCCACTACCCTGCGTAGTATCGACACCAGGAGCATCCTATGGACTCCCAAGTAATGCCATTAGTAAACACTGTATCCATCCCTCATAAGGTCTCCCACTTGGATCCCAATGCAAACTTGTGAATATTTCATCCCAAATATTTGAAGGCTCTTGTGGGACTATACCCTTGGCTAGGAATGACTTCCCAAGAATCGCCCACTCAATAGGACACCAACTCTTAATCTCTCTCCAATCCAACCCCATAAAAGGACCTTGTCCATAAGCACCATCACAAGGAATAATCCTACTAAGCTAACATTCTGCCCTTACGATTTCAACTGGAATGCTCATATACTATTTCCCAATTTCTCGATCATGGCCAACCTATAAAAACTATCCTGCTTTATGCAAATGTGGACTCAAGCTATTGCAAGCCTTATCTATGTACTCTTGAAGAGGACTGCTTTGAAATGCAATAGTATGTTTCTTTTGTTGCCCCATCAAGGAATCTAACTTGTCTTCAATACTAGAAAGCATGACTGCTAACTTGGTACATACAACTCGAAGAGTTGTAAGCTCAACATCTCGTTGTAATATGGTGTCCCGAAGTACCTTGGTCCTCTCTTTCATTGCTAGAATGCTTCTTTAACACGTTCAATCTTCTGTCGATGACTATCATCTGGAAGCTTTATCTCATGCCTATATAATTTCTCCCTAACCTCCATGTGCGACTACCCACTGTCTCGACTGTTGTGCTCATTGCCTTGCACCTCATGTATCTTGCCTGTCATAACTGTCTGGACTCCTGCTGTAGGTGATGAAGAGTGTACCAATGCCAACCCATCACAAGGCTTGTCCACAATCTGACTATCGGATGTGCTGGTGTCGCTAGACTCGCAGGATGGCTCTAATGCTATCTCCTCATGCACATCCTCATCATGTACTGTTATCCTCTGAAACTCTAAAATAAATGCATCTGCACTACCTGTCTGCTTGATTTGTGCCATCTCTCTAAAGTGTACCTCAGGGTCCTTCCGATCAAACCGCTCGATGAGCCTCTCTGTAAAATTTGGGTACGATGTGATGGTATTGTGACCTAGTGTCACTAACCCGTGGTACCACCACTCATGCCCTTCTCCATCCAAATGCAAAGTAGCCAATTTAATGGCATCTGTCTCAATCATGGGGTTGAGATGGAAGTATGTATCCAACTTCTGCACGCAATTCTCGGCTGGTCCACCTCGGGTACCCGCAAAGGTAGGGATAGTCAGTTTCCCTATGGTATGTTGTAACTCATAGTTCTGGGTGAATGGACTGTTGTAAGCTTTGGGTTTGTTCTTACTTTTAAAGTGGCAGAAGTCTGTGAAAGTCATGGTTGAATGGAAGTCATCTCCTAAATCTCTATACTCTCTCAGATAGGCACTCATGGATTCTTCTGGTTCTACTTGTGTTAGAGGCGCTGTAGCTGGACTATCTAAGAATTGAGGCATGGTAGGTCGAGAAGGCTTGTTGTATATATGGGGATGGCTATGCATGTTGGTATGTAGGTGCTCCCCACTACTACTGGTGGATACCCTATCACTATTGGGAAACAAGGGACTATGTGGGGTGGGCCCATTTTTCTCTGTCATTTTCCTGAAGGTACTCATCATTTCTTTTTGCCCAGTAGTGAGTTCTTTTATGGCTGATATGAGACTATTGAAAGTTGTTTTATCATCATCGACCATTGTTTCTTTTCCCTTTCCAAACTAATACTCTCTGTCCCCCAACTCTATGTCCTCTAACTCCTCTTCTCCTCTATCACTGTTTCTAAACCTCTATCTCTGGTAAGTAATGTTGTATGGGTCTTCTGAACTCATTTACAATTTTGCATGCCCATAGCTGGCAAGGAACATGCTCTGATACCACTGTAATATTCCAAATATTGATATTCTCTAATGTTCTATGATAGTGCTGGCTCACACACTCAATCTCATACAAATTTGCAAAATAACTGTGCATGCAAACTTGCCATGCAAAAATGCCCTAAAATATAGTTGAATTAGGGTTAGGGTTTTGCAGAGAGAAATTAACACTTACCACTGATATTCTGGCAGATAATGACTCCAGAGATAGCTGCATGCATAAGGATCCGGATGGAGCTCTATTAATGCTCTTTTGCTCCAGTGTTACCACCCCGCAGTACCATAAAAACCCTCCATACTAAAGGTGATGTTTTTGTAGGAGGAGAGGTCCGTTCGGGCTGAAACTTTTTGAGATTATCCGTCTGCTGATGCCGGAGAGATGGCCTGGCACATGTGGAGGTTTGGTTTCCTCTAAGTGCCATAGCGAATTGATTGTCAGTTCTGCTGCTCACACCCCCAACTGATCTGTTTGGCTGATAGCTACTCCAGGTGAGCAAAATGATGGTTGATAATCATTGCATATCATAGGATAGGCTTGCTGAGAAAGAGGAAGCTGACATGTGGAGGAAAGATTGGTTTTTGTGGTCCCAGTGAATCCTTCTGTGTTTTCCCTGCTACTTCCAGCTACAAAATGTGGATCTGCTAATAAGCCTTCGGAATGTGCTAGATCTCCGAATACCGTAGTATATGATGGATGCAATGGATAAACCTGGATGATCTATCCCAATAAGAGACTAGGGCAGATATCTCACTGCCAAACCCTCGCTAGCTGAAGACACTGTCTCCAACCCCAACTGCCGCGGTTGCGCGCTGTGTTGTTGCTCGAAACTCCAAAATCAATCAACAATAACAATAGCTATCTCCTTTAGTCCCATAACCCTTCTTAAATAGATCTTCATATGCTTTTAGGGTTTTCATGTCACTTTTAGGGTTTATGCTTCACTTTTTCATGCATACAATTCTAATTTGATATTGACTTTAATACTAACTAAACAAGGCCTGCATGCTCCGCATGCTTTAGAATACGAACTCTAATGGCCTTCTTTCTACACTTATGACTTAATAATACTCAATTGATGTACCTTTATGCTCCTGGTGCTATTAGTCCTCAGTTATCCCCTTTTATAAAAAACGGAACATTACATTTTGTTGCAATGTAAGCAACCATTGTTCGAAGAATCATATTAGGTGTGATTGGTAATAGAAGATGCATTGATGCGTCTACCATAATTAGAAGCATCGATGTGCATACCATTATTAGGAGCATCAAGACGTCTACCATAATTAGGAGCATTGATGCGATTATGTTAATTAAACACACAATTGAATTTTAAAATAAATATTTGTACTTGTGAGACGGTGTCACTGGTGCGTTTAAATTTGTTTTAAGCATTGGTGAATATAATTGGTTTATACGCATTGATGCATATCATTGGCTAATATGAACTGATGCACTCATATCAAACGATGACATGGCAAACGCCACAAAATATTTTTTTTGCGGTGCGCACGATGTGACTAGTAGCATTGGTGCATTTTTGTGTTAAAAAGCACCGATGCGTATAATAGATACATGAGCACTAGTACATCCTTATTCCTCTGTTTGGACGTTATTATTGGAATTGGTCATCATAGATTCATGAGGTAAAGCCTCCATTGTAATTCGGGTCAATAACACCCCAATGAATATAATATAATACTATTTTGAGTCTTCCTATGTGAAGTTGTCCCAGACAGTATAGCGGGGCCGACTTGATTAGGGTAAAATTCAGTTGACAAAAAGTGTCTAAATAGAGGAGTTGTTGTAATATCCCAAATACTTATATTCTCTAATGTTCTATTGGAATGCTGACTCACACATTCAATCTCATACAAAAATTCGAAATCACTGTGCATGCAAACTTGCCATGCAAAAATGCCCTAAAATGTAGTTGAATTAGAGTTAGGGTTTGCAAAGAGAAATTAACACTTACCACTGATATCTCGATTGATAATGACTCCAGAGATAGCTGCATGCATAAAGATCTAGATAGGTGGGCTAGTAGTTCTCCTTTCCTCTGGTGTTACCGCCCCGCTGTACTGTAAGCACCCTCCATACTAAAGGTAACAATTTTGTAGGAGGAGAGTTCAGATTTGGCTGAAACTTTGTGGGGTTGTCTGTCTATTGATGCCAGAGAGATGGACTATCACATGCGGAGGTTTGGATGCGTCTAAGAGCCCTAGAGAATTGATCTATGGTTCTACTGCTCACGCCCCCCAAGCTCTATGTTTGTTGATAGCTGCTCCAGATGAGCGAACTGATGGTTGATAGTTTCGATATGCCATAGGATGGGCCTGCTGAGAAAGAGGAAGCTAACATGCAGAGGAAAGATTAGGTTTTGTGGTGCCAATGAATCCTTCTATGATTTCCCTGCTACTTCCAGCTGCAAAACATGGGTCTGTCAATAATCCTTCGGAGTGTGTTGGATCTCCGGATAATGAAGTGTATGATGAATGTTGTGGATAAATCTGGATGATCTATCCCAATAGGAGACTAGGGAAAATATCTCACTGTTGAACCCTCGTTAGCTGAAGACGTCGTCTTCAACCCCAACTGTTGCAGTTGCACGCTGTGTTGCTGCTCAAAACTCCAAAATCAATCAACAATAATAATAGATACCCTCTTTCTTCCAATAACCTTCTTAAATAGAACCTCATGCGCTTTTAGGGTTCGCATGTCACTTTTAGGGTTTATGCTTCGCATTTGTATGCATGCAATTCTAATTTGTTGTTGACCTTTAAGCCTAAAGAAATAAGGCTTCTTTTATCCGACTGATGACTTTAACACTGAATGAAGATCTGGTTCTGCTCTATGTATCAAATTTCCTCAGTCAATTCCCTCTCATGTAGTACCCGATCGAACCTATGGGAATTAAGTAGGTTAGCAGGTGTTTTGGGGTGCTTAATTAGAGGGGGACATTACAATTTTGTTCCTCATTATAACACAGACTCACTCACTTGAGTAGCGCATAGGAGAGAGAGAGAGAGAGATCAACAAGGAGGAGAATACATGTTTTGGGGTTTTATCTTATACATCTTATACAGAGGAAGTTTTGCTATGTTATCTTATACATCTTATACAACTCTGCAATCATAACAAGTGATTGGCCCACGACCTTGGCCAAAACCTCCTCCTCGGCCAAAGCCTTCTCCACGTGCAAAGCCTCCTCCACGGCCTCGTCCTCTGAATCCTCCTGGACGGCCTCCGTAAGCCTGATCCGGCTGTGGTCCTGTTGCTGTACCCTGTGTGTCTGCTTGGACTCTGTACACATCATGTTTTCTATCTAACATGAGATCATAGGCTCGGCAGTCCTGTTCATCATGCCCGACGGATTTACAGAAGACACAGTACAGGTTCTTAGGTGTCTGTACATACTTTTGAAGCAAGGGGCATTGCTGAGGTGGATGTCCTTGTGTTTTACATATTTCACACCATGGCCCTTGTGTTCGTGGTAAGGGGTTAGGAGCCCCTGATGCTAAATATTCTGCAAAGACTGGACAGTTGTCTTTGGTATGACCCTGTGCTCTACACTTTATGCACCATATGTCTTGCATAACCTTTTTCCCTTTCTTAAGTTCGTGTATCTGTAACGTGAGGTTGGCCAACTGGTTCTGTAGAGTTGTCATGCCTGTACTGGTTTCTGCTAGAGGTGAAGCCTCTAGTTTCATTGCCATCTCCAGCGTTTCATCTTGAGTAGTGAGTTTCTGCTGCATTAGTGGCACTCTGATGTGAGGGAGCACCGCTGCAATAAACCATTCCTTATGCTGCTCCGGCGCAAACTAAAAACTTACTTGGTCTATAAGAGCTTTGAATTTCTGGTCAAAGTTCCATACTGACTCTGATGGTAGCTGCTTAATATCCTTAAGCTCTGTAATGCACTGAGACTCAGACTTAGGTTTCTTAAACTCTTTGATCATGGCGTTCTTGACCTGGGCAAGTGTCTTGGGCAATGTAGTATACTTTATGTACCATGTCAAGGCTATGTCTCTGAGTGTGGTGACCAACTGTACAAGTTTAAGATTATCATCGTTGATTGTTTTAATGGTCCACATGGCTTCGCATAGGAACCAATGCTGTTCCGGGTCTTCTGCTCCTGTACCTTTAAAAATAGGTAGCTTCATGTCGTCTCCCATTCTATTTCTCTGTGGTGGGTTCTGACTGACTGGGTTACTACCACTCACCGGTGTAGGTAAAGGTGATGTAGCGGGAGTAGGTACTGTCTGTGAACTACTAGATGGAGTACCTACGGGGTTATTTTGAGTCCCTGTCTGTTTCTGTGGAGTATAGGGGTGGTAAGGAATACCCCCCTCTGGTTCTTCTGTGGTGCTAGGGCTCTGCTGTCTAATACTGTCTGAACTGTCTTCAAATACAAGAGAGCTAAAATCTACTTTATATTTCTTTCCACTACGTGTTCGTCCAATGTCATCAAAATCACTTTCAAACTCTTGTGACATTACTATCTTTACTTATTCATCTGAGACTAGATCCATTGTTCCTTTTTCATATAGCAACATCTTAAGGGACAAGTTTAGAGATCTTAGGTACTTACCGTGATATCCTCTGAAGAAGTATCGTTCGGCTTCGTTGAAGCTCTTTCTCTGGTCAACTGCTTATTCTGTAACAAAGCCTTCTAGCACACTGGTAAGCCAGAAGTCCACTGCTCTCGTAATCGGATTGTCAAGGTTCTGCACGGTCTGAATCAGCTCCGGTGTCTAGACAATGTTTCTTTTCTTCTTGAATGTGTTCCTATCTGTCAACTTGGATAACCAGTCGAAAAGCTCGTTTCCATAGGTTGCAAAAAATATAGCATGTATATCTGAAGCGATATGCTTTTCTAACCAGACCTCTGTGCTCAGTTTAGGGCTTCGATTTTCTTTCTTGGCAAACTCCCTTAAGTCTGAATCCAGCCACTGGTGAAACTCTTCTCTGGTAGGATGCCAACAGAACATTAACTCCCAGTCGTTCAAACCGGCAATGGAACCATTTGTTGATTGCATGGGCAGAGCCGGGTTTACTATTATCAACCAACAACACCCCTAGCTCACTGGCCCTTTCGGCGACAGACCGCGCAGCGGCCTGAATTCTCACCCAAAGTGATTCTAAAGGGTTGGCCAAGGACTCAAGCGTCTTGGACCAGGTTCTGTCGCAATCCTACTTGCGGCTCGCACCTCTTCTGGCTGCAAGATCTCCCTCTGTGTCTGTGCGTCGCGCGACCTCTTGCTCGCGTCGCGCGATCCCGTCGTTGCGCAGCTCTTCTAGCCGCGAGATGTTCCTTTACACCACCGTGCGGTCCTTCTCTATGATGCGCACTTCCCCTGACTTGCGATATCTCCAGCCTTACCGCAACGCCGCGCACCGTGCGACACGCAGCTCCTGCCCAACGCGAAGTCCTCAACCTGCGGTATCGCGCACCGCAGCTTCTCTGTCGGTGCGGTATCACCTCTCTGTGATATCCTACCTCCGCGGTTTAGCGCACTTAGCGTTGCTCGTGTCGACATGCAAGACCTAACATACAAAGCTATTCAATACTGCAACCAGTAGCTGTTTACGCAACATAAGTGAAACACATACAACATGCCAAAGGCTTTTAACCTATGATTATCCTTCTGTGCTGTGGTGAACTGATTAATACATTCATTCATTAAACTGCAAACAAAGTCCATGAAATAATTGAGCAATGCATAAGTAGACATAACACATAAACCAGTCACATAACACAGATTTTAACGTGGTTCACCTCCAGGATGGAAGTTACGTCCACAGAACTGTGTTTTCTATTATAGCTCAAGGGGAAGGTAAAACACAGTTCTGCTGCACCGCATATGCAGCTCAAGATTTTCTCTCTTGAATCTCTCTTCTCTCTGTATTGTTCTCTTACAATATACTCTTCCCTCTCAGTCGATCCCTGCGGATCGTTACATGCATGCTCTATAAGCCAGCTACTGGTTTCAGTAAGATTGCTACCGCTAAGACCAGAACCAGAGCTCGGCTTTTACAACAGTCTACTTATCCTTATTTCCTATTCCAATCACCACTGTCTAACTGTCTACCCAACCAACTAGCTAACCTTTTTCAATACAAAATTACATTCTTTTATAAGCAGCCCGAAGGTCTTGCATTTACAACACTGTGGGCCTGTCCCAACAGTAACCCAAACCCTAATTAGTGACAGTCGGTCCTCTCTGTCCTTGAGGTAGCCGCTTCCCGTCACACCACAGCTCTCTGCAGTCTTCCATGCTTCCCGGCACTGACCATGGGTACTATGCACCGCTTCTCTTTTCTGTCCTTTGTCTTCAATGCTTGAGCCTCGTTGGTCCTTCTTCTTTATGAGGGTCGCTGAGCCCTCCTGTCTTCCGCCGCTACCTTCAATGCAGTGGTTGAGCTTTCTCTTCTCGACCGCTCAGGTACCGTTGCCTTCTTGACTTTTCTATCTCAAAAAGTCACGGTTTCTGGCTCTGCTCTCCAACTGGAAACGTGCTACGACGTCGTAGCTCTGTCTTAACTTCTTTCCGCCAAAACTTATCATTCCGCCAAAACTAGCAGCTTCTTCTGTAGCTGCGGGACCCTGCTCCAACAGTCCCCTAACACTTACTTGTGGCTCGTCCTTGAGCCACCTGCAATAGGCTTCTCCTGCTGTAACTTTGCCTTGGCTTCCTGCGAAGCCCTCTGCAACCTGTCATGAAGTCCTGTGACTTCTTTCTGCATCACTTCGACACTCTCTTGTGTCGAGTCAAGCAAAGCTTGACTAATACTGGCGTCTTCTGCGGCGTCAGTGTTTTCCCTGGTGGTAGTGAACTCCTTTATTTTCTGTTCAACCGTATCGACTATCTCTGCGATTTGCTCTTGATACGGTTGAAGTAGGTCATTAATGTGCATCTCCTTAGTTCTTAATTGCTTCGCTTCCTGCTGCAAACTGTTCATCTCCCTTGTCTTCCTCATCTTTTGAAGGGCTGCCAAGCCCTTAATTTCTTCTTTCATTGCCGCAGCAGTATTCTCTATCTGCTGAATACTTTGCTGGATTTTTATTTTCTCCAGCAGCTCATCTAACTCAGCCCATGTGTTTGTCGCATCGGTTAGTACTAACCGTGCTTCGTCGATGCGAGATTGCATCTGCGCCGAAGTGAGTCGAAGGGATTCTACTTGCGCTTTTTGGTCTGCCTGGGTGGTGTCGCGCATACGAGCCTCAAGCTCAGCGATTTGCACCTCATGGTCTGCCTTCATCTTGGCCGCTTCTTCATCCATCCTAGCCACGGTTTCTTCCAGAGCCTTTGCTCTGTCTGCTACTCTTCTTAGCTTCTGCGGAGCTGGTAAGGCAAACTCAATGTTACATTGGGGCAGTTCCAATGCAATGCTCTGCAAAACTTGAGAAAGATCTTGCTCTCTTTCCTCATATGTGCGTACTTCGTCTGCCCTTTTCTGAACACTGATAGCAAGTGCTGCATTTTGTTGCTTCAGCTGCATATTCTGTTGGTAAGTCTCGAGCTCTCTACTCTTGAGTTCTGCACCTAACTGCTGTTGGATCATATGCAACTGGTCAATATGAAACTCTGCAAGGTTAACTTCAATGGGTTGCCTAAACTGAACTGGTGGGTCCTTCATTGTAGCGGGGAGTCGGATACTCCCTGGTGGAATTAACACAGTATTGAGGCGATCTTTTGCTAAGCTTTCCTGGCGAGACATCGGTGGTGACGAAGTCTCTCCAGTGTTTGTCTTGTCAGGTGGAATGTACCTCATGGCAATCTTTTCTGTAATCATTCTTAAGTCTAGAAGTTGTTTTTCGACTGCGCTCTGGCTCTTTTCCTGCGCCTCCTTCATCGCGTCAAGTGAGTCCTTCAATGTATCGCACGTCCTTGTTGTGATGAGTTCATAGTCATCGTCTGTCAATGCTGTCTTCAGGGTTGGCTTTGAGGTTTTCTGTTTTTTCTTCTGCTGTGTCCCTGGTGACCCTTGCTGTGAAGGTCTCTTCTTTTCCCCTAGTAGTGGTTCCTCTGCTGAAGATTGCGTTTGGATGTCTGCTTTGTCTTTGTCCTTGTTCTGGTGTTCTGTGTCTTCGGAGTCTGATGATAGTAATGCGGTATCTTCGTATTCCTACTTCCATTGGACGTCGAAGTCTCTTATGACTCCTTCGACGTCCAGGGCTTCCATCTTGAACGAGCCAGGTGCCCAATCATCCCGCTTAGTCTTTTTCGGCCGCAGATAGATTAAATGGCTGTTTGCCATAAAATTAAGCCGGCTGTCGTACATGTCCACAATCTGCGTGCTGAGCCATGGTGTCTCTTGAATGACCTTCATCAACAGCTTATAGTAGTCATGGAATACCATCGCATTGATTGCTTTCTTATCTGGGTTGTTGGTCTCCCATAAGCTGGCATAGTGTACTCCTTTGGGTGCGCTACCTGTCATCTGTGGAAACTGAGTATGGGGTGGCTCCTTCCATCCGACAAATGCACAAACAATAAGCAACCACAAAAAATGAAAAGGGTGGTTGGCTTCATCCTGAGCTGCCAAGCAATCTGCTTGCAGCATGTTTAATAAGAATAGCGACCAATTGAACTGGTCCCCTTCTGTGACCTGTATGGCCAGGTGAATTACGGATCCTGTAACTTCCTTTGGTAGAAGCTTGGTTAGCAGTCTGCCCGCGAGAAGACTGGCGGTGAATTGAAGTGTCTCATTTGGTATGCTTGAAATGTCATAACCCCGTCCTCCTCTGTGTAGGTGATACTTAGTTACTAGGGATGGTGGTAACTTGGAGTCCTTGATTTTTCCTGTTGTCTGTATATCAGGGTGTCTACCCGTCTTGGACAGGCCGGTGATACGATGTATCAAATCAATGTTCAAGTCCACCTTGCTGCCTAGCCAGAGGTACCCTCTGTGTACGTAAGAGAGTAAAATGCGCACCACGGCGTTAACCTCTGGCCCCCGTCCAAAATGAGTTAATCTCAGCAAATTGAGCAGTCATGACCGCTCCAGAATCTAGACATGCGGCAGGGGAACATATTCATCTCTCCCTGTCCTTGCGTTTTTCTCAATCTTCAGATAGCTATCCGGCTTAAACTGAGGATATGTCTTACCCTCCACCAGGTTATAATCTACAAATTTAACAACAGCAGCATATCCTACTAGATCTCCATTTTCCTTTACTTGAGAATCAATGGGTGGTATGGGAACAATATACTTAGCGTTCTTAGAAATTTTTGCTACTGGCGCGCCTTCAACTCGTGGTATAATGTAGTCTGTGCCACTGTGAAATTCTTCCTCACGCTCTGAACTGGATTCATCGTTGACCTGAGATTGGCTCCTCGTTTGCGGTTGCTGTCTGGTCTGTGACGAACTTGGCGGAGCACTCTTTAGTGGCGTTGTCATAGCTCCGGCAAGGCCGTAACGCTGAAATCTTCTCAAAATGTTTACTATTGGTTCGTCCTCGGACATAACCCACTCAGTACAAAATGGCGGACGTGCACTGGCTGTAACTTCTAAAAATCACAGCACTCTATAACCACTTAGCTCTGGACACAGAACTCTTAACGACTTAACTCTATGGCTCTCGACTTTTCTGGAAATGTAACCGTCCCACTTGAATACTTTTTGCTTTTATGCCCAATACGATAATCCCGGACGCAACGGTCATCTAGACTGGAGCCGTCGACCGTCATTAATGCCTGGACAAGACCACACCCGCCATCCGATTCCTAATAAATGTAGAAATCCGATCGAATTTCCCTCGAAATGTGTGTGTACAGGTGTCGGTCTCGTCGGAGATTTGCCAAATCTGGAAAAATTAATTATACTGCTGCCAAATCTACGGTAAGATATACGGATCATTACCTCATTAACTACCTGTCAACTGCTGACTTGACTGGCCTTTGTCGATTGCAAACTGAGTACGTGGCACGGGGGAACATCGCGCTGTTGCGATGCGACTCCGCATCACCTGCATAAAACATTTTATTTTTTTTTTTTTTTTAGAATAATACCTGCCAGTGTAGACTAGTTCCTGGTGCGATGCCTCCTTTCAACTACACTTGACATCTGCACCCCTGCGGCTGGTTAAGAGGTGGGGTGGTTATCACTATAGGGCTTAAGCCTACTGCCATTAATCCATGTGGGAAAAAGCTCCCCATTCAGCTGGCTGAGCTGAACGACACCTCCCTCTGTGATTTGCTGTATTTGATATGGCCCTAGCCAATGTGTCTTAAACTTCCCTGGGAACTTGATGAATTTGCTGTCATAGAGGAGCACCAGGTCTCCGATCTGGAAAGTCTTATTCTTAATGTGTCTGTCATGCCAAGCTTTTTCTCGGGCCTTCTGCACTTTCTGATGGAATCCGGCGATGAACCTGTCTTCTTCTAAGGCAAGCAGCTGTGCTAGCCTTGCTTCGACTGTGTCTGTATCAGTCATCCCGGTAATCTGAGCGATTCTTAAACTGGGAAGAATATACTCCATAGGCATAACAGCCTCCTGTCCATATACTAAGCTGAAAGGTGTGTGTCCCGTAAGTTTCTTACATGTGGTCCTGTACGCCCATAAGAAAGTGTTAACTCTGAGGTCCCAATCATTCCTCTGGCTATTGCAGATCTTAGTAAGAGCATTTTCTAAAATCTTATTGAAGGCCTCCACTGTACTATTAGCCTGCGAGTGGTAGGGAGTGCTCTTATGGTGCTGGATCTGGAATTCTTCTGTTAATGCCTCAATAGTACTGTTCACGAAATGTGTGCCTTGATCACTCATCAAAATTACTGGGCATCCAAACCTGCTGATGATGTTTTCAAAAAGGAACTGTGCGACTGTAGCAGCATCACAATTTCTTACTGCTTTGGCCTCTGCCCATTTGGTGAGGTACTCTGTTCCAGTGATAATATATCTCGCACCAGTGCGCTTTCTTGGTGGGTTGATAGGACCCACAAAATCTATAGCCCATTTGTCAAATGCGCGCAATGTGACCTGCGGTCGCAGCGGCATTTCATCGCGTCGCGAGGGTTTTCCTACCCTTTGGCAGATATCGCAGCATCTGCAAAAGTCCTTGGTGTCTTTATGCAATGTAGGCCACCATAATCCTGCCTCCAGGATTTTCTGCGCAGTCGGTTTTCCTGCGAAATGTCCTCCTGCGGTTCCTGAATGAGCCTCTTTGATAATAGCATCTTTTTCGTGCGACATCACGCATCTGCGCAGAACTTCATCCGGACCTAACTTATATAGGTGTCCTGCGATGAGGGTGAAGTCTGCTGCTTTAACAACCAACTGCTTCTTTTACTGCTTAGTAAACTCATTAGGTGCTACTCCTGTAATGAGGAATTGAATAATGTCGGCATAGTACTCATCTGCGATCTGTATGGAAAACAACGGCGCATCTGGCAGATTGTCTTCTAGGTTACTGGGCTCTTCTCCTGAGTCTAACCGCGACAAATGATCTGGTCCTGCAATCAGTCTTCCTGGTTTCACAATGATTTCAAAATCATACTCCTGAAAGAGGAGTAACCATCTGCAGATTCGCCCCCCTAACACTGGCTTATTGACCAAGTATTTTAGCACGGAATGGTCAGTGAACATTTTAAACGAGGCGCCCAATAGATAGTGCCTGAACTTCTGCAGCGCATACACCATAGCTAAGCCCTCTCTTTCTGTTGTGGTGTAGTTTTTTTTCTGCTGTTGATAGCTTTCTGCTGGAATATGCGATGGGATGGTCAAGATTCCCTTCTCCTGGCTGTGTCAAGACGACTCCTAATGCGATGCCGGATGCATCCACATGTACATGAAATGGCTTAGTCCAGTCGGGAAATACTAAGATGGGTGCTGTAACCATCTTCTCCTTAAGTATGTCTAGACTCTGCTGGCATTCCTCATTCCATAGGAATTTTACATCTTTCTTTAGTAACGTCTCCATCGGCGCTGTAATCTTTGCGTAGCCCTTGATGAACTTTCTGTAGTACCCGGTATGACCAAGTACTGTCCTCAGTTGCTTGACTGAATTGGGTGCTGGAATATTTACAATGATGGCGATCTTCACGGGATCTACCATCAAGCCTTGTCTGCACACAATATGACCCAACAAGATACCGAATGGTGCACAAAATATACATTTCTTCAAGTTTAGAGAAATTTGGTACTGCCTACATTTCTCTAACATCAATATTAAATCTCCTATGTGCTTATCGATTAGCCCAAATACAGTCCAGTCATCAAAATATACTTCTAAGAACTTATGGATGTATTCTTTAAAGACAGCAACTACTACTCTAGAAAATATAGCTGGTGCATTCTTAAGACCAAAGGGCATTACCGTATACTGGAACGAACCCCATTCTGTTGCAAAGGTGGTCTTGGATCGATCTTCTGGATGTATTCTGATCTGATGGTAGCCTGAAAACCCATCGGTGAAGGAGTAGACCTCTTGTCCTCCCACGTTGTCTAATACTTCATCAGTGAACGGTGTTGGAAATGGATCATGAAGTGATGCATCGTTGAGTTTTCGCAGATCAACACAGATCCTGATGTCCCCTTTTGTTTTCTTCTCTTGCACTACCATAGGGCTCACCCATTCGCTTTCCTCTACTGGCTCAATGATGCCTGCTGCTAGCATTTTATCAATTTCGTCCTTTACTTTTTCTTTGTAGCGCGGATTCAATCTATATGGGCGCTGCTTAACTGGTCTAACATCCTCCTTTAATGGTATCCTCATGACTCCCAGCTCTCCAACTATTCCCTTCATCTTTGTGAACTTGGTGGGAAATAGGTCCTGATAGTCATGTAGCAGATCTGCAATCTGTTCGACTGTTTCATCGTTCCAGTAGTCTCCAATAGAGGCAAACTTAGGTTCTGCGTCTGTGCCAATATTGATCTTTTTAATCTTGATGGGCTCAGTGATTGCAGGAATCTCTAACTATGGTCCCTCAACATCGCGAGTCCCTTCTGACTCCGGAATGTTGGTGTTGCGAGGGTCCTCATCCTCCTCCTCATTGTCTGGCTTTGTTGCGAAGTTATAGCATTCTAGCGCGTCTTGCAACTGGGTGGCCCACTCAGGTTGAGCCTGCACTAAGATGGTGCAGTCCTCAAATATCTTGATCTTGATTATGTCTAGGGCCTGAGCAACACTTGGATGTTCTGATTCAAACGCAAAGGTGAGTAGGAAGCTGTCTGTCATAAGTGACCATGTGGTAGTCCCCTTACGCAACTCGGTCTCTGTATACCAATTCCTTGGAACTGTGCCCAGTGTGTGAATGAATCTGTGAACCCATTCATCCTCTGGAATGTCCGACCAGTTCTGTTCACATGTCTGAATGTGTGCCCTGGGGTCAGTTTCTCCTGTGTACTTCTGCTGGACATACTCTCTGTCGTGAGAAAATTTGATCGCCATCAGTCTTTTTATATTATCCCATGATGCGATATTCTCTTTATGCGCATACCACCATCTTGCAGGTGTAGCTCGAACTGCAAGGTCCATAGCTGCGATCCTCTGTTCATAAGGAATTTGTTGCTCAAACTGTTCAAAAAAATCCTGGATATCCGTCAGAGCATGATATGATGGAGTCTCAGCGATCTCTGCACCAATCCATCGTAGTGACTTACTGATAAACGCACATCTGCGCGCTGAGACTTCGTAAAGTCTGTTCTGCCAGTTTTCTAGACCAACGTCAGAATCCGATGCGCATGAGCTGTCGCATCGCCAACTAATGTTCCCTTCTGCGGTTGGATTGATGTAGTCACTCTGGTTCGCAGTCATCTGGTAGAGACTATCCATGTTATGTGCCTCCTCCTCTGCTCGGATAGGTTTGATATATCTAGGACCTTGGTAAGGATCCAGCGGTGCGATGACCCGGATATGCGCATCCTCAAAGGTCATTTGTCTTCTCTTTAGGTCAATGACAGCTTTGCTACCAATCGCCCAATCAATACTTAATAGTGCTGGATATGGTCGACTGTCGCCAATGATTTCTATAACCTCGAAGTCCGCAAAAGTACGAACTCCATCAATGTCAACTGGCACCTGTGGTAGTCGACCCAGTGGTGATACTCGCTGTTGATTAGCTAATCTCAGGTGGATAGGGGATAGGGCTAACTAAGGGCTACCCATCTGTTCCCATGTCTGCTTAGTCAGAACATTCACCTCTGATCCTAGATCTAAGACAACCTCATCCATTTCAAACTCGCCAATCTGCGCTGTGAATTTCATCTCTCTTTCGATCCTTGTATGTCTTGTAATATTATGGACAACGCGGTGTGCACTGCCCGAGAGAGAGGGTTGCTGACACTGATCTATCATGCGCTGTAGCTCGCCGACAGCTTTGTCATTTCTCAGGAGTTTCAAGCAGCTGTGCAGGAAGGATTGTACACTTCATGTCGATTCATCCTCGTCGCATCTCCCCGATGTGATAGCCTGCGGTGCCTGCTCATGGCTATCGCCACAAGGTGCTTGCTGCGGTACGCCCCTAGACGACGGTACCTCCGATCCTGATAGTGTAGGTTCATCAAAGGAAGCCTTGGCTTCATGAAAGGTCTCTTTATTCTGTTGTAGGTCGAGTGTTGTTGCTTTACTAGGAGCTCTGAGCACCCACTCCTGACTTGTGTTCTTTCCGGTCTGCTGCGATGTGCCACTGGTGGAAGCACCGCTCCAAGTCACAATATTGACTCTTGGTTTTGGTTCTGCCTGCTCAGCAACGATAAGTTGGATGTTCTGGTGTATGGCTGGTTTAGGGTCTTTGATCTTAGCTATCAAGATAGGACACTCCTCTATAGTATGATCATAAGATTTGCAGTAGTTACAAGTAGTAGTGGGGTTCTGACAGTCCCTAGCATAGTGTCCTACAACTCCGCAATTATAACAAGTGATTGGCCCACGACCTTGGCCAAAACCTCCTCCTCGGCCAAAGCCTTCTCCACGTGCAAAGCCTCCTCCACGGCCTCGTCCTCTGAATCCTCCTGGACGGCCTCCGTAAGCCTGATCCGGCTGAGGTCCTGCTACTGGACCCTGTGTGTCTACTTGGACTCTGTACACATCATGTTTTCTATCTAACATGAGATCATAGGCTCGGCAGTCCTGTTCATCATGCCCGACGGATTTACAGAAGACACAGTATAGGTTCTTAGGTGTATGTACATACTTCTGAAGCAAGGGGCATTGCTGAGGTGGATGTCCTTATGTTTTACATATTTCACACCATGGCCCTTGTGTTCGTGGTAAGGGGTTAGGAGCCCCTGATGCTAAATATTCTGCAAAGACTGGACAATTGT
>LPNX010644170.1:734136-768875 GCA_001517045.1 Pseudotsuga menziesii | reverse complement strand
CAGAAGTCCACTGCTCTCGTAATCGGATTGTCAAGGTTCTGCACGGTCTGAATCAGCTCCGGTGTCCAGACAATGTTTCTTTTCTTCTTGAATGTGTTCCTATTTGTCAACTTGGATAACCAGTCGAAAAGCTTGTTTCCATAGGTTGCAAAAAATATAGCATGTATATCTGAAGCGATATGCTTTTCTAACCAGGCCTCTGTGCTCAGTTTAGGGCTTCGATTTTCTTTCTTGGCAAACTCCCTTAAGTCTGAATCCAGCCACTGGTGAAACTCTTCTCTGGTAGGATGCTAACAGAACATTAATTCCCAGTCGTTCAAATCGGCAACGGAACCATTTGTTGATTGCATGGGCAGACCCGGGTTTACTATTATCAACCAACAACACCCCTAGCTCACTGGCCCTTTCTGCGACAGACCGCACAGCGGTCTGAAGTCTCACCCGAAGTGATTCTAATGGGTTGGCCAAGGACTCAAGCGTCTTGGACCAGGTTCTGTCGCAATCCTACTTGCGGCTCGCAGCTCTTCTGGCTGCAAGATCTCCCTCTGTGTCTGTGCGTCGTGCGACCTCTTGCTCGCGTCGCACGATCCCGTCGTCGTGCAGCTCTTCTAGCACCGAGATGTTCCTTTACACCACCGTGCGGTCCTTCTCTATGATGCACACTTGCCCTGACTTGCGATATCTCCAGCCTTACCGCAACGCCGCGCACCGTGCGACACGCAGCGCCTGCCCAACGCGAAGTCCTCAACCTGCGGTATCGCGCACCGCAGCTTCTCTGTCGGTGCGGTATCACCTCTCTGTGATATCCTACCTCCGTGGTTTAGCGCACTTAGCGTTGCTCGTGTCGACATGCAAGACTTAACATACAAAGCTATTCAATACTGCAACCAGTAGTTGTTTACGCAACATAAGTGAAAAACATACAACATGCCAAAGGCTTTTAACCTATGATTATCCTTCTGTGCTGTGGTGAACTGATTAATACATTCATTCATTAAACTGCAAACAAAGTCCATGAAATAACTGAGCAATGCATAAGTAGACATAACACATAAACCAGTCGCATAACACAGATTTTAACGTGGTTCACCTCCAGGATGGAAGTTACGTCCACAGAACTGTGTTTTCTATTATAGCTCAAGGGGAAGGTAAAACACAGTTTTGCTGCACCGCATATGCAGCTCAAGATTTTCTCTCTTGAATCTCTCTTCTCTCTGTATTGTTCTCTTACAATATACTCTTCCCTCTCAGTCGATCCCTGCGGATCGTTACATGCATGCTCTATAAGCCAGCTACTGGTTTCAGTAAGATTGCTACCGCTAAGACCAGAACCAGAGCTCGGCTTTTACAACAGTCTACTTATCCTTATTGCCTATTCCAATCACGATTGTCTAACTCTCTACCCAACCAACTAGCTAACCTTTTTCAATACAAAATTACATTCTTTTATAAGCAGCCCGAAGGTCTTGCATTTACAACACTGTGGGCCTGTCCCAACAGTAACCCAAACCCTAATTAGTGACAGTCGGTCCTCTCTGTCCTTGAGGTAGCCGCTTCCCGTCACACCACATCTCTCTGCAGTCTTCCATGCTTCCCGGCACTGACCATGGGTACTATGCACCGCTTCTCTTTTATGTCCTTTGTCTTCAATGCTTGAGCCTCGTTGCTCCTTCTTCTTTATGAGGGTCGCTGAGCCCTCCTATCTTCCGCCGCTGCCTTCAATGCAGCGGTTGAGCTTTCTCTTCTCGGCCGCTCAGGTACCGTTGCCTTCTTGACTTTTCTATCTCAAAAAGTCACGGTTTCTGGCTCTGCTCTCCAGCTGGAAACGTGCTACGGCGTCGTAGCTCTGTCTTAACTTCTTTCCGCCAAAACTAGCAGCTTCTTTTGTAGCTGCGGGACCCTGCTCCAACAATAAAGAACCATTCAAAAAGAAGAATCAAGACATTGAGATCGGATAATGATGGAGAATATACTTCAAAAGAATTTGAAGCATTCTACAAGGAGATAGGAATTAAGAGGGAACTAACCACTCCCTACAATCCTCAACAGAATGGTGTTGCAGAAAGAAGGAATAGAATCATTATGGAAGCAATGAAAACAATGATTCATGACCAAGACCTCCCCATGCACCTGTGGGATGAAGCAACAAGAACAGTCGTGTATGTGCAAAATAGATTATCTCACAGTGCTCTTGGATTCAAGAATCCTGAAGAAATGTATACAGGAAAGAAACCTAAAGCGAGCCATCTCAAGATATTTGGTTGTCCAGTATATGTACATATTCTGAAAGAGAAGAGAACCAAGTTGGATCCTTTTGGAAAGAAGGGAATATTTGTTGGATACTGTGAAGTCTCTAAAGCCTTCAGGATATACATTTCAGGATTCCATCATATCGATATTAGTAATGATGTAACATTTGACGAAGAGAGATCTCTTAAGAAATCCAGAAGGTGTCAGCTTGAAGAAGTACATGAAGAGGATGTACCTCCTAGAAAGGTAGAAGTTGAACCCTCTCCTGAAATAGTAGCATCTAAAGATCATGATATGCTAGAACCTCAGTACCCCCCTACTATGGATATATATCAAAAGAGAAAACTTGCTTGGGCAATAGAAATCATACAAGAAGAAGAGAGATATGGAGCTCCAGAAGGCTCCACAAGAACAAGCAAAAGATCCAATCCATACTCCAGTTATGTATCTTTGATGTGTGACCTTGTAGATCAAGAACCCGCCAACTACGAGGAAGTTGCACAAAAAAAAGAGTGGGTGGAAGCAATGATGGAATAATACCAGTCAATAATGAAGAATGATGTTTGGGATATAGTACCCAAACCATAAAATAAGAGTGTGGTATCTTCAAAATGGATCTACAAGATAAAACATGATGTTGATGGAAGTATTGAAAAGTACAAGGAAATATTTGTGGCTAGAGGATTATCTCAGAAAGAGGGGATTGATTATGAAGAGACATTTTCTCCAGTAGCAAGCTACACTTCCATCAAAACTATCATGGCACTTGCTTCCATGATGAAGTGGGATTTACACCAGATGGATGTAAAGACAACCTTCCTTAATGGTATGATTGAGGAAGAGGTTTACATCGAACAACCACAAGGGTTTGAAGTCAAAGACATAATGACTCATGTATGTAAGTTGAAAAAGGATTTGTATGAATTGAAGCAAGATCATAGAGCTTCGTATGGAAGAATAGACAACTTCTTGACAAACTTGGGATTTACCAAAAGTAAAGTTGATCCTAACCTTTACAGGAAGGCTATGGATGATGAACCTATCATACTATTACTGTATGTAGATGATCTATTTCTAACTGGAAATGGGAAACAGATCACAGAGAGCAAGAAGAAGCTAGCCGAAGAATTTGAGATGAAAGATCTTGGATTGATGCATTATTTCCTTATGTTGGAGGTGTGGTAGATCCCAGAAGGAATCATTTTGAACCAGGGAAAGTATGTTGTAGAAATCTTGAAAAGATTTGATATGTTGGATTGTAAATCCATGGCCACACACATGGACACCAACTTGAAGCTGTTATTTGATGAATCATCATAATTAGTGGACATGACTCAGTAAAAACATATTATTGGGTCATTGATGTATCTGACGAATACATTTCTAGATATATGCTTTATTGTGAACACCTTAAGTCAGTATCTAGTTAAACCTAGACGGGTTCACCTGATAGCTGCAAAGAATGTGATGAGGTACATAAAGGGTATGATATATTTTGGACTATACTATGTTAGAGATCATGACCACATATTATATGGATATACGGATTCAGATTGAGCAGGAAGTGCCGCAGACTAAAAGAGAACCTCAGGTGGATATTATTCTCTGGATCCGCCATGATCTCATGGTTTAGTAAGAAACAATCTAGTGTTTCTCTCAACACAACTGAAGCAAAGTATATAGTATCCTGCTCCGCTAGTTTTGAAGCGATATGGCTTCGAAAATTGATGTCGGGACTATTTGACATGGATTTGGATACCACAATGATTCTTTGTGAAAACTAAAGTTGCATAAAGATGACAGAGAATCCTATGTTCCATGATAAATCAAAGAACACCGAAATTCGATACTTCTATATAAGGGATATGGTACAAAAGGGAACTATAAAAATCCAGTATGTGAGTACCGATGAGCAAGTTGCTGATGTGCTGGCCAAGCCTCTATCTCGAGTAAAGTTTGAATATTTCTATGACAAGCTTGGCGTAGTTCGAAAAGGCTTTCCTCACAAGGAGGAACAGTGATGACACTACAAATGATGAAGATATGGGCTCTCTTCGAAAAGGAGGAACAAGTCGAATAAATGGACTCTCCTCGAAAAGGAAGAATAGGTTGAAGATATGAACCCTCCTCGAACGAAGGGGGAGTAGGTTGATCATATGAATCCTGCCTGGAAAGGGGGAGTGATGATAAGAGTGTCATTGATGACGGGATGACAGTGAAGCTCCAATATGAAAGAGGCCAAGTATGCCTGAAGATGCTGACAAGGTCCGACATTCACTTATTGACAATAGTATCCTCTCTAGAGGATGGTCTTGCAGGAAATAACACTCTGTTCCTGAGAGTGGTCCTTACTAGCTAAGGATGGCCCTGCAGACGTTACTCTCGCATGGGGAGTACCCACATTCATTTGTGGATATCGTAGAATAACACTCGCTTAGGATTGTTCCTAGATTTGAAGCCGAGGATCCTCTATGATGATTCCTTACGAATGACAGGGCCTGCATTTAGGTGCGGTCGAGATCTGCCTTGCAGACATTACTCTCGCATGGAGAGTGTACCTACATTTATATGTAGATGCCATAGAATAACACTCGCTTTGGAGTGGTCCTAGATTTAGTGCTAAGGATGCTCTATGATGAGTCCTTACGGATGTCGTAGTATAACACTCACATGGAGTGGTCCTAGATTTCATGCTGAGGATGTCCTACGATGAGGGCCTACATCTAGGTGAAGTCGAGATCTGTTGTTGCAGACAATACTCTTGTATGGATATTATGCCTACATGTACATGTGGGTGTCGTAGTATAACACACACTTTGAGTGGTACTAGCTCTAACAGGCTGAGGATGGTCTATGATGAGTCCTTACGGACGACAGGTCATGCATTTACGTGCAGACGAGATCTACATTCAGTTGTAGATGATTCATCTGGTCGATACTATGGACCCTCCTCGTTAAGGGGGAGTGGACTGATGGAGTATTGCATCATCCTTGGACCTATGTTCTAAAGTGATAGGGGTTGATCATTCCGCAAAGAGATCATGTGTACTGCAGGAAGTGCAGCTGCAAAGGATCAAGAAGATCGAAGTGTTGTTGCAAAGAATCGAGAAGATCAAAGTGTTGCTGCAAGGAATCAAGAAGATCGAAGTGTTGCTGCAAAGGATCGAGAAGATCAAATTGATGCTGCAAAGGATCAAGAAGATCGAAGTGCAGCTGCGATGGATTGAGTAGATCGAAGTGCTACTGCAAAGGATCAGAAGGTCGAAGTTTTGCTCTGCAACAGGATCAAGTGATCATGTGCTGTAGAAGATGAAGACATTGAAGAGTAACTGTTCCAGTTACTGATTATTGTTGAAAAATTCCTATGACGTATAGATGTATTACCTCGATACTGCTAAAGATGCTCTCTCTCGTTACTCCTATAGTTGATGATGTTGTTGTCAGTAGAATACCCTTCTCGTTAATGGGGAGTGTTGAAATATTGTAACTTCAAAGGACATTCTAAATGTCTTTTACTGATGTACCCCAATGGAGATGTTATTACTCCTCCATCGGGATGTTATTATTGTAATTGGTCATCATCGAGTCATGAGGTAAAGCCTCCATTGTAAGTCGGGTCAATAGCACCCCAATGAATATAATATAATATTGTTTCGAGTCTTCCTAGGTGAAGTTGGATCAGACAGTTTAGTGGGGTCGAATTGATTAGGGTAAAAGTCAGTTGACAAAAAGTGTATAAATAGAGGAGTTGTGTTCCTCATTATAACACAGACTCACTCACTTGAGTAGCGCATAGGAGAGAGAGAGACAAATCAACAAGGAGGAGAATACATGTTTTGGGGTTTTATCTTATACATCTTATACAGAGGAATTTTTGTTGGGTTTTCTTCCCCTTGAGGGTTTCCTAGGATAAATACTTTGTCTATCTTGTGATTGTGTTTCTTTTAGTGATTATGCATATGCTACTATTGTGAATTTGGATTAAACACTAATGATATCTAGCTTAGTATATGAAATTTTAACAACCAGAGTTGTATAAAGATGACAAAGAATCTTGTGTTCCATGATAAATCAAAGCACATAGAAATCTGATACTTCTATATAAGGGATATGGTACAAAAGGGAGCTATAAAGCTCCAGTATGCGAATACCGATGAGCAAGTTGCTGATGTGCTGACCAAGCCTCTATCTTGTGTAAATTTTGAATATTTACATGACAAGCTTGGTGTAGTTCGAAAATGATTTCCTCGCAAAGAGGAACAATGATGCTACTACAAATGATGAATATATGGACACTCTTCGAAAAGGAGGAACGAGTCAAAGAAATGGACTCTCCTCGAAAAGGAAGAGCAAGTCAAAGATATGAACCCTCCTCGAACAAAGGGGGAGCAAGTTGATGATATGGATCCTCCCTGGAAAGGGGGAGTAATGATAAGATTGTCATTGATGACTGGATGACAGGGAGGCTCCAGTATGAAAGAGGCCAAGTATGCTTGAAGATGCTGACAAGGTCCGAAATTCACTTGTGGACGATAGTATCCTCTCTTGAGGACGGTCTTGCATGAAATAACACTCTGTTCCTGAGAGTGGTCCTTATTAGATAAGGATGGACATGCAGACGTTACTCTCTCATGGAGAGTACCCACATTCATTTATGGATACCGTAGAATAAAACTCGCTTAGGAGTGGTCCTAGATTTGAAGTTGATGATGCTCTACGATGAGTCCTTACAGACGACAGGGCCTGCATTTAAGTGTAGTCAAGATCTACCTTGCAGACATTACTCTCGCATGTAGAGTGTACCTACATTTATATGTAGATTCCATAGAATAACTCTCACTTGGGAGTGGTCCTAACTTTAGTGCTAAGCATTCTCTATGATGAGTCCTTATGGGTATAACATTCACACGGAGTGGTCCTATATTTCACGCTGAGGATGTCCTACGATGAGGGCCTGCATCTAGGTACGGTCGAGATCTGTTGTTGCAGACAATACTCTTGTGTGGAGAGTATGCCTTCATGTACATGTATATGTCGTACTATAACACTCGCTTGGAGTGGTCCTAGCTCTAACAGGTTGAGGATGGTCTACGATGAGTCCTCATGGACGACAGGTCCTGCATTCATGTGTAGACGATATCTACATTCAGTTGTAGACAATTTAGTTGGTTGATACTATGGACCCTCCTCGTTAAGGGGGAATAGGTTGATGGAGGATTCCATCATCCTGGGACCTATGTCCTAAAATGATAGGGATTGATCATCCCACAAAGAGATCATGTGTACTGCAGGTAGTGCGACTGCAAAGGATTGAGAAGATCGAAGTGATGCTACAAAGGATTGAGAAGATCAAAGTGCTACTGCAAAGGATCAGAAGATCGAAGTGTTGTTGCAAAAGGATCAAGTGATCATGTGCTACAAAAGATGAATACATTGAAGAGTAACTGTTCCAGTTACTGATGATTGTTGAAAACTACCTATGACATATAAATGTATTACCTCGATACTGCTAAATATGCTCTCTCTCGTTACTCCTATAGTTGATGATGATGTTGTCAGTAGAATACCCTTCTTGTTAAGGGGGAGTGTTGAAATATTGTAAATTCAAAGGATATTTTAAATGTATTTTACTAATGTACCCCAAGGGAGATGTTATTATTCCTCTGTTGGGATGTTACTATTGTAATTTGTCATCATAGAGTCACGAGGTAAAGCCTCCATTGTAAGTCGAGTCAATAGTACCCCATTGAATAAAATATAATACTATTTTGAGTCTTCCTAAGTGAAGTCGACCGAGTCAGTTTAGTGGGGATGACTTGTTAGGGTAAAAGTGAAGTGACATAAANGAGAGAGAGAGAGAGAGAGAGAGAGAGAGAGAGAGAAATCAACAAGGAGGAGAATACCTATTTTGGGGTTTTATCTTATACATTTTATTCAAAGGAAGTTTTGCTGGGTTTTCTTCCCCTGAGGGTTTCCCAGGATAAATACTTTGTCTATCTTATGATTGTGTTTCTTTCAGTGATTCAACATATGATACTGCTGTGATTTTGGATTAAACACTAATGATATCTAGCCTAGCATATGAAATCTTAACATGCACAACTTAAATGTATTTTTTTCAATTTTCATCAAAGGAATAAAGTCACTACCATGAAGTGATCACTTACAAGTCTTATATGCATTGAAACACCCTAATCCTGTTCTCATAATGGCATATGCCATTCTATGCAAATGAAGCCACCTAACTATGCTACCATGTAGGGGTTGAATCCTCATAGTTATTTGTGTAATTTTGGAGTTTTATATAATGCACATATGCATAGATTGTCAAATTCATATACTAGCATGTTGCCAGGTTTTTTCCCTATAAAATGGGTTTCTCTAAGTCAATCTATTTAAAGATCTTAAGGAAATTTTATACATCATGGTGGGAATAAATTTGACTTCAACCAATATGTTACATCAATCTTCTAAACACTAATTAAGTGTCAAATCTTAGACCACATAATCAAGAACTACCGCTCAATGGGCTAAATTAAGAATGCAACGATTCAAGGTGTTAAGAATATGACCGGTTAGGATCAAACAACATTGCCCTTGAAATACAATGAAAGATGGGCGAGAAATGTAAAATGGAGCAAAGCTCCTTAACCTCAAATGACCTAGTGTACCTAACATTCGGTGCTATACCAACTACAAATAAGCCTAATACTTGATTATGGACAAAGAGCTTACTAGAGATTTATCATGATATCTTGTAATATGGGACCACCATAATGATTCATTCAAGAAGGAAAACCCTACTTTGAGTCAATCACCTTTCCATATGAATTTTCATTTGATGTATCCCCATGATTTCCAAATATTCTTTGCAGGAAAAGTATCTTTAACTTATCGATAAAAAAGAGTAATAAGAAAAGTTTCAATATTTATTCCTTTCTAGGATTTCTTTTAAAGGGGATCCAAATGAGGTGTGATGTTTGATGAAAACTTTCTAAGCCTCCTTTCCCTGAATTTCCTAAATGATACATTTTACACAAAGTGCATCATCTTAGATTCACGTTCTCTCCATGGAAGCCTTTCTCTCCATAATAATTGTTTAGACAACAAAATGGGTAGAGGTATGGTAAAAAGGGAAGGGTCTGGAAGGTTTCAACCTTGTTGCACTATCAGGGTATGTTTGTCTCTCAACTTTGAACATCGTGCGATGGCTAGGTTGAAATTGTTTGGAGACGAGCATGCTTACCCTCAACCTTGTTGGAACTGTTATTACTAGACACTCATGGTAGGATTCTAACAATAAGGGTAGTGGACATGTGTAACAACCAACAACTTGATGCATATATCAAATTTAATAACCAAGGCGATAGACTTGGAGGAATGTCTCTGTTAAGTTATATACTATAATCAATGTCTCATTTAGGTTAGATACTATAATCAATGTCGACGAGTTTTCACTAAGTGCCATCTATGAATGTGAGGCAGTGCTCAAAATTTAACTGCAATGTTTTTCGAGGATAGTATTAAATGTAACATAATCTCAATCTTAAACTAGTATAACTCTTAAATGTGTAATAGAAACCATTGAAAGGTATTAAAACTACTAACAACCAATTAGATGCATTGAGTTAAGTAATTGCATTCTTTAATAATTGGAAAGTAACATAATAATGAGAAAGTAAATTTGTACTATATTTTTCAGTTAAATTTGGATGTAGTGAACACTGGTGGTAATTTAGTTAGTGGTGTGGTATTATTTCTCCCACCAAGGTTTAACTCTTCCAAATGGCATGCTCATGTTTGTGCATGCACATGTGTTTGTGAAAAATTATTGGGGACATGCGCAAGTTTTGGATGGCTTTGGTGAGATAGATACCTGCCATTTGTGACATCTTAGACAAAGGTCCTTTTATAGTGTGATAAGACATTTTGTCCATAACATATATCCAAAATATAACAATTATCATTTTCACATGTTGACCAGGAATAGATAGTCAAAACAATAATATCTAGTTCTATAAAGTCCGATGTGTTATTTAGGTTCCTTTTCATTACCTTTGAGCACAAACTATATCCACAATATGTTCAATTTTTGAGCTTTTCAAAATAAAGAGCGTAAGCAATAAGTAGAGTTGTAGTTGTGTTATAAGATCACATTTATGCTTAGACAATATGGTAATGACAGAATATGTAATTACGGTGTGAATGTTGGTATCGATTGCTAGTCAGCCATGGAAAATTGTGAATCCATGTAATTATTTATAACGCAAATAACAGTCCAAGAGTTGATCCACCCACTAAAGTGCACACATTTCTCTCAAGCAAATAGATCAAAGTATGGGTTCTAAGGAATGATTGCTTTAGTAGTCTCCTTTAACTTGTGCAAAATCCAAATACTTCATTCCTTCAAATATTTTTTCCCTCTTAGAATTTTTTGTTCAAATACATACATTTGTTAACTGTGCCTACAAATTCCTTATAAAGTTCAAATGAACAAAATAATAGCATAAGCCTATAAGCAAGGCAAGAGAAATAAATGATTAGAAAGTGCAGAAAATAAAATAAAAATTGATTGCTTCGAATCCACCCAAATTGCATCTAGTGGACTTTTTTCCATTGGTGGTTCACTGAAGGGATACATCCATTGGTAAATTCCAACACCTACTATTCCGATGAATCAAGCTATGGACAAAATTACATGTCTAGTCAAACAATTACATAGTCAATACATAGGGGCTCATCAAGAGCATCGTGTCACTTACAAGAATTGAAACTGGGTGGGAAGGGTAACAATATTTCCTTCCAACCACTCAAGCTACATCCAATGGACAAATACCACATAATTGAGCATTGAGCATAATTGTTGCATGCTAATTAGGTGTAGTATACATCAAAATGGCATAGCCTTTGTTTTTAGTCATCTCTTACATTCTCATTGGGATATTATATGGACCTCCTTATCTATGTTTCGTATATTTTGTTGAAACATTATGTAATACTCATTTTTTCAATGTACTTAATATGGGAAACAATAGCTACTATTCAATGTAGTTTTGATTTTTTATATTGTTTTTTTTTTCATGTTCACACAAAATTATTGTTATTTCCACGTTATTGGAAATGTCTAGCAAACTATTGTTGCATGCAACGGCCTTTTTTTGTTTCTCTTTTTGGATGTGGCTAAGATCAAAGGACTCTAGAGAAAGAAAATCGTGGAAAATAACAAGGAATTGCTAGATGCTACTAATGCTTATATATCTCTTGTATTAGTTTAGGGATCTAGAGATAATGGATCAAAGTGAGGACTATCTTCTAGTTTTCTTGGAAAATATGCACAATGTTGCTCAAGCTCTTTTGTTCAACTTCAAGGAACTAACTATATTTTTAAAAGCCTCTATCTCATAATGCAGTACAATCACCGTTGTCCATGGCTTGACGTAGAACTAGATTCCCCTAAATAGAACAGGCTCGAATCCTACTTAAATAGAAGAGGAATGCAAGCATATTCCTCTTGCAAATAATCTACTTGACAACGATCCAACATGAATCTCCCAATCA
Organism: Pseudotsuga menziesii; assembly: GCA_001517045.1. Lineage (NCBI taxonomy): Eukaryota > Viridiplantae > Streptophyta > Pinopsida > Pinales > Pinaceae > Pseudotsuga > Pseudotsuga menziesii. The sequence goes on along the minus strand of LPNX010644170.1, from coordinate 757,067 downwards.
TCCTTCTATAAACAATTTCTAGGTTGCTTCAATTATACCCAAGGCAAGATTGTAGGACATATGATTTTAAGGGGTTGCAACAAGTACATGCATTCTCTCTCAAGTCATTTTCTGCTTGCTTTGATTGTAATTAAAGCTTCACTTATTTATGATAATTTTGAGTAAAGATGTTTTAACAACTTATTTCAACTATTTCATAAGTTATTTTGAGAATTTGATTATAGAAAAGATAGTTTCATTCATTTAAGGAGATAGGTCTAAGGTCTCTTTCCTTTCGCTTATGTTGCTTTGTAAATATTTCAAATCTATCTCAACTTATTGTTGAGGGAGATGTAAAGATGCTTTGATTCTAGGGGTTAGTTAACATCATCTCAGTTCACTCTAATGTTATTTTAAAGTATACTTGTCTACTATAGATTATCACACGAATTACAACATTGGTTTGATTCTCATAGTCACACTCTTTTGAGTATTGATATAAGTATGATTTGGTTTCCCATGGTTGATACTTAGAGGTGCCTATATCCAAGAGAAGTTGGATTATTGGCAACCACAAGAGACACAATTTCTATGTCGTGATTGCAATTAGATAACCAAACAAAGAAGCTAGTGATAAATTATTGAAAGGATATAGTGTTCCTTTTACATGTCTAATTGATTTTATCCAAGTATTTCATAATAGAAATTTGATGTTATATACATGTACATGCATGCAATTCAATAAGTTCAGATATGCGTATAATCTTTGTGAATAGTGGAACCAAACTATTATTATAGTATGTGATATTAAGGTTAAGTTTATCATCATATATATTTAAAATATATATACAAAATTATGTAAAGTAATTCATCCACATTAAGTAGATAACACCATGGCTTTCCTGTGATTCCCTATGTTACAGGTCAAAATAAATCTGATAATGCATTGAATCTAATATTTTTTTCCTTGCATTGATACCTGTGTTAATGAATCTAAAAGGCCATAGACCTAGGGTGAGAAATAAAGTGTGTAGTGATTTGTTATGGAAAACACTATATTCATAAGCTGCTTTTGACCTTTGAAATGCTAGACCCTTTCCCTTCGACTTGAACAGTCACTACATGCCTTCTTCCTGCATAGCTTTTTGCCTGAGATTTGTTTGTTCTAGCATTCAAACAATTTGGCAATGGCTAAAAGAAACCTTGAAGTGACTTTAGGTTAGTGAAATGAAATATAGTTTCATGAAAAAAAAGACAAACACACACACACATAAATTTTCTGTTTTCTAATTACCACTCCCTAGCATTGATATCAAGCCTCAAGTGTTTAATAACTTCAACTTAACAATTCCCATGGTGTTGTTTTTTATTTTCTTAGGTTCATGTCGTTTTTTAAATATACAAAGAATAAGAGGACACAATACATACCATTAGGAAAAAAATGTTATGAATATGTCCGTTTCTTTTAATTTGCAATGAGAAGAATAGTTCAAAATGTTTAGGACATCGCAGTTTCAAAAGAAACATTCTCCTTTGCTTATTTGAGAAAATGTTAGGAATATGTCCTTCGCTTTTACTTGCTTATTTGCAATGAGAAGAATGGTTCTCAATGTTTAGAACATCGCGGTTTCAAAAGAAACATTCTCTTTTACTTATTTGTTTTTTCTCAAGATCTATTTCTTTTGACTTACTTGGAGCATGCTTTCGTATATAAAAAGAACAAGGACATAGAAAAAAAAGAATATTGAAAACAAGCAAGAAAGATATGGTTCTGCAAATGTATTTTTAGCCAATATGGAAGAAGAGAAAAGTAGATATGGCTATGTTTTAAAGGAAGATGGTCTTGGGATCTAATATTCTAAATGACAACAAATTGATGTGGACTTGGCTTCAAGCCATTTGTTTCAGTTAGAGAATTTCCACTATGAGCCAGGAATTGTTTGTTTGATGTGCTTGTCGTATTATTGCATTTATGATATACATTAATAGAGATAAGGCAAGGGATTGTGAGTCATTTTCGCATTTGTCTAGATTGAGAAGATTCTATTGCATTGTTATCAATGCGCATGGACTTGATAATTGACTACTTATTAGAATTGCATAGCATAGGGAACGTTGACAAATATGTTAAACGCGTGTCATAATATACTTCGCAACCATATGATCAAAATGTATGTGGGCTATGGGGTGATATATTTTGCATCGAATGGTTTTCAAAATGGTTGGATGTTTTAGTTTCTATTTGGTCATTAACAAAAGGAACAAAATACCTTCATTTCAATTCTAAGGAATTTGGATATTGCTTCAATATATTGTTCCATGACCAAACACCAACTTCATGCCACTTCGAACCATTGTTGTCATATAAAACAATGTAAAACAAAAGAAAAGCTACTCATAAAGTATCTCAAAGCACAAGTGTAAACCAATGCTTATATAGCGAAGTTGATATATCATTTTCACAACAACCTTCTATGCAACAATATTCCTATAATCTTCTTACCATTAGAGGTGATTGCCATGACTCCTTGTTTGAATCAATCTCCAAATTGACACTGTTCTCTAATGGGAAAAGTGTTAGAAAATCACTCATGAAAAGCTTTTTATTAATTTGTCACAGTGGTCTAGGAACTGAAAACACAGTCTCACATAGAATACAGACAAATATGCATAAAATTGGCAAAATGGTGCTGCAATGGAAGTAGCAGCTCTGTATAATCAAATGAAAGAATGATGATACAATACAATGATCATGCCAGATGCATGAATGCTAAGACAATTCGAATTCCTAAGGAGGTCATTCGAATTGAATGAGTGAGTCTAGCTTAACTGAATGTAAGGCACATTGAACACTCAAGTTAACCATTGATCAAAACCCTAATTGACTCAACTGAGTCCTAACTAAAGCCGGAGTGCAATAAATGACTAAGCCTAACTGAAAGTATCTCAGACACATGTCACTGCATGCCAACCAACAAGTGGTAGTGCATGAATAACTCCAATGAACCCCGACGAGGTTAACTGAAGTCAACTGGTCATCAGAAGTGGTTGTAGGTGCCTATGTTAGCTCCAGTTCATAAATAATCATTAAAAATAATTAAATAATGAATGGAGGCACCTTCACCACTTAAATTAACTGATTGTAACCATCAGTTATCAATTAGGTGCATTTATGACACTCAGATCACTCTCGGAGTGCTCCAGTTAGCCTCCCTGAATGAAGGAGAAGGCTTAGTTGGCCTCCTTGACTGAAGGTAGGCATGGGTGTGCTCATGCTGATGTCATACAGTGCTCCTCAGATGTCAATTAAGTTAATAAAACTTAGGATAATGGTTTAACTAGGCCAAATTGACCAAATTAAGTGTGCATGGTGGGTAAATGTCTCCAACACCCCCCCTTAAGCTATACTCAGAGGAGTAGGAACATAAAGTGCATAAAATGATAGGGCCCCAGCAACTAAGGCCATCGGTCACCCGATACAATAAAGTAACTGCTTAATATAAACAAGGAAATGGGAAAAACCTCATGGGAAAAATACCCCCCTCAAACTAAGCAGTAAATCAAGAATTGGTTATTTTATGCAGCAGCATCCTGAGACTGTGCATGTGAACCTCTGAATCCAAACTAAATGAATATGTCTAGAGGAATCTTCCTCTTTGGAAGAATAAGAATGAGCTCAAATGAATCAAGAACATAGACAGCTGTAGGATGAAAATTGGACCCATGTAGAGAAACTGAAATCAACTGAGAAGAGAGCAAAAGTGCTTGAGGATTCAAACCATGTGTGGAACACTCAAGAAAATGATATGTTGCAGCTTTGAACAGAAAACTCTAAGTGGTAAAATCAGCCCCAACTCTTAGGAAGAAGTGTCCAAGCGGATGCAGAATGTCTTCCTCTTTACTAGTTCTGTGAGGAGATGAGCATGTAACCAAAGGTAGAGAAGCCCTGGGATTGTGGAGAGTGAATGCTTGAGCTCCATAATCTGATATAGCTTCAGAAATAGCTAATGATTCACAAAATAAAATATCAGCAACCCCATAATAGGAAACTAACACCAAATCCCCAGCAACAAATTTGAAGAATAATTGCGGTACTTGATTCTTCACACCAAAATTGGTGAGAGCAGCTTCAAGCAGTACTGAAAGCTCTTGTATTTTAAAATTTGAACCAAATAATATTATCAAAAATTAAATCAGATCCAAATAGGTTCACAACAGATCCAAAACTGTGAAATGAAATGAAATCCCCAGTAGTAGTTTCGAAGGAGACTTGCGGTACTTGTTTCTTCACACCGTTGATGAGAACAGCTACAAGTAGTACTGAAGGTTTATGAACCTGAAATTTTGAACCAAGAAATATCAAATCAGATCCAAATAAGATCATATCATATACAATAAGGTTCATATCAGATCCAAAAGTATGGTCAACCGATATGGTGGATGCATAGTTGTCTTTTTCTTCAAAATTCTGAATTTTGGTGCATGCAATCCTGCAGGAATTTGTTGGAAGATCTAGATCATGGGGAGAGAATTGATCCCTCTTGTAATTTGATATTTTTTCTGAAATATCCAAGGTATTACATATTTTCACACCAGCAGTAACAGTAGAGGGAGAAAATTTAAATTTTCTCTTCACTTTCGGAAGCAATCACTGGCAAATTTTGCATAAAATTCAAAGGAAAATCACTGGTGAATGTTTGCATGGAAGTGCAGTAGTGTTTTTCTTCAATATCAGAGATTCGAATGTCTTCTTCTGTTTCAACCATATGAGGAGATGAGATATCAGAGATATCACAAAATTCCGGAGCATTAAGAGAAGGAGTCACTGCAAGGAGACTTTTCTTCAATTCGAATTGACTGTGTAGAAGATTCTGCTTTTTCTTCATCTTGAACAACTTCATCAAAGAGATTAGAGGCCGATACTTTTGAGTAAAGAACTCTTGTGGTGCTGGATGTGATCTCCAAAGTGCTATTATGATCCTCCTTGTGCTTGCCGAAGGTTCTGTCCAATTTTGTCCATAGATCCTTTGGGTATTCAGCAGAACCAATAAGGTAGCTAGGAGAAAGGGCCGGACATATTGATCCAAAAGCTCTATCACCGTCATTTATCCAATCATTCTCATTCTCATAAGAGTCTTTTCCAAGTCCAATAGACACCTCATAGAGACCTCATCTCTTCAGAGATTCAATCATCTTCAACTTCCATTCTGAATAGCTTGTGAATGGGGTGAGAAGAGGGACTAATGAGTCCATTCGAAGTTGTACATGTTAAAACCTACAAATCACAACAAAAGGGGCACCGCAAGGTCGAAAAAACTGCACATTTTAGGCTTTCATCACACCTAACATAATTGATGAAGCAAGCTTGATCAACAATTCCTTTACTTGTGGTATTAAGTGGTAAGCCTTGGCTTCTGGTGTAGTGCTGGAATTTTGAGCTTTTGCTCAATTTTTCATGCAAGATATGTCAAAAACCATGTTTTTGAGAGATGTGAGCTTCACCTGCCATGAGCTCTGATACCATATTAATTTGTCACAGTGGTCTAGGAACTGAAAACACAGTCTCACAAAGAATACGGACAAATATGCATAAAATTGGCAAAATGGTGCTGTAATGGAAGTAGCAGCTCTGTATAATCAAATGAAAGAATGATGATACAATACAATGAGCATGCCAGATGCATGAATGCCAAGACAATTCGAATTCCCAAGGAGGTCATTCGAATTGAATGAGTGAGTCTAGCTTAATTGAATGTAAGCCATAGTCAACACTCAAGTTAACCACTGATCAAAACCCTAATTGACTCAACTGAGTCCTAATTGAAGTCGGAGTGCAATAAATGACTGAGTCTAACTGAAAGTAGCTCAAACACATGTCACTGCATGCCAACCAACAAGTGGTAGCGCATCAACAACTCCAATGAACCCCGATGAGGTTAACTGAAGTCAACTGGTCATCAGAAGTGGTTGTAGGTGCCCGTGTTAGCTCCAGTTCATAAATAATTAAATAATGAATGGAGGTGCCTTCACCACTTAACTTAACTGATTGTAACCATCAGTTATCAATTAGGTGCATTTATGACACTCAGATCACTCCCGGAGTGCTCCAGTTAGCCTCCCCGAATGAAGGAGAAGGCTTAGTTGGCCTCCTTGACTGAAGGTAGGCGTGGGTGTTCTCATGCTGATGTCATACAGTGCTCCTCTGATGTCAATTAAGTCAATAAAACTTAGGATAATGGTTTAACTAGGCCAAATTGACCAAATTAAGTGTGCATGGTGGGTAAATGTCTCCAACACTTTTGTAACTCTACTGATTCAAATGATCTTAGGGAAATAAAATGCTTGGTCATCTATCTTGATAAAAAAACATTAGCGAACACAACTCTTGTTTCTAGATGGGAAACATATACTGTCCACTTGGCATACCCATATATCATTGGTTGCATTGAAGGAGATCAATTGCTCTTCAATCGCTATGCAAGCTACTATACATTATTGTACAAGTATGGAGTAATAACATGCAAGGAAAACTTTCCATATATCATTCAACTAATTTCTCATGGAAAGTTCTATGTCTAATGCAACATGAAACAAATATAATGCATTTGTACTTCCAACACTTGTTAGGAGATCCTTGTACAAGAAAAATGTCCTTGGTCCTCAATTGTGTGACAAACACTTCTATTGCAATTGCAATGACTAATTCGGGAAAAAACAAAGCAACAATTGCAAAAGAAAGCATTTTAGAAAAGAGCACCGGCAATGTCTCTTTGAAGGATAAAAAAATGTAGATGCAACTAAAGAAAAAAGGGGAAAGACACTTCTTTGCAAAGAGAGCAAAAAATAGAAAACAACAAAGACAAAAAAACTTTGTATCTCTTCCGTTGCCGAGCAATTTCCAAAAAGCAAATCCAGGTTGCATTCATGCAATACTGGCAATAAGCAAAAAAAGCCTATGTTTGCTGAGATAGAACATGTGTAGCCAAGGGATGGACATTCATCAAAGACAAAAGGAAATTAGAAAAACAAGGAAAACAACTACCACATACTTAAAACTTCTTCAAGATACACATATTCATTCATGTTCTTTTTGTAAATGACTACATTTAAAAAAAGACATTTCTTGTGTCAACAACACAACTAGATTAGCGTTTGAATCTCTTGAAAATACAAAAGATGTGGCATGCCCCATGCTAATTGAAACAAATTGTAGAGCTTGCAAGAGAGAAATTACCAATGGTCAATTGCCTATGTTTACATCTCCTGCACGAATCTGACACAATAACATATTGTCATTTGTAGCTCTCCTGGCTCCTTTGGAAGAATGACTAGTGTCACCAAGAATAGTCCTTGCACAAATAAGACAACTTGGTTATAAAAGAACACAAATTGGCCTAATGTTTCAATTATCAATGTGCCTGCAAACTTGGATGAAGTTCAAACAACATTACCTGGAAGTCTAGATAACAATTCGACAATTGTAGTTATGCTGAAGCAGAATTTGGAATTAAAAAATGCATATTTATCTAGAAATGTTCGGCCAAAAATCATTATGATTGTGTTAAGAGAACTATGCAAAACAAAACTTTACAAAGTTGATGGCATTGTAATAAATACTAGTTGCAAAGAAATATTTAATGAAACAACCAAACATTAGTCAAATACCCAACGAAAAATGGAACTAATAGATGGTGATGAAAATGAAGTAGACATAAAGCCAGTATTAGAAACATTGATACATGGATACAGAGAAACACATTTGATAGATGATTTGGAAAACAAAATGATAGAAATTGCACTTTCTGAGAACTTTTAGCGATTGATCATTTTCCAAGACAAATATTATGAAGAGTTAAAATCTCCTACACCTTTCTTTGGATCCAATTGACCCAAGGAAAATTTCAATTGCTTTTCATATCAAGAAGTATCCTAGTGGGAGCTACAACATTAAAGTATCCCATAAACCCTAGCACCCTTTGCATCAATTACCCTTAAGGTGACAAATCTGTCACAACTCAATTTTCAATCAACAATGAGGCCAACCATCAGCTATTGCTATCTATGAATTAGGATTGGCTCATCTTGTTCCATGAATTTTAGTTATCGTGTATAATGATATAATTATTACAGGGTTGATTGAAGGAAGTCTTGACTAAGTCTTTTGTGCACTTTGAAGGTGAAAAGGCGAAGCGACGATTTTTGGACTAGAGAAAAACCCTAGTAATGGCGGCTGCTCATCCTTCTATGCTTCCACAACAAGGGCATAGTGGAGCTGTGCAGGCTCACGGAGGGATATCGGCCTGATCCAGGGCCCTTAAGATACAAGAGAGGACGATCTTAGACGCTCGAAGACACCGAAAACACAAAAGGAAAACTTCCTGCACACTCTGGGATGTACGACCGACTATTCCCTTCGTCAAGACTTTTGGGTCCTCAAAACAAGCAGATGCTAGAACATCGACTGTTTGGAATCAAAGGAGGAATGGTATCCCCAAATATCATTCTCAACCGCTGCTCTAGAATCGCTCCCTTGAGGTATTGAATCCGACAGGCCTGTTTTTTGCCCTTTCTTCTTCCTCTTGGGTGGTGGTGCCCTATTATTTTTCTATTACCTCCTCTAAATCTGGAGTTAGGGCAGATGTAGAAAGTTATCATATTATTATAAGATTGCCCTATGGGAAGTCGATTTTGCTGTGGGTTCAGGCTTCAGATTCAGTGGAGACTCTAAAAATCGTATTAGAGCGAGGAGAGGGTTTTCTTAGAACCTCTTTTTATTTTCTACATGAAGGTAAAGTGTTGCAGGAAGATAATAGGCTGATAGATTGCCAGATCTCCAAGAACTCATCTATTTGTTTGATGCATCGTTTGCGAGGGGGAGCAGAAGGAAAAAGAGGACCCGCATGTCCTTCCTCTTATAAGGAAGCAACTTGTCTAAAGGGGACACAGACAACAACCTCATCTTCTTCCTAGCCCAGTCCATATTTAGTGGAAAAGTTGGAATCTACAACAACCCTAGAGATCAAGAACTCATAGGTAAAACAACTTTTAGTACGCTACAATTTGTAGTTGTCATCTATCGCTTTAATGGGTTTTGGCCCAGACCCTTTGAACTCCATCAATGGATTCACACAAACTGGACAAGCAAGTGTCAAATCCTCTTATGTTCCAAGGGTTTCTTTGTTGTTTAGTTTGAATCCCACGAAGATTATCATAAGATTTCTACGTAGGGTCCTTGGTTTTGGGGAGATATGGGATTTTCATAACCCCTTGGTTTCATGAGTTTGATGAAAATTCCATGGTGGTAACCAAGATGCCAGTATGGGTGAAGTTGCCAAATCTGCCCCTACCATTCTGGCATCATTTAGTACTAGAAGACAGTGGTAGTCTTCTTGGGAGTTTTATCAAAAGTGATAGCAAAAGGAATGAACTGGGTTTATTTACTTATGCAAGAATTTGTGTGGAGATAGACCTCAGCAAAGGTCTCCCTGATAGATTACAACTGAAACATGAATCTTTTAATTGGATTCAGAGTTTGGACTATGAAAATACTGTTTTTACGTGTAGATTTTGTCTTTTGATAGGTCATCTTCAAGACTCATGCCCTCTATCTAAAAAGTTTCTAAAGAAGAAAAAGGGGTCGACTACAAATCGTAAAAATTGGCAAGCAGACTATGTTCCACCTCTAGATGAGGTCAAGGAGAGCGAGGACGAAGAACAACAGGATTTACAAAAAAATGAGGAAAATTTGATGAAATCTGAGTCAGTGGACGCACAGAGATTAGGACAAAAGAACTCAGGTGAGGAAACTCAAGCAAATGTTGTGAGCCCTATGGATGCTTCTTTAAGTGGATTAAACCGCGCACATGAATAAGGAAGTTCAGATTCTGATAAGGAACAAGTTATTGTTCAACAATCAGAGGAGGTGGCTAGCAAACAATTGATGTAGCTGCACCACTTCAGGGAGGATGGACAGAAGTGAAAACAAAGAAGAAGGGGAAAGACGTGAAATTAGAGGATTTTTTTAATCCTTGATTTCTTTGTACAATGATGTAATATATGGTTCTTTTGTATTGTTTACAAACCTTTGGTCTTCTTATTTTTTGCTATGTGCCTTGACACGTAGCTATTTACTCGTAATTCTTTTGCATTTCATGCTGAAATAAAATTACACTTTTTTTCCAAGGAAAAAAAATATAATTATTACAATATTAAATTTTAATAATTTAAAAATTATGTTTTTCTCATTTATCAATTTTCATGGGATATTATTGAAAAACTATTTCAAGTAGACCGATCTATTTCATTCAATTTCTTGTATAAAACCATATTATTTTGCACTTTCTTGTAGAAAATCACTTAGGAATTTTTGTTGAGGAGGTTGTGCCATGCCTTTGATGGTCACCTCTTTTCTCTTAGTGTACATATCATGAAGGTACTTCTTTTCAAAGGGCATAAGAATTGTTATGACAACTTTGTGATAGCTAACGCCTCACAAATATACGTCGTTGCATCATTGTTTCCTTTCCTCATTCTCGAAGTCCATTCCTTATAATTTCCTTTGTATGTATGATCGTTTATTTGAATCTTAAAGTCTCGAGAATATCATCATACTCCCTCTCATATTTAGCAAACCAATATGTCTATTATTTTTGAGCCATAATATTATTATTATGAGCCTAAATGAAACAAAATAGTTATTATGATAAATACACATAAAAGAGAAAATAAAAATATAAAATCACTTAATATATATTTATATATACTAAAAGTAAAAAGAATAATATTTATTTGAGTGAAAAATCATTCAAAACAAGAGCCACGAGGTGGCAATGTCCTTGACTCTCTGGAAATTAAAAATTGTTAATGCCATAAAACCCATTAAAATAAAATAGTTTGAAAATAGTGTGTTATTATTTTACTTTATTTTAGTTTGTAAAATATTGTATTACATCAACATATAGAGATGGATGTTACAATCTATTAGACAATGCATATTTTAAAGTAAATTTATGTAATAATTTAACAATTGTTTTATGCAAAGAAATATATATATATATATATATATATATATGAAGATTTGCAACTTCCAAATTATATGATATTTCTATACTAATATTATTTACATCATTGTATATTTAAATACTTTTCTTAATACAAATTAACAATTATAGATTTCTCCACACTCTAATGATAAGCGAATCCTAACCATCTTTTAAAAAATAAATAAATGCCATAAGACATTAGTAAATGAATCTCAACTATCTATGTGATATTTCAAAACCCAGGTCTTATTAAAAGAAAAACTTCCAACTTCTTATTATAAAAAAAGATCAGCGATATGGAAATTCAAGAAAATGCTATCTAGTTTAAAAGAATTTATCAACCTTATAGCTAAAGCTAAAAGATCTCCAACTAATTTAACATTAAAAAACATGAATTTTATCAAAACTGTAAAAGATGTCTAACTAATTTAACATTTAAAAACATGAATTTTATCGAAACTGTATGCAATAGAATAAAATAAAAAAACAACACAAGAACCCATACATATAATCTTTGAAAATGATAGAGGGGGAGATCTCCGATCCTAGTTGGATGAACAAGTTATCACAACTAAAATAAACACCTCTTTCAAATTGAGGGTGTAAATTTGGCATAAAAGACAAGGAGCGTCACATGGACATTTACTGTTAATGTAATTGTAACTTCAAAATGTATTCACTTGTATTTCTTATCTATTGTAACCCGATGTTTATTCCGGGATGTTATCATGTCATGTCATGCCCCGATGTTCCGATCGAGAAGATCTATAATGTAAACAAGACATGTCAAGTCATTGTGGGTAACCCTCCTATTGTCTAAGGGTTAAAGTGCCCACAGTTCCGAGGCACTAGGGTTATTAGACTCTCCTACAGAGGTCGGCCCTAGTAGGGTTTTAGTCATGCCGGGATTAGTATAAATAGAGAGCTAGATTCTCTATTTAACACACATCACAAACACACTCAAGTGTAGCGCATAGTTGAGGAAGGAGAAGACACCGGGGCTAGACAAGAAGAAAGTTACTGTTGTCGGGAGATCATCTTACTGTTTTGGGGTTTTACCTTTTGTGTTGATTCTATCTTTGATGAAGTTGCGGGGTTTTCTTCGTTTATGGTTTCCCCGAGGAAAAACACTGTGTTCATTGTCTCTTGTGTTTGATTGCTGTACTTGTTGTTCTCTCAGTTAAAGATCCTAACATAATGCTAGCTTGAATGTTGAAAAACTAACATGGTATCAAAGCTAACCTGAGAAGAAGACACTGTGCAGGTGCGGGAACTAGGGTTTTCTACTTTGTGGATCTCTCTCCACAGATTTTTAGCAAAAGTAAGGTGGAATAACTCTCCTCCTTAGGGGGCATCTTTCTGTCGAAGCAGAATCCAATTCTGAGGTTTTTCAGTTTTGGACTTGACACTACTGCCGAAAATTAGGGCTTTTCACAGAAGATGAATTTTTTAGTGAGCCTAGGCCTGGATTGATCTCCTCCCCAAAATCGAAGTTAGGGATCAATTTCAAAGCATTTGGTTGGACAGAACTCCGAAAAAGCAAAACCCTAATTTGCTCCTGAACCAGCTCTGCAGGATTTCAGCTCAAAATTCAGATCCAACATCTTGACCTGGTAAGATCTAAAATATTTTGTATTTCCATTTGAGGTTCTCAGTTAAGATGTCTCATCATACCAAGCTTGATGAAAAGCTTGAGGGAGCTGATAACTTCCGAGCCTAGAAGTATAGGATCTCCCTGGTCCTGGAAGAGAATAAGTTAGACTCATACATCCATGAGGAGGTTCGAGTTCCAGAGGGAGATGAGGCTAAGGCCTTGTATAAGAAAAATTTGGTTATGGCAAAGAGAATCGTTACTGATTCTATCAATGATCATCTCATACCACAGGTGTCCTCCCTAAAGACACCTAAAGCTATGTTTGATGCCCTAACCAAATTGTTTGAAGGGAAGAACATAAACCAGAAGATGACTTTGAGAAACCAACTAAAAAATGTGAAGATTCAAAATGCAGAAATAATCCAGTCTTACTTCACAAGAGTTTCTCAGATCAAGGAACAACTAGAAGCAGTAGATGAAGAAATGGAAAATGCAGAGATTGTGATGACTACCTTGAATGGCCTTCCTAGGTCATGGGATTCTTTCATCCAAGGGATCTATGCTAGAAAGAAGTTAGTCAAGTTCAGCAAACTATGGGAAGAGTGTTCTCAAGAAGAAGCTCGAGAAGAAAAGATGGGAAGTGAAGATCAAGCTCTCACGGTACACTCCAAGTCAACCAAAAGAAGATCTCATCACTCCAGAGGTCAGCACTCTCACAAAGATAACACTAGAAAAGATTTGTCTAGGATCATATGTTATACATGTGATGAAGCAGGACATTATGCAAGAAATTTCCCTAAGAAACAAAAACTAACAAAAAGGAGCAACAAAAGAAGACATCATGCTCATGCTGCAGAGGATGATGAACCATCCAAGAAAAGAACCAGATATGAAAGTGAAGATTCTTCAAGCGAGGATGAATATGTTTTGATTTCCGCTCTCATAGGAAACATTACTCATGGAAGCAATGATTGGCTCATAGATAGCGGGGCTTCCAAACATATGACAGGATTCAAGGAATTCTTTGTGAGACTATCAGAACATGAATCACCTCACAAGGTGAAGCTAGGAGATGACTCCCAATATCCAATAAAAAGTAGTGGGGAATCTTCCTATAAACTAGACTCTGGAAAGTCTCTGACAATGAAGGAAGTATTGTTTGTGCCAGGACTCAAGAAGAACCTCCTCTCCATATCGGCATTAGATACAAAAGGAATGCGGGTTGCATTCATAGATGGTCAAGTCACCATGTGGCCAAAAGGAAAGACTATCGATGATGCGATGGTGATTGGAGAACAAGAAAGAGGATTGTACAAATTAAAGGGCCATCCAGAACAAGCCTTGGTCCATGACACAGTAGAGCCAAGTGAACTTTGGCATAGAAGGCTTGCACATGTGCATTACAGAGCACTACCACTTGCAAGCAAAGTTGTTGAAGGTCTTCCAGAAATCCAAGCAAAACATGATGGGGTCTGCAAAGGATGTGCAAAAGGAAAGAATACAAAGAAGACATTTCCAAGCAAAGAAAGCAAAGCAAAATGAATCTTGGAAATCATCCACTCCGATGTATGCGGTCCTATGTCATCAAACTCACTAAACGGGTATGCATATTATGTTTCTTTTATTGATGACTTTTCTAGGAAGACATGTGTTTACTTCATGAGGAACAAAGATGAAGTATTCAGCAAGTTCAAGGAATTCAAAGCCTTGATTGAGAACCACACTGAAAAGAAGATCAAGAACTTTCGATCAGATGATGACAGATAATTCACTTCAAATGAATTCAAAGAGCTATGCAAAGAATCAGGGATTAAGAGGGAGTTGTCCACTCCTTATAATCCACAACAGAATGAGATTGCAAAGAGGAAGAATAGAACTATCATGGAAGCTGCAAGAGCAATGCTTCATGATTAAGACCTTCCTATGCATCTTTGGGCGGAAGCTACCAGAACAACGGTATATGTACAGAACCGTACTCCACATAGAGTACTCCAGAACAAGACTCCTGAAGAAGTCTTCTCCGGCAAGAAACTAGAAGTCAGCCATCTCAGAATATTCAGCTGTGCTGTGTACATACACATTCCAAAAGAGAAGAGAAAAAAATTAGATCCTTCAGGAAAGAAGAGTATATTTGTGGGATACTCTGAAAGGTCGAAGGCTTTACAAAATATATTTTCCAGGATACAAGAAGATTGACATCAGCAGGGATGTGGCATTTAATGAAGACACAACTTACAACAAATCCAGAAAGAAACCTGTTGAAGAACCTGAAGAAGCAGAAGCACCCAGAATTCATGATACAACCATGAACGAAGAAACTCAAGAAGAAGATCGAGAATTTGAAGAACCACAAAGACCTGTAGATCCACCTCTGGAGAAGAATCTTCATAAGATGAAACCTGCTTGGGTACGAGAACTTATCCAAGGTGCGGAAAGATATGGGGCTCCAGAAGAAAATCATAGAGAAAGAAAGAGGACCAGATCCTGCTCCGGGTATGTAGCATTACTATGTGATTTCATTGATAAAGAACCTTCCAGTTATGAAGAAGCGGCAAAACGGAAAGAATGGAATGATGCTATGATCGAAGAATACCAATCGATCATGAAGAATGATGTTTGGGATGTTGTCCCTAGACCAGAGGGAAAGTCAGTTGTAACTTCCAAATGGATCTACAAGGTCAAACATGTTGCAGACGGTAGCATTGAAAAATATAAGGCAAGATTTGTGGCTCGAGGTTTCTCTCAGAAAGAAGGAATAGATTATTAAGAAACCTTTGCACCTATAGCCAGATACACTTCCATCAGATCAATACTTGCTCTGGCTACAATGATGAAATGGAAGATACACCATATGGATGTCAAGACTGCTTTCTTGAATGGTGTAGTGGAAGAGGAAGTGTATGTAGAACAACCACTCGGTTTTAAGACACATGACAAAGAGTCTCATGTGTGCAGATTGAAGAAAGCCCTGTACGGTTTGAAACAGGCACCCAAGACATGGTACGGCAGAATTGACAACTTTCTATCCAGTTTGGGCTTTACCAAGAGTAAAGCAGATTCCAACCTTTACTACAAGGTTGAAGATGGCAACCCAGTGATGCTTCTACTGTATGTAGATGATCTATTTGTGACAGGTATGGATGGGTTGATTGCTGATACGAAGAAAAATCTTGCTGCCGAGTTCGAAATGAAGGACTTAGGTATGATGCATTATTTTCTAGGCATGGAGGTGTGGCAGAGTGCAGATGGAATCTTCCTTGGACAAGGGAAGTATGCAGTAAAGACCCTAAAGAGGTTTGGGATGATGGACTGCAAAGCCATGGCCACACCAATGGCATCGAACCTGAATCTATTGAGCGATGCTTCATCAAAGTCGGTTGATGCTACGATGTATCGTCAGATGATTGGGTCCTTGATGTACCTGACGAACACGAGACCAGACATTTGCTTTGCTGTGAACACCTTGAGCCAGTTCTTGACAGATTCGAGAAATGTTCACTTGATTGCTGCAAAGCATATTTTGAGGTACCTGAGGGGTACAGTTGATTATGGGCTCAAGTACAATGCGAATCAGAAGATTAACCTGGAGGGTTATGTTGATTCAGATTGGATACGCAGTGCCATCGATAGGAAGAGCACTTCAGGGTGTTGCTTCAGTATGGAATCAGGTGTGATCTCCTGGTTTAGCAGGAAGCAATCCTGTGTGGCATTGAGTACAGCTGAAGCAGAGTATGTCGCAGCTTGTTCAGCTAGTTGTGAGACAGTATGGCTGAGGAAGCTACTGTCTAATTTATTTGATCTCTCGTTGGATGCTACTTGTATACATTGTGACAACCAGAGTTGTGTGAAGTTGTCAGAGAATCCAGTGTTCTAAGACAAGTCGAAGCATATCGAGATCAAGTATCACTATATCAGGGATATGGTGTAGAGGGGAACAATGAAGCTCCAATATGTTGCGACGGACGATCAGATAGCTAATGTGTTGATGAAGCCATTGGCCAGAGTGAAGTTTGAGTACTTCAGGGAGAAGCTTGGTGTTCTCCAGATCGAGGTCCCTTCCAAGGGGGAGTGACGAGTCCAGAAGCCATTCTAACGAGCAGGTCAGATGTAAGGGCTGAGCCATTCTATCATGGTGAGAGGATTTAGTTCCTTCCATGTCAGATATGAGTGTTGAATGCCATTATGGGAATGGAGGTATCTGGTCAGTTACCAGAAACACTCAGTCTTAGACTGAGAGAGCTATTATGACGAGCAGGTCGGATGTAAGGGATGAGCCATTTTGTCATGGCTAAAGGATTAGGTTCCTCCCATGTCAGATATGAGTGCTGGCCATTCTGATGAGTAGGTCAGATGTAAGGGCAACTGCCACTCTCCGGGAGAGTGGAGGCACCTGGTCCGTTACCAGGTAGCTCAGTGTAGGACTGGGGGCCATTCTGGCGAGGGTGTAGGATTTGGTTCCTACCAGGTCAGATGTGAGTGCAGGCCATTCCGGCGAGAGTGTAGGATTTGGTTCCTACCAGGTCAGATATAAGGGCAACTGCCATTCTCCGGGAGAATGGAGGCACTTGGTCCGTTACTAGGTAGCTCAGTCTGGGACTGGGGGCCATTCTGGCGAGGGTGTAGGATTTGGTTCCTACCAGGTCAGATTTGAGTGCATGCCTTTCTGACGAGGGTGTAGGATTTGGTTCCTACCAGGTCAGATGTAAGTGCTGAAGCCTTTTCACAGATGATAGTGATGTCCTATCATGCTGGTGAATGTGAGTACTAGGTCTTTCTGATGTGATTGTAGGCTCCTACATGATCAGATGCGAGTGCTGGGCATGCCTTTCTGACGAGTAGGTCAGATGTAAGTGCTGGGCGGACCATTCTGACGAGTAGGTCAGATATAAGCGCTGAAGAAGACCTACATGATGGCTAGGCCTACAACCATTATGAAAAAAGGCTGGTTCTGTAGAACTTCTTGTGACGAGAAGAATCATGAGATAGCACATATGATGATGACCAGAGGAGATCCAGATCGAGCCATGATCCAGATCCAGTTATGATGACTCTGAGAGATCCAGATCGAGTGATGATCCAGATCCAGCAATGATGATCTAGATCGAGTGATGATCCAGATCCATTGATAATGTCCAGTGATGATCGAGATCGAGTGATGATTCAGATCCAGTGATGATGATCCAGATCGAGTGATGATCCAGATCCATAAATGAAGATGGCATGAAGATAAAGATGACTTGAAGACGAAGATGACTTGGAGATGCAGATGACGAGAAGATCCAGAGAAGAAGGCCAGTGATGAAAATTGTGTCGAGAGAATACCTTCCTAGTTAAGAGAGAGTGTTAATGTAATTGTAACTTCGAAACGTATTGAATTGTATTTCTTATCTATTGTAACCCGATGTTTATTCCGGGATGTTATCATGTCATGTCATGCCTCGATGTTCTGATCGGGAAGAGATCTATAATGTAAACAAGTCATGTCAAGTCATTGTGGGTAACCCTCCTATTGTCTAAGGGTTAAAGTCCCCGCAGTTTCGAGGCACTAGGGTTATTAAACTCTCCTAAAAAGGTCGGCCCTAGTAGGGTTTTAGTCATGCCAAGATTAGTATAAATAGAGTGCTGGACTCTCTATTTAACACACATCACAAACACACTCAAGTGTAGCGCATAGTTGAGGAAGGAGAAGACACTGGGGCTAGACAAGAAGAAGGTTACTGTTGTCGGGAGATCATCTTACTATTTTTGGGTTTTGCCTTTTGTGCTGATTCTATTTCTGAGGAAGTTGCGGGGTTTTCTCCATTTATGGTTTCCTCGAGGAAAAACACTGTGTTCATTGTCTCTTGTGTTTGATTGATGTACTTGTTGTTCTGTCAGTTAAAGATCCTAACATAATGCTAGCTTGAATGTTGAAAAACTAACATTTACGGGGGAGCCATATATTTATCTTCTCTGATCTCAAATCTTTCAATTAAAATTTGAAATCAGTGATTCAATTGAAATTTGATTCAAATACAAAATTACAATAAGAATATAAAGTGGTTGGTTGGAGGTTTAAGGAGGAACAATGCTATGTAAAAAACCCCAAGCATGGCAATCCATTTAGAATATTTAATTCATTTGATACATCATTCACATGTTTTTATGATATTTTAGACGTTATATACATATAAGGTTGTATATATTTAAGTTCATTGTTTTTAGTTTGAGAAAGTTAATAATTAGACAAATTCACTTCATTTTGTGTGAAAACTCTTCTAAAACTTATAAAGATTTTTTTTCTAACTTAGTAGTTTCACATAATCCACATAAATTTCATTATAAAACTTTACCATAAAACTTTACTAAATAATTTATAATTTGAAGATAACCTATAATTAAAACAAATAAACAATAAATATATTCATAATCATAAATTACTACATCACTAATGAACTTCCTTATGGTTGATTTCATAAAGATATAGATTTTCCAGGGGCGTTAAACTACTTTCTTTGTAGTGGGCTTGACTAAGTTTATTATGCTACTGTGCTGTCAATTAAACTTGCTATGCAATAATGTGGGTTCCGAGTCGTTAAAATAATGGTTGCTAGTTATTTTATTTCTCCATACTTAATAATTGTTTTTATATTAAGAGAAATCGATCGATTCAAAATGTTTCCCGTTCGTTAGACTTAGTTAAGTGTCAACTCAACCATGAGTCTAATGTTTTGCCAGCCCATCAAAATCATAAATACTTCCAATTGGTGGATATTTGATATACAAGACCAACTTGCAGGTGGATGGGAAAATTACATTTCAAATTTAAATAGCATAAAGAAAAAGGATAACCATTATTGTTCAGTGAGTTTTGTTTCGAAAGTTTTTGCAGCGTCCGTGTCAACTTGGAAGCCTTTTATCTATACAACCAAATTTTCTCACGTTGGGATAATCCAAGCTCAACATAAATTTAAATCCCCTTTCGAAAATTAATTAATTGATCTATATTCATCATTATCCCTGGCTCTTTATTTTCTGAATTGTCCATAAAGGTCTAAATTGAATCTAAAGCAGCCAATATATATATATATAAAAGTTGATCCCCTGTCAAAATATTTGAAGGTGGAATACATCAGTTTTGAAGGAGAATTATTGATTTAATTCAATTGGACAAGCACAAATCACAAAGAAAAGGTGCCCATGCACCACTGGAAGGAAATCTAGTTCATCGCATAAGTCATTCTCAACAAAAACATAATCAAAGAAATGATATGTCAAACTGTAAAATTCAAACAATGATAGAGAATAAATGAACGAGGAAGATCACTGCTCCTACTCCTTGGATCTGCAGCATGAGAAAATAAATCCCATTGACCCTAGTAAACAATTCTTTCCTGGAAAACAAAACATATGGATTCAACTAAAGCTCAAATTTAATTATTAATTATAGAGAAAACAAGAACTCCGTGTTTTATTTGGACATAGAATATAATGTTTCGACTAATGTTTTCATATTTAACAACCAACCAACCAATCCTTGCCAGGACTCTTCCTTACCAGTACTCACAAACTATATGATTCAAATGATGACTAACCTGCTATATTGGATCCCCAATTAATTTTTGAATAATGAAATATTAATGCAACCAAGTCACAGCAGCGGAGTAGAGAGTGCAAGCCCGAATCTCTTGACCATTCATCCTGTAAAGATACCAATGTTTCCATACTCAGAAGTTCCTCCATGCACAGGCCCACGTTACCTGGGTGCGTTGCACTTATGATTTGTCAGCCCCTTTCTTAGATAGAACTGTGCATTCCTTGACATGCGCAATCAGGTCCATCTACACTGAAACTGACAATTCACTACTCAAACCTCCATCAATATTGAAATGGATGTCAAGCAACACAAGATGGACTATTACTCAAATTGTCAGGGTTTGTTAAAAGTAAACCAATATGCCATCAGGAAGATCTATTTGAGCATAAGATGGAGCCTCGATTAAACTCTCCGTCAACTGCAGATTAGTAGTATATATCCAGACTTACTGTGAAAAAAATATATCCAGATATTGCTTGGCATTAAGAGAGAAAAAAGTATTTGAGAGAAAAGTATTGACATAACTTCACCCATTTTAAAAAGTATTTAGAGAAAAAAAATTTGTAAATTAAGGTATGCACTTCCGACGTTGAAAGGAGTGCGGCTGCCTCAATTATTTAAAAACTTGGGAAGGCCCATAAATATAGTTGCATAGAAGTTTTTGTAACTTAAAACTAGATGTTATTGCTTGAAATGAATGAAAAATGCCTGAAAAACAAAATGGAAGACGTGGGGTAGGTGCATATAGATGACGCGTTTCGAACCCAGACTCTACTGAGCCCAGGTACTTGACGCTCCACAAATTCGCCTTGGTGTCGCACAGGTGGCAGGAAACGTGTCGATCCATTTCGTTCCTTTTATTTGCATGCCTTTAGACACCTCTGATACATTGGCCAGTTCTCTCCGAATTCAACTTCGAATTTTGTTGAGAGTAGGAAGAATGATAGGGTATGTTATTGATATGTTCCTGCCTTCTATGGACATGGTCGTTTACTATGGATCCAAGCAGGTCACTAATGGCTGCGAAATCAAGACCTCTGCAATTGTGGATCGCCCAAATGTACAAATAGCAGGCCAACACTTCGACGACAGTAGGGTACCCATTTTATGAATAATTAATTCCAGCATCCCTAAGCTTTTCTTTCACAGAATGAATAGACAGTTTTGTTATCTTTATCAGCTTTCAAACATGGGTTTTCTTCTCTAAATGCTTGCATTTACATTGATCAGGTAATGGCAGACCCAAATGCTCCTAGCCCTAGCGAACCGAATATGCAGGAATGGGTTCACTGGTATAATTCATTAGCTCCCTTCTCCTCTCTTCAATTTATACACACAATACACAAAAATAGATCCTGTAATGAGAAAGATTGTAAGGTAGAGATCCTAGGGTTCAAATATATCTCCAGTTTCAGTTTTCTTGAATTCCAGAAATGATTACACAGTGGGAAACCTAGGTGAAACTGAACATAGCTTTGTATTTGGTGCTACTGCAAAGTTTTCAACAGCAGGAAAGTTCTTAGAACTCTGTCCATTAATCCCAAAAACGCTGACAGATACTTATAGTATAGAATGTAATTTTTATTGTTTTACCTTTGTCTGAGCTGTGTCGAGCTGGAATGATGTCCGGTCTAGGCAATGTTGGACAAGGTTCACAAAGAGAGTCTAGCAGTAAGATATACTGTATAGAATCCCACCATTACACTACTTTCAACATACATCCGCTTAGTAAAACCTCCATTCTGTTTCATCTCTGCTTCCTCGTTGAAGAAAGATCAAGGTCAGGTTTAAACTACTACAACGAAGAGGATAATAATCATACACAAGCAAAAAATACAACAAATATTTTTCAGACTAGCATACTTCAAGTTTTTCGGTGTTTTTTTTAAAGAGTTTAACCGTGTTCAACCACTCCCTATGTAGGTCTAGACTCAAGGATCTCGACTGGAATTTCTTGGGCCTAAAAAAAAGTAAGTCGAGGTTTACCAGTCGGTCTTATTAGCAAAACATGGGTGAGAGTTTTCAGTGGTTCACATTTGCAGACAATGCTAAGATAGAATTTCTTGGGCCTAAAAAAAAGTAAGTCGAGGTTTATCAGTCGGTCTTATTAGCAAAACATGGGTGAGAGTTTTCAGTGGTTCACATTTGCAGACAATGCTAAGATAATTGAGCTTTGTTCTTCGGCAACGTCCACAGTGGGATTCGATAGCTAGGTTTAGTTTCTTTTACTTCCAAGAAAATTTGAATTATACTGTCTGTAAAGTCTTATGTTGTCTCTGTTTAGGGTTTTGAATTTCTCTTTAGCATTAAAGTCTTATGTTGTCTCTGTTTAGGGTTTTGAATTTCTCTTTAGCATTAACGCACTATTTTAGAGGAAATTACATACCTTTTGTTTTGGGTTTTAAATTTTGGTTAGGCAGTAAATTGAAGTTTTTAATCTATTTGTTAAAAAAACAGCTCTTTAGGGTTGTAATGAAAATAAGATTTTTGTAAAAATTT
This sequence comes from Pseudotsuga menziesii, assembly GCA_001517045.1. NCBI lineage: Eukaryota > Viridiplantae > Streptophyta > Pinopsida > Pinales > Pinaceae > Pseudotsuga > Pseudotsuga menziesii. The sequence goes on along the minus strand of LPNX010644170.1, from coordinate 734,377 downwards.
CCTCAAAGGAAAATACTTCTAAAATGAAGTTTGACAGTTAATTTCTTTCAATATATTGTATATTATGTTTGTTATTAATCTTTTCTCCAATTGATAGTTTAGGGTTTTTTAGTTAAGGGTCAACTTTATTTACTTACTGTTCATTCCAATAGAAAATACCTATTATAAATAAACTAGTGTTTCAATTTTACAGTTCAGTTGATAGTTTCTTGGCATCTAAACTAGGGCCAGACGCATTCTC
>LPNX010644170.1:619592-733348 GCA_001517045.1 Pseudotsuga menziesii | reverse complement strand
GTCGAGAATCTTCAATGCTCAGAACAAGAAAATTATAAGCTCATCACCAAGGATGAGAGAGTCGTTAAGGCTGATAACTGGTTAAAAGTGTACTCCCAACAAAAAAAAGTAAAAACAAGTGCTATATATTGTTTAACTTGAATAACAAACATACACATTTTTTACATTTGGAGTTCAAAGGTGGTTTCCAACCAAATTGGCATGAAAGAGAGTTTTAACTAAGTTAAAATAGATTATTTGCCTTAAAATTGCTATAAACAAGGACTCGATTGCCCATTATTCTTCTATATTTCGTGCGTCCACTTACAATTTCTCTGGACGATGCAAGACCAAACTAGACGCCTATCAAAGTCGCCTGCAGCTTACAATTTCTCTGGATGATGCAAGGCCAAACTGGACTCCTATCAAAGTTGCATGCAGGCTGCCGGAACCACGCAGCTTCTTCCATCGTGCCAGTAAACGAAGTGACTAACTGCTTCACTCACTGGCCTTCCTTCGCTCTTCTTAGTCTGCAGGTAAAGAGCAAGCAAGCAACTGGTCTTCATTGTCCTTCCAAGTCTGTAGTTCTGTAGTTGAAAAGCAAGCAACCAAACAACAAAGCCAGTCGAACAGATGACGAAAATGAAGATTGTGTGCCAGAAACAGGAGCGCTGGTAATAATAAGTACTTCATCGTCGTCGCACTCCCTCCTATACGGAATCGGGCATAGAATGGCCCGCCATTGCTTTTAAATGGCCGCGTGGCAGTGACATGCGCGTGAACTGAAGTGTGTCGTAGGCAGCGTTGCTCGGGTAGGGCAGGGAGGATGGTTTGTCCAACCAGTAGAATTCTCTAAGTCGTATGGAAAGCTAGCTGTTAGCCTAACCACCACGTCGCCTGCACAAGGATCGATATTCAGAATTGGAAATAGAAATTTATTACTCTGCCCCATTACGCGGCACATTCCCGTACCATGTATTAAGGTGCCTGTAATGAATACTGATCCGTGCATCTAGCCGATGGACACATATACACTTTTATTAAATTTTATTAAAACCGACTTTCGTCACCTCAGCCGCCAACGCTTCAGGCTTGGCTTTCAAACCTAACGTCATCCACCCAACCACCAATCAAATAATTTAAAAATTAACAAATTAATTTTTTTTTTAACTCTTGCAAAGTTAAACATTAGATTTTTAAAAAAATTCAAGGTTTGTACGAACGAACTAGTAGTTTGGACCCATATATATAAATGTCCCCCGTGGGGGACATAAAAAGCATATTGAGAATCACCTGAAATAAGAGGGTGATTGAGAAGTCTTCTCATACTTTAACATTTTAACTCTTGCAAAGTTAAACATTAGATTTAAAAAAAAAATCAAAGTTTGTACAAACGAACTAATAGTTTGGACCCATATATTCCCCGGTGGGCGACATAAAAAGCATATTAAGAATCACCTGAAATAAGAAGGGGACATAAAAAGCATATTAAGAATCACTTGAAATAAGAGGGTGATTGAGAAGTCTTCTCATACTTTAACAAGAATGGAAAATAACTTTGTTGGAATGAAAGTGGATCTATCTATCTATATTTTTATATAAAAAATACTTTAACAAGAATGGAAAATAACTTTGTTGGAATGAAAGTGGATCTATCTATCTATATTTTTATATAAAAAAATCTTTTTGTGATTATCGTTTATGAAGAAAACCTAGTAGCTCGGAAAAGATAAATGATTATCTTATAATTAAGCGGTGTTAGCAATTAAGTATTTTAAGTTAATTATCGTAAACTTAGTATCACTATTATAGATATAAATGATTATTGTTAAAAGTCATTTAAAGAAATGATATATGAAACGATTAGGATTTCTAGAAGAACCAAGAACCGACTCCTTTTGTCATATAGAGAAAAAGCCAGGTAATTTTGTGTTTGGGTTTTGATTTTCTTTTGGTTCAAAGTCAAATTGCTTCATAAGGTGGCTGCACTGGCTGGGTATAAATAATTGTTAACACCAAGTTCCAAGAGAGCGACCTCTCTTAAGAGAGATCCGACTCTAGATTTGAAGTTTGTTTGGATAAACCCGATGTGTGAAGAGAGAGGGTTGACTCTAGATTTGAATTCTTGTTTGGATACATACGTTGTGTGAAGAGAGAAATCCTACATATAAGTGAGTCAACTCTAGATCTAATTTATTAATTGTGTTAACTCCCATGTGTAGAGTTAAGAAGAGAGCGATCTTTCTATGTATAAATTACATAAATGTTGAATTAAGAAGAGAATTTTAATGTTGAATTTTGTATTCTATTTTATTTTATTTCGGTGTTAACAACTGTATTCTTTGGGATTTATTTCGGTGTTAACAACTGTATTCTTTGGGCAATAGCCAAGTTCTTTTTAATGGCATTTAATGTTGAAGACTAGGGCTCTAAAGGAACGAAGAGAGTTTTAATGTTGAATTTTGTATTCCATTTTATTTTGGTGTTAACAACTGTACTCTTAGGGCAAGAGCCAAGTTTTTTTTAATGGCACTTAACATAAAAGACTAGGGCTCTAAAGGAACGAAGAGAGTTTTAATGTTGAATTTTGTATTTCATTTTATTTTGGTGTTAACAACTGTACTCTTTGGGAAAGAGCCAAGTTCTCATCTATGCATCTCATATGTAAGGGAACTAGCTGAAAAAGTGTACTGGAATCTAAAAATAGTATATGGTAGCCTGGCTACTATATATGTGATAACATCTCTCTCACAGGATTTCCCCAAGGGCTGGGTTTTTCCTAGGTCATTGGACCAAAAATCTATGTGTCTGAAATTTATGTGTGAATGTGTTTTATTTGCTGCTCATAAAAAGCTATAGAAATTCTTCTTGTATTTCAGTCCTTATTGTTTATGAGAAAAATCTAATTTGCAGCAGAAAGACAAATTGGATTGGGCATTAAACAATGTTTTAAACGGACTTGGAAACCGGGTTGGGAGAGTGCTGAAAATTCTACATGGTAACAGAGCTTTGTTAAAGAGAGGGCAGACTTTTACACAGTTAAAAATTTCAGACTTCAATGATTTCTTTTGTCAATGGAAAGCACCTTGTTGAAACTTGAACTTTGCAGAGAAAATGGCAACATGTCTTAAGTTGCAGGATAGGCGTGATGGGGCTGGGAATTTTGTTCCATGGATAGCTAGGCTAGTGCTGATATTGGAGGAAAATGAGTTGTGGGATGAGGTGGTTCATAACACTACAACTAATCTCATTGTTGTTCCCCCTTCCACCAATGCAACAACACTTACTGCCTTACACAAGAAGGACATAAAAGCTAGAAGAATTATCCTAGATGCAGTGAAAGACCGTGTGATCCCACACATCTCAAGTAAAACCCATGCATTTCAGATGTGGGATGCTTTGACCAGCTTGTTTCAAAGCTCAAATGAGAATAGGAAGATGGTTTTGAGAGAGAAGTTGAAAAGTACCAAGATGGCCAAAGCTGAGGGTGTGATTTCTTACCTTACTAGGATCTCTCAGGTGAGAGATGAGCTTGCAGCAGTGGGGGAGGTTGTTCCTGGTTCGGAGCTAGTGCGGACAGCTTTGAATGGGGTTTCAAACCCTTGGGCTGTTTTTGTGGAGGCCATAGTAACCAAGGAGAACTTACCTACATGGGATAGGACTTGGGATGACTTTGTTCACGAGGAGACCCGGAGAGGTCTAGGGAGGATGAGGAGAATGTGGCGTTGACTACAAAGGGGAAGAAGAAGTTCTAGAAGGGCCCCAAGAAGGGTGGGGCTAAGTAGTAGGAGGGACAAAAGAAGGATTTGAGCACCATGAAGTGCTTCTCTTGTCAGAAGTTTGGGCATTATGCTGGGCAGTGTCCATAGAAAAAGAAGAAGAAGCAGTAGACAGCAGCTTCGACAAGAGGTGGAGGGGTTTACAGCTAGATTCGAGAGAGAGTTTCTCTCTGTACTGGGCATGTTGATAGAGAGAGAGCATCCATCATCACCAGTGTAGATAGTGATATTGAGAGGGAGTATTCCTTGTTGACTGGCCACTCTTTGAGTGCATCCACCACCAACACGTGGTATATTGATAGCGAAGCTTCGAGCCACATGACAAGTGCTCGAGAGACGTTCTCCAAGATTTCAGAGGCAGAGATTGATGTGGAGATAGTGTTGGGGGATGACACAGTTGTCAGAGCAGTTGGGCGTTGTCAAATCCCCTCCCCTCTACTCGACGGAGAGGACGCGACTGAACTGTTCTATTGTCAATCAATCCGAGAAATCTAGCCCCATGAACATAATAATAAAATACATTGAAATAAAATACATATGCAAATGTATAATTCATTAAAATATAGTGGAAGCAAATTACATTCAAGCATTCAACATGTTCCTGATAATTTAAAAACAAATACAGTATGCGGAAATTAAATACACATAGAATAATTATCTTGAGAAGAAGCTTCCCCGCAACTACCTATGTCGTTGCAACGTTCCACCCAACCATAGGCCAGTGTGCTCATCAATCTCTGAGCACCAGTGCCACCCCCGAGTTGGGCATGATTTCCAGGAGGAGCTAGGGAACAATAGACTTACACATAGCAAAACCATACACACACAGTCAAGCCATCACACAGTCGGGTTTCACAGACTGTCCAGCCAAGCCAATAAATAATTGGGTTTCACGTGCTACTAAGGCAACAAGCCAATAACATGTGGGTTCCTTGGACTTACTCAACCAAGCCAACCTTCACATCAAAACACAGTCAACCAACAAACAAATGGGTTCCTTGGACTTACTCAGCCAAGCCAACCTTCAAATCAAGACACAGTCAAGTCAATTAACAGATTGGTTTCTCAGACTGCTAGGGCAACAAGCCAATAACATATGGGTTCCTTTGACTCACTCAGCCAAGCCCTATCATGGAAGCTGCAAGAGCAATGCTTCATGATTAAGACCTTCCTATGCATCTTTGGGCGGAAGCTACCAGAACAACGGTGTATGTACAGAACCGTACTCCACATAGAGTACTCCAGAACAAGACTCCTGAAGAAGTCTTCTCCGGCAAGAAACTAGAAGTCAGCCATCTCAGAATATTCAGTTGTCCTGTGTACATACACATTCCAAAAGAGAAGAGAACAAAATTAGATCCTTCAGGAAAGAAGGGTATATTTGTGGGATACTCTAAAAGCTCGAAGGCTTACAAAATATATTTTCCAGGATACAAGAAGATTGACATCAGCAGGGATGTGGCATTTGATGAGGACACAACTTACAACAAATCCAGAAAGAGACCTGCTGAAGAACCTGAAGAAGCAGAAGCACCCAGAATTCATGATACAACCATGAACGAAGAAACTCAAGAAGAAGATCAAGAATTTGAAGAACCACAAAGACCTGTAGATCCACCTCTGGAGAATAATATTCATAAGATGAAACCTGCTTGGGTACGAGAACTTATCCAAGGTGCGGAAAGATATGGGGCTCCAGAAGAAAATCACAGAGAAAGAAAGAGGACCAGATCCTGCTCCGGGTATGTAGCATTACTATGTGATTTCATTGATAAAGAACCTCCCAGTTATGAAGAAGCGACAAAACGAAAAGAATGGAATGATGCTATGATCGAAGAATACCAATCGATCATGAAGAATGATGTTTGGGATGTTGTCCCTAGACCAGAGGGAAAGCCAGTTGTAACTTCCAAATGGATCTACAAGATCAAACATGCTGCAGACGGTAGCATTGAAAAATATAAGGCAAGATTTGTGGCTCGGGGGTTCTCTCAGAAAGAAGGAATAGATTATTAAGAAACCTTTGCACCTATAGCCAGATACACTTCCATCAGATCAGTACTTGCTCTGGCTACAATGATGAAATGGAAGATACACCATATGGATGTCAAGACTGCTTTCTTGAATGGTGTAGTGGAAGAGGAAGTGTATGTAGAACAGCCACTCGGTTTTGAGACACATGACAAAGAGTCTCATGTGTGCAGATTGAAGAAAGCCCTGTACGGTTTGAAACAGGCACCCAAGACATGGTACGACAGAATTGACAACTTTCTATCCAGTTTGGGCTTTACCAAGAGTAAAGCAGATTCCAACCTTTACTACAAGGTTGAAGATGGCAACCCAGTGATGCTTCTACTGTATGTAGATGATCTATTTGTGACAGGTATGTATGGGTTGATTGCTGATACGAAGAAAAATCTTGCTGCCGAGTTCAAAATGAAGGACTTAGGTATGATGCATTATTTTCTAGGCATGGAGGTGTGGCAGAGTGCAGATGGAATCTTCCTTGGACAAGGGAAGTATGCAGTAAAGATCCTAAATAGGTTTGGGATTATGGACTGTAAAGCCATGGCCACACCTATGGCATCAAACCTGAATCTATTGAGTGATGCTTCATCAGAGTCGGTTGATGCTATGATGTATCGTCAGATGATTGGGTCCTTGATGTACCTGACGAACACGAGACTAGACATTTGCTTTGCTGTGAACACCTTGAGCCAGTTCTTGACAGATCTGAGAAATGTTCACTTGATTGCTGCAAAGCATATTTTGAGGTACCTGAGGGGTACAGTTGATTATGGGATCAAGTACGATGCGAATCAGAAGATTAACCTGGAGGGTTATGTTGATTCAGATTGGGTACGCAGTGCCATCGATAGGAAGAGCACTTCAGGGTGTTTCTTCAGTATGGGATCAGGTGTGATCTCCTGGTTTAGCAGGAAGCAATCCTGTGTGGCACTGAGTACAGCTGAAGCAGAGTATGTCGCAGCTTGTTCAGCTAGTTGTGAGGCAGTATGGATGAGGAAGCTACTGTCTGATTTATTTTATCTCTAGTTGGATGCTACTTGTATACATTGTGACAACCAGAGTTGTGTGAAGTTGTCAGAGAATCCAGTGTTCTATGACAAGTCGAAGTATATCGAGATCAAGTATCACTATATCAGGGATATGGTGTAGAGGGGAACAGTGAAGCTCCAATATGTTGCGACGGACGATCAGATAGCTGATGTGTTGACGAAGCCATTGGCCAGAGTGAAGTTTGAGTACTTCAGGGAGAAGCTTGGTGTTCTCCAGATCGAGGTCCCTTCTAAGGGGAAGTGACGAGTCCAGAAGCCATTCTAACGAGCAGGTCAAATTTAAGGGCTGAGCCATTCTATCATGGTGAGAGGATTTAGTTCCTTCCATGTCAGATATGAGTGTTGAATGCCATTATGGGAATGGAGGTATTTGGTCAGTTACCAGAAACACTCAGTCTGGGACTGAGAGAGCCATTATGACGAGTAGGTCGGATGTAAGGGCTGAGCCATTTTGTCATGGCTAAAGGATTAGGTTCCTCCCATGTCATATATGAGTGCTGGCCATTCTGACGAGTAGGTCAGATGTAAGGGCAACTGCCACTCTCCGGGAGAGTGGAGGCACCTGGTCCGTTACCAGGTAGCTCAGTGTAGGACTGGGGGCCATTCTGGAGAGGGTGTAGGATTTGGTTCCTACCAGGTCAGATGTGACTGCAGGCCATTCTGGCGAGAGTGTAGGATTTGGTTCCTACCAGGTTAGATATAAGGGCAACTGCCATTCTCCGAGAGAATGGAGGCACCTGGTCCGTTACTAGGTAGCTCAGTCTGGGACTGGGGGCCATTCTGGCGAGGGTGTAGGATTTGGTTCCTACCAGGTCAGATGTGAGTGCATGCCTTTCTGATGAGGGTGTAGGATTTGGTTCTTACCAGGTTAGATGTAAGTGCTGAATCCTTTTCACAGATGATAGTGATGTCTTATCATGCTGGTGAATGTGAGTACTAGGCCTTTCTGATTTGATTGTAGGCTCCTACATGATCAGATGCGAGCGCTGGGCATGCCTTTTTGACGAGTAGGTTAGATGTAAGTGCTGGGCGGACCATTCTGACGAGTAGGTCAAATATAAGCGCTGAAGAAGACCTACATGATGGCTAGGCCTACAACCATCATGAAAGAAGGCTGGCTCTGTAGAACTTCCTGTGACGAGAAGAATCATGAGAAAGCACATATGATGATGACCAGAGGAGATCCAGATCGAGCCATGATCCAGATCCAGTTATGATGACTCCGAGAGATCCAGAACGAGTGATGATCCAGATCGAGCAATAATGATCTAGATCCATTGATAATGTCCAGTGATGATTAAGATCGAGTGATGATGATCTAGATTGAGTGATAATCCAGATCTAGAAATGAAGATGGCATGAAGATAAAGATGACTTGAAGACGAAGATGACTTGGAGATGCAGATGACGAGAAGATCCAGAGAAGAAGGCCAGTGATGAAAATTGTGTCGAGAGAATACCTTCCTAGTTAAGAGGGAGTGTTAATGTAATTGTAACTTCGAAATGTATTCACTTGTATTTCTTATCTATTGTAACCCGATGTTTATTCCAGGATGTTATCATGTCATGTCATGCCTCGATGTTCCGATCGGGAAGAGATCTATAATGTAAACAAGTCATGTCAAGTCATTGTGGGTAACCCTCCTATTGTCTAAGGGTTAAAGTCCCCGCAGTTCCGTGGCACTAGGGTTATTAAACTCGCCTAAAAAGGTCGGCTCTAGTAGGGTTTTAGTCATGCCAAGATTAGTATAAATAGAGTGTTGGACTCTCTATTTAACACACATCACAAACACACTCAATTGTAGCGCGTAGTTGAGGAAGGAGAAGACACTGGGGCTAGACAAGAAGAAGGTTACTGTTGTCGGGAGATCATCTTACTGTTTTTGGGTTTTACCTTTTGTGCTAATTCTATCTCCGAGGAAGTTACGGGGTTTTCTCCATTTATTGTTTCCTCGAGGAAAAACACTGTGTTCATTGTCTTTTGTGTTTGATTGCTGTACTTGTTGTTCTGTCAGTTAAAGATCCTAACATAATGCTAGATTGAATGTTGAAAAACTAACATTTACGGGGGAGCCATATATTTATCTTCTCTGATCTCAAATCTTTCAATTAAAATTTGAAATCGGTGATTCAATTGAAATTTGATTCAAATACAAAATTACAATAAGAATATAAAGTGGTTGGTTGGAGGTTTAAGGAGGAACAATGCTAAGTAAAAAACCCCAAGCATGGCAATCCATTTAGAATATTTAATTCATTTGATACATCATTCACATGTTTTTATGATATTTTAGACGTTATATACATCTCAGGTTGTATATATTTAAGTTCATTGTTTTTAGTTTGAGAAAGTTAATAATTACACAAATTCACTTCATTTTGTGTGAAAACTCTTCTAAAACTTATAAAGATTTTTTTTCTAACTTAGTAGTTTCACATAATCCACATAAATTTCATTATAAAACTTTACCATAAAACTTTACTAAGTAATTTATAATTTGAAGATGACCTATAATTAGAACAAATAAACAATAAATATATTCATAATCATAAATTACTACATCACTCATGAACTTCCTTATGGTTGATTTCATAAAGATATAGATTTTCCAGGGCGTTACACTACTTTCTTTGTAGTGGGCTTGACTAAGTTTATTATGCTACTGTGCTGTCAATAAAACTTGCTATGCAATAATGTGGGTTCCGAGTCATTACAAAAATGGTTGCTAGTTATTTTATTTCTCCATACTTAATAATTGTTTTTATATTAAGAGAAATCGATCGATTCAAAATCTTTCCCGTTCGTTAGACTTAGTTAAGTGTCAACTCAACCATGAGTCTCATGTTTTGCCAGCGCATCAAAATCATAAATACTTCCAATTGGTGGATATTTGATATACAAGACCAACTTGCAGGTGGATGGGAAAATTACATTTCAAATTTAAATAGCATAAAGAAAAAGGATAACCATTATTGTTCAGTGAGTTTTGTTCCGAAAGTTTTTGCAGAGTCCGTGTCAACTTGGAAGCCTTTTATCTATACAACCAAATTTTCTCACGTTGGGATAATCCAAGCTCAACATAAATTTAAATCCCCTTTCGAAAATTAATTAATTGATCTATATTCATCATTATCCCTGGCTCTTTATTTTCTGAATTGTCCATAAAGGTCTAAATTGAATCTAAAGCAGCCAATATATATATATATAAAAGTTGATCCCCTGTCAAAATATTTGAAGGTGGAATACATCAGTTTTGAAGGAGAATTATTGATTTAATTCAATTGGACAAGCACAAATCACAAAGAAAAGGTGCCCATGCACCACTGGAAGGAAATCTAGTTCATCGCATAAGTCATTCTCAACAAAAACATAATCAAAGAAAATATATCTCAAACTGTAAAATTCAAACAATGATAGAGAATAAATGAACAAGGAAGATCACTGCTCCTACTCCTTGGATCTGCAGCATGAGAAAATAAATCCCAATGACCCTAGTAAACAATTCTTTCCTGGAAAACAAAACATATGGATTCAACTAAAGCTCAAATTTAATTATTAATTATAGAGAAAACAAGAACTCCGTGTTTTATTTGGACATAGAATATAATGTTTCGACTAATGTTTTCATATTTAACAACCAACCAACCAATCCTTGCCAGGACTCTCCCTTACCAGTACTCACAAACTATATGATTCAAATGATGACTAACCTGCTATATTGGATCCCAATTAATTTTTGAATAATGAAATATTAATGCAACCAAGTCACAGCAGCGCTGTGTGAGTAGAGAGTGCAAACCCGAATCTCTTGACCATTCATCCTGTAAAGATACCAATGTTTCCATACTCAGAAGTTCCTCCATGCACATGCCCACGTTACCTGGGTGCGTTGCACTTATGATTTGTCAGCCCCTTTCTTAGATAGAACTGTGCATTCCTTGACATGCGCAATCAGGTCCATCTACACTGAAACTGACAATTCACTACTCAAACCTCCATCAATATTGAAATGGATGTCAAGCAACACAAGATGGACTATTACTCAAACTGTCAGGGTTTGTTAAAAGTAAACCAATATGCCATCAGGAAGTTCTATTTGAGCATAAGAAGGAGCCTCAATTAAACTCTCCGTCAACTGCAGATTAGTAGTATATATCCAACTGTCAGGGTTTGTTAAAAGTAAACCAATATGCCATCAGGAAGATCTATTTGAGCATAAGAAGGAGCCTCGATTAAACTCTCCATCAACTGCAGATTAGTAGTATATATCCAGACTTACTGTGAAAAAAATATATCCAGATATTGCTTGGCATTAAGAGAGAAAAAAGTATTTGAGAGAAAAGTATTGACACAACTTCACCCATTTTAAAAAGTATTTAGAGAAAAAAAAATGTAAATTAAGGTATGCACTTCCGACGTTGAAAGGAGTGCAGCTGCCTCAATTATTTAAAAACTTGGGAAGGCCCATAAATATAGTTGCACAGAAGTTTTTGTAACTTAAAACTAGATGTTATTGCTTGAAATGAATGAAAAATGCCTGAAAAACAAAATGGAAGACGTGGGGTGGGTGCATATAGATGACGCGTTTCGAACCCAGACTCTACTGAGCCCAGGTACTTGACGCTCCACAAATTCGCCTTGGTGTCGCACAGGTGGCAGGAAACGTGTCGATCCATTTCGTTCCTTTTATTTGCATGCCTTTAGACACCTCTGATACATTGGCCAGTTCGCTCCGAATTCAACTTCGAATTTTGTTGAGAGTAGGAAGAGTGATAGGGGATGTTATTGATATGTTCCTGCCTTCTATGGACATGGTCGTTTACTATGGATCCAAGCAGGTCACTAATGGCTGCGAAATCAAGACCTCTGCAATTGTGGATCGCCCAAATGTACAAATAGGGCCAACACTTCGACGACAGTCGGGTACCCATTTTATGAATAATTAATCCCAGCATCCCTAAGCTTTTCTTTCACAGATTGAATAGACAGTTTTGTTATCTTTATCAGCTTTCAAACATGGGTTTTCTTCTCTAAATGCATGCATTTACATTGATCAGGTAATGGCAGACCCAAATGCTCCTAGCCCTAGCGAACCGAATATGCAGGAATGGGTTCACTGGTATAATTCATTAGCTCCCTTCTCCTCTCTTCAATTTATACACACAATACACAAAAATAGATCCTGTAATGAGAAAGATTGTAAGGTAGAGATCCTAGGGTTCAAATATATCTCCAGTTTCAGTTTTCTTGAATTCCAGAAATGATTACACAGTGGAAAACCTAGGTGAAACTGAACATAGCTTTGTATTTGGTGCTACTGCAAAGTTTTCAACAGCAGGAAAGTTCTTAGAACTCTGTCCATTAATCCCAAAAACTCTGATAGATACCTATAGTATAGAATGTAATTTTTATTGTTTTACCTTTGTCTGAGCTGTGTCGAGCTGGAATGATGTCCGGTCTAGACAATGTTGGACAACGTTCACAAAGAGAGTCTAGCAGTAAGATATACTGTATAGAATCCCACCATTACACTACTTTCAACATACATCCACTTAGTAAAACCTCCATTCTGCTTCATCTCTGCTTCCTCGTTGAAGGAAGATCAAGGTCAGGTTTAAACTACTACAACGAAGAGGATAATAATCATACACAAGCAAAAAATACAACAAATATTTTTCAGACTAGCATACTTTAAGTTTTTCGGTGTTTTTTTTAAAGAGTTTAACCGTGTTCAACCATTCCCTATGTAGGTCTAGGGTCAAGGATCTCGACTGGAATTTCTTGGGCCTAAAAAAAAGTAAGTCGAGGTTTATCAGTCGGTCTTATTAGCAAAACATGGGGGAGGGTTTTCGGTGGTTCACATTTGCAGACAATGCTAAGATAATTGAGCTTTGTTCTTCGGCGATGTCCACAGTGGCATTCGATAGCTAGGTTTAGTTTCTTTTACTTCCAAGAAAAGGTTAAAATTTGAATTATACTGTCTGTAAAGTCTTATGTTGTCTCTGTTTAGGGTTTTGAATTTCTCTTTAGCATTAAAGTCTTATGTTGTCTCTGTTTAGGGTTTTGAATTTCTCTTTAGCATTAACGCACTATTTTAGAGGAAATTACATACCTTTTGTTTTGGGTTTTAAATTTTGGTTAGGCAGTAAATTGAAGTTTTTAATCTATTTGTTAAAAAAACAGCTCTTTAGGGTTGTAATGAAAATAAGATTTTTGTAAAAATTTCCTCAAAGGAAAATACTTCTAAAATGAAGTTTGACAGTTAATTTCTTTCAATATATTGTATATTATGTTTGTTATTAATCTTTTCTCCAATTTATAGTTTAGGGTTTTTTAGTTAAGGGTCAGCTTTATTTACTTACTGTTCATTCCAATAGAAAATACTTATTATAAATAAACTAGTGTTTCAATTTTACAGTTCAGTTGATAGTTTCTTGGCATCTAAACTAGGGCCAGACGCATTCTCCGTAATCTACTATTTTAAAAAAATAACAATTACTTATAATGTACACTAGGAAAATGAATTCCACACATCCAAAAATTCTGAAAACAAAGCCTACAAAACTTATCTGCTTAGTTGTTGTAGTTATACATCTATCAATAAATAACTCTAAGCATCTTATTGTAAAATTAGAACCTAATACCAGCTATTAGAATTCACTGCCTTTATGAAAAAAAAACGTGTATTGTAGTCTTGTAAAATTAGAATCTAATACCAGCTATTAGAATTCACTGCCTTTATGAAAAAAAAACGTGTATTGTAGTCTAAACTATCTGTGACAATGGCGTCACCATCCTTCATATTAGTGCTGCAACAAGCAAGGCTGGTCCTTTTTCAACAACCTAGAAGATGAAGATGACGTTAAGAAATTTAAATTTCTAGGACCTTGATTTTTAGAGTTACTATGGAATTGGTAATTTTGTTGAACTAGCAATTCTCTACATGACGCTACTTTGGGGGGAATTACCTTGGATTGTGCCTGGTTTCCATCTTTCAACAAAAGAGCCCTTTCCCATACAATGTCAATTATTTAGTTGGGTGGTCACTTTCCCAGGAAAATAGTTCAGTTCCTGAATTGCTCAAACAAGTTTATTAAACCCTCTTCATCCCACCACACCCCAGACAAACCCCACCTCAGGTTTTGTCGAGAATCTTCAATGCTCAGAACAAGAAAATTATAAGCTCATCACCAAGGATGAGAGAGTCGTTAAGGCTGGTAACTGGTTAAAAGTGTACTCCCAACAAAAAAAAGTAAAAACAAGTGCTATATATTGTTTAACTTGAATAACAAACATACACATTCTTTACATTTAGAGTTCAAAGGTGGTTTCCAACCAAATTGGCATGAAAGAGAGTTTTAACTAAGTTAAAATAGATTATTTGCCTTAAAATTGCTGTAAACAAGGACCCGATTGCCCATTATTCTTCTATATTTCGTGCGTCCACTTACAATTTCTCTGGACGATGCAAGACCAAACTGGACGCCTATCAAAGTCGCGTGCAACTTACAATTTCTCTAGATGATGCAAGGCCAAACTAGACTCCTATCAAAGTTGCCTGCAGGCTGCGGGAACCACGCAGCTTCTTCCATCGTGCCAGTAAACGATGTGACTAACTGCTTCACTCATTGGCCTTCCTTCGCTCTTCTTAGTCTGCAGGTAAAGAGCAAGCAAGCAACTGGTCTTCATTGTCCTTCCAAGTCTGTAGTTCTGTAGTTGAAAAGCAAGCAACCAAACAACGAAGCCAGTCGAACAGATGACGAAAATGAAGATTGTGTGCTAGAAACAGGAGTGCTAGTAATAATAAGTACTTCATCGTCGTCGCACTCCCTCCTATACGGACTCGGGCATAGAATGGCCCGCCATTGCTTTTAAATGGCCGCGTGGCAGTGACATGCGCGTGAACTGAAGTGTGTCGTAGGCAGCGTTGCTCGGGCAGGGCAGGGAAGATGGTTTGTCCAACCGGTAGAATTCTCTAAGTCGTATGGAAAGCTAGCTGTTAGCCTAACCACCACGTCGCCCGCACAAGGATCGATATTCAGAATTGGAAATAGAAATTTATTACTCTGCCCCATTACGCGGCACATTCCCGTACCGTGTATTAAGGTGCCTGTAATGAATACTGATCCGTGCATCCAGCCGATGGACACATATACACTTTTATTAAATTTTATTAAAACCGACTTTCGTCACCTCAGTCGCCAACGCTTCAGGCTTGGCTTTCAAACCTAACGTCATCCACCCAACCACCAATCAAATAATTTAAAAATTAACAAATTAATTTTTTTTTAAACTCTTGCAAAGTTAAACATTAGATTTTAAAAAAAATTCAAGGTTTGTACGAACAAACTAATAGTATGGACCCATATATATAAATGTCCCCCGTGGGGGACATAAAAAGCATATTGAGAATCACCTGAAATAAGAGGGTGATTGAGAAGTCTTCTCATACTTTAACATTTTAACTCTTGCAAAGTTAAACATTAGATTTAAAAAAAAAATCAAAGTTTGTACGAACGAACTAATAGTTTGGACCCATATATATAAATGTCCCCCGTGGGGGACATAAAAAGCATATTAAGAATCACCTGAAATAAGAGGGTGATTGAGAAGTCTTCTCATACTTTAACAAGAATGGAAAATAAGTTTGTTGGAATGAAAGTGGATCTAAATATAAAAAAATCTTTTTGTGATTATCGTTTATGAAGAAAACCTAGCAGCTCGGAAAAGATAAATGATTATCTTATAATTAAGCGGTGTTAGCAATTAAGTATTTTAAGTTAATTATCGTAAACTTAGTATCACTATTATAGATATAAATGATTATTGTTAAAAGTCATTTAAAGAAATGATATATGAAACGATTAGGATTTCTAGAAGAACCAAGAACCGACTCCTTTTGTCATATAGAGAAAAAGCCAGGTAATTTTGTGTTTGGGTTTTGATTTTCTTTTGGTTCAAAGTCAAATTGCTTCATAAGGTGGCTGCACTGGCTGGGTATAAATAATTGTTAACACCAAGTTCCAAGAGAGCGACCTCTCCTAAGAGAGATTCGACTCTAGATTTGAAGTTTGTTTGGATAAACCCGATGTATGAAGAGAGAGGGTTGACTCTAGATTTGAATTCTTGTTTGGATACATACGTTGTGTGAAGAGAGAAATCCTACATATAAGTGAGTCAACTCTAGATCTAATTTATTAATTGTGTTAACTCCCATGTGTAGAGTTAAGAAGAGAGCGATCTTTCTATGTATAAATTACATAAATGTTGAATTAAGAAGATAATTTTAATGTTGAATTTTGTATTCTATTTTATTTTATTTTGGTGTTAACAACTGTATTCTTTGGGCAATAGCCAAGTTATTTTTAATGGCATTTAATGTTGAAGACTAGGGCTCTAAAGGAACGAAGAGAGTTTTAATGTTGAATTTTGTATTCCATTTTATTTTGGTGTTAACAACTGTACTCTTTGGACAAGAGCCAAGTTTTTTTTAATGGCACTTAACATAAAAGACTAGGGCTCTAAAGGAACGAAGAGAGTTTTAATGTTGAATTTTGTATTTCATTTTATTTTGGTGTTAACAACTGTACTCTTTGGGCAAGAGCCAAGTTCTCATCTATGCATCTCATATGTAAGGGAACTACAACTAATATCATTGTTGTTCCCCCTTCCACCGATGCAACAACACTTACTGCCTTACACAAGAAGGACATAAAAGCTAGAAGAATTATCCTAGATGCAGTGAAAGACCGTGTGATCCCACACATCTCAAGTAAAACCCATGCATTTCAGATGTGGGATGCTTTGACCAGCTTGTTTCAAAGCTCAAATGAGAATAGGAAGATGGTTTTGAGAGAGAAGTTGAAAAGTACCAAGATGGCCAAAGCTGAGGGTGTGATTTCTTACTTTACTAGGATCTCTCAGGTGAGAGATGAGCTTGCAGCAGTGGGGGAGGTTGTTCCTTGTTCGGAGCTAGTGCGGACAGCTTTGAATGGGGTTTCAAATCCTTGGGATGTTTTTGTGGAGGCCATAGTAACCAAGGAGAACTTACCTACATGGGATAGGACTTGGGATGACTTTGTTCACGAGGAGACCCGGAGAGGTCTAGGGAGGATGAGGAGAATGTGGCGTTGACTACAAAGGGGAAGAAGAAGTTCTAGAAGGGCCCCAAGAAGGGTGGGGCTAAGTAGTAGGAGGGACAAAAGAAGGATTTGAGCACCATGAAGTGCTTCGCTTGTCAGAAGTTTGGGCATTATGCTGGGCAGTGTCCACAGAAAAAGAAGAAGAAGCAGTAGACAACAGCTTCGACAAGAGGTGGAGGGGTTTACAGCTAGATTCGAGAGAGATTTTTCTCTCTGTACTGGGCATGTTGATAGAGAGAGAGCATCCATCATCACCAGTGTAGATAGTGATATTGAGAGGGAGTATTCCTTGTTGACTGGCCACTCTTTGAGTGCATCCACCACCAACACGTGGTATATTGATAGCGAAGCTTCGAGCCACATGACAAGTGCTCAAGAGATGTTCTCCAAGCTTTCACAGGCAAAGATTGATGTGGAGATAGTGTTGGGGGATGACACAGTTGTCAGAGCAGTTGGGTGTTGTCAAATCCCCTCCCCTCTACTCGACGGAGAGGACGCGACTGCACTGTTCTATTGTCAATCAATCCGAGAAATCTAGCCCCATGAACATAATAATAAAATGCATTGAAATAAAATACATATGCAAATGTATAATTCATTAAAATATAGCGGAAGCAAATTACATTCAATCATTCAACATGTTCCTGATAATTTAAAAACAAATAGAGTATGTGGAAATTAAATACACATAGAATAATTATCTTGAGAAGAAGCTTCCCCGCAACTACCTATGTCGCTGCAACGTTCCACCCAACCATAGGCCAGTGTGCTCATCAATCTCTGAGCACCAGTGCCACCCCCGAGTTGGGCATGATTTCCAGAAGGAGCTAGGGAACAATAGACTTACACATAGCAAAACCATACACACACAGTCAAGCCAGCACACAGTCAGGTTTCACAGACTGTCCAGCCAAGCCAATAAATAATTGGGTTTCACATGCTACTAAGGCAACAAGCCAATAACATGTGGGTTCCTTGGACTTACTCAACCAAGCCAACCTTCACATCAAAACACAGTCAACCAACAAACAAATGGGTTCCTTGGACTTACTCAGCCAAGCCAACCTTCAAATCAAGACACAGTCAAGTCAATTAACAGATGGGTTTCTCAGACTGCTAGGGCAACAAGCCAATAACATATGGGTTCCTTGGACTCACTCAGCCAAGCCAACACAAGGATGCACTTCAAAGCAAAATACAATTGCTGGGTATGGACAAAAACGTCTTGGGAACCAAAAATTGAAATGGTAAATGGGGAAAAATGATCCAGGTGAGCAAATCATTTTAGGAAACGTTTAATGGATTCACAGAGGCAAAAATGACCTCTACAAACGCCCAATTTGTGGATTCGATTTCAGAAAAACGTCTATGGGCATTACGGGAGGAAAAACGACCTCTCTAAACCCACAAATCATGAATCTCTTTTGGCCATTCCCTCAACAACCCAAAAATAGATTTTCTGGTCATGGAAAATGAGGACATTCACCTTCTCACAGCAAACCCTCAGCTAGGGTTTTATCAACATATTTATTTTCTGGGCAACTCTTCATTTTCGGGCAGCCAAGGACATTTTCGGGCAGCTTCTCTTATTCTTTTTCGGGGTTGTTTTATTCATTTGGGCAGGCAACTTTAGGGAACTGCCCTATTGGCACCCACAAGCAGCCTACTACAGCCATACCCGTAAGGTTCTGGCCCACGACCAACCCTTGGGCAACCTAGGGCATACCCTTGTGGGGCTGTCGTGGCCACGGGCTACCCTACAATAGTCCCGGGCAGACAGTGCAGACCATGGGCTGTAATACAGCAGGCTCGGGCTGACTGTATAGTCAACGGGCTACCAATACAGTAGGCCCCAAGATAGAGGACAAGGCTCGGCCTAGCCTACGGCCAAGTGCCCAACCCTCAGCAGCAGACAGGGCAGCCAAGCAAACCGATTAGGAAGCCAAGCAGGTGGATAGAGCAGCCAGACAGGTGGATCGGGCAGCCGGGCAGCAGATCGGGCTTTGGGTAGTGGATCAGGCAGGCTGGGCATGTAGATCGGGCAACAAACAGTGGATCCGAGCAGGCAGTCTGTTTTTTTGGGCAGCTTGTAAATTATTGGTACAAGAGAGAGAAAATTCTCAGATTTGAGAAATTTGTGAAATTCTGGGAAATGTGGTTGTATTTTATCAGTCTGGTATTTTTCTGATAAATTTTTGGACTATGGAAAAACCCAGATTTGGATTTGAGGAACTTTTTGAAGAATTTCCTAAGCCATATCATTTACAAGATGAGCTATTAATACTTTTGGGGTTTTTGTCCTTTTGAAGGTTTCCCAAGTGAAAACATTGTGTCCAAGTGTGCTGATGTGATAAATGTGTTTCTGCTATACTGCTGATTTGTTTAAGTAGATCTACAAAAATTTTAAGGTTATGCTAATGTTGACAATTCAACATGGTATCGGAGCTTAGCATGTGAAAACACAGTAAAGGGATACCGCTGTTGTTTCTCACTAGATCTTGGAATAAGATTTGCAGATCTAACATTTGGATAAGTGATAGAGATGGCTACCGTTGGTTTCAAACCAGAATAAAAGCTCTATGGTTCAACAAATTTCAATTCCCGGAAGGCCAGGTTGACAACCATTCTTGATGAGAATGACTTGGTCGACATTGTTCTTAATGTCACAGAAGAGCCAACTACAAATGTTGGTAGGCTTGCCTACAAGAGGAAGCAAGGTAATGCTAGAAGAGTTATTTATGATTCTATCAAAGAAGAATTGATGCCTAACATTACATCCTTGAAGATTGCTAAAGAATGCTATGATACATTGGTAAACCTCTATGAAAAGAAGGCTCCCAGTCAAAAGAGAGTCTTGAAGAAGAGGCTATGAACTTTGAAGCTAAACAAAGATGACAGTGTTGGTTCCTTCTTCACCAAGATCAAACAAGTAAGAGATCAACTCTTTACTATTGGTGTTACTGTTGATGATGATGATCTTGTACAAACAGTGGTTGATGGTCTCCCAAGCTCTTGGGAAACCTTCATGGCATCCGTCTGTGGACAAGAAAATCAGCCAACCTTTGAAAGGCTTTGGCATGATTGCATACAAGAAGAAGCAAGGAACAATGACAAGGTAATCAAGCAGGATAACCTTGCACTTGCAACAAAGACTAAGAAGTTCAAGAAGTCTTTCCATCAACAAAAGAAAGGGTAGAAACCCCTGGGTAAGTTTTCTGACATGTCTAAGATTGAATGCTATTCTTGTCACAGGTTTGGGCATTATGCTAGAGACTGCAGGCAGAACTAGAAGAAACCCAAAAGAAGGTTTCAGGCATCTGCTGCAGAAGCAGAGGAAGAAGAAGATGAAGAACCAAAGAACAAGAAGAAAGTCAAGGCTAATAAAACTGATGAGCCTAGAAGAGAGTACTATTTGATTTCTGCTCTAACCGGTTCTTTCTCAACTTGTTCTACTTCTTGTTTGGTGGACAGTGGTGCCTCTAGGCACATGACAGGTAACCGTGGTTACCTTACTAGTTATAGAAAGAAGAATTTCACCACTCAGGTAGAACTTGGAGATGACTCCACTTACAATATTGAAGGAGTTGGCTCAACTTCACTTCAACTTGATTCAGGTACGGTTCTTCGTATTGATGATATTCTTTATGTTCCTGGTTTATCGAAGAATCTTTTATCTGTTGATGGTTTAGAAGAAAAGGACTAGAGAGTCCTATTTATGGACAAGAAGGTCTTTTTATGGGCAAAAGACACAAATCTAGACTCAGCAATACAGATTGGGGTTCGAGAGGGAGATCTCTACAAGGCTTCAAAAGTTTCCACTCATGCTTTGGTACATCACTCAGTTGATCCATGTGAACTTTGGCATAGGAGGTTCGGACACCTTCACTACATAGCTCTCCCAGGATTGCAGAAGATGGTTACAGGTATGCTAGAAGTTTCTTTAAAGCATGAAGGAATTTTCCAAGGATGTGCTCTAGGTAAGAACACTAAGAAATCCTTTCCCAAAAGCAAGAGTAGATCTAAAGGCATTTTGGATTTGATTCATTCTAACATTTGTGGGCCCATGTCTTCACCCTTCTTGAGTGGGTGTTTATATTATGTCTTGTTTATTGATGACTACTCTCGGAAGTCTTGGATTTACTTCCTCAAGGACAAGAGTGAAACCTTTGTCAAGTTCAAAGAGTTCAAGACACTGATTGAAAATCAGACTGGCAGGCACATCCGTATCTTGAGATTAGATAATGGAGGTGAGTATGAATCTAATGAGTTTGATGATTTTTGTCAAGAAGCAAGAATCAAGAAAGAGCTGACAGTGCCTTACAACCCCCAACATAATGGGGTTGTAGAAAGGAAGAATAGAATGATCTGTGAGGCTGCTAAAGCCATGATCACTGATCTAGATCTTCCTTTGTTTTTATGGGCTCAAGCTATTGAAACTGCAGTGTACATCCATAACAAAATCCCTCATGCTATCTTGGGTGAGAAGACTCCAGAAGAAGTCTTCACCAAGAAGAAACCTGCAGTTGATCACATGAGGATATTTGGCACTCGGGTGTATGTTCATGTGCCAAAAGAAAAGAGGGCCAAGCTAGAGCCTTCCGGTAAGAAAGGCTTATTTGTCGGATACAGTGATTGTTCAAAGGCTTATTGAGTGCATATACCTGGACAGAGGCATATTGAGTTCAACAGAAATGTGATCTTCCATGAGGAAGCGGTGTTTCGTAAAACACTAGAGCTCTCACCGGAAGATGCAGTTGCTCCACTTGAGTATCCAGATTCAGAAATTCAGAGGGAGGAAGAGTTTGATGATCAAACTCCAGATGTTCCTGAGAATATTGAAAGTCCACTAGAAGAACTACTTGAAGTTCCTCCTTCCAAAAGGAGACCTGCTTTGTACCAAGAAATGGTACAAGAAGCTGAGAAGCATAAAGCTCCTCCAGGGACTTTCAGAGAAAGCATAAGACCACAGAAGTACTCCGGTCTCATGAGTCAGCTTATCAGTTCAGAACCTTCATCGTACGAAGAAGCAGCAAGTAAACAGGTATGGGTTGATGCCATGATTGAAGAGTATAAGTCAATCATGAAGAATAATGTTTGGAAAGTTGTTCCTAGAACTACAAGAAATTTAGTAGTGACTTCCAGATGGCTTTATAAGATCAAGCATGCTGCAGATGGTAGTGTGGAGAAGTATAAAGCTTGATTTGTAACTTGTGGCTTCACTCAGAAAGAAGGCATTGACTATGACGAGAAAGTTGCCAGGTACACTACCATTAGAACCATCATCTCACTTGTTGCAGTATTCAGATGGAAGTTACATCAGAGGGATGGAAAGACAACCTTTCTCAATGGTAATATTGAGGAAGAGGTTTATATTGAACAACCTGAAGGCTTTGTTACTCATGGAAAGAAGACCCATGTATGTAAACTGAAGAAAGCCTTGTATGGATTGAAACAGGCTTCGAGAGTATAGTATGCTAGGATGGATGAATTTCTCCATAGCTTGGGGTTCTCCAAAAGCACAGCTGATTCTAGCTTGTACTTTAAAGTTGTTCATAATCATGTCTTGATACTTGTTCTATATGTAGATGACTTGTTTCTTGCAGGAGATGAACAGTTGATAGACCAGTGTAAGAGGGAGCTTACCTTTGAATTCGAGATGAAAGATCTCGGATTGATGCATTACTTCCTTGGCTTAGAAGTCTGGAAAAATCCAGGTGAGATATTCCTGACACAAGGAAAGTATGCATTGGATATCTTGCAGAGATTTGGGATGCAGGACTGCAAATCCATGAGCGTACCAATGACTACCAACTTGACAAATTTGTGGGACTCAACCTCTAGTTCTCAGAATGTGGACTCTACTCTATACAGATAGCTCATTGGTTCCCTGATGTATCTCGTGCAAACAAGACCAAACATCTGCTACTCAGTGAATGCACCGAGTCAGTTCATGTCAAATCTGAAGCACATTCACTTGGTAGCTTCCAAACATGTACTCAGATATGGGCGAGGGACTATCACTTATGGGCTCAGGTATACTTCCAGTAGTGGAGTATTGTTATCTGGATATTCAGATTCAGATTGGGTTGGCAGTGCAGTCGACCGAAAAAGTACCTCTGGTTATTGCTTTAGTATGGGATCAACAATGATCCCTTGGTCTAACAGGAAGAATGGTTCCATAGCTCAGAGTACAGCTGAGGCAGAGTATATTGCTGCAAGCGATGCCTGCAAGGAAGCAGTTTGGCTCAGAAAGTTGTTATCTCATCTGTTCGAGGGAAATATTGACTCAATGATCATCCATTGCGATAATCAGAGTTGCATAAATATTTCGAAGAATCAATTGTTTCATGACAAATCAAAACACATTGAAATGAGGTATCATTTAATCAGAGACCTAGTACAGAGAGGTGCTTTGAAGTTGCATTACATTCGTACAGATGAACAGATTGTAGATATCTTGACCAAGCCTCTGACAACATCAAAGTTTGTTTAATTTTGTGACAAGATTGGTATGGCAAAGAATGCCTCTCTTGCTGAGAGGGAGTGTATATTTTTCTGAGCAGCATCGAGAGCCCTTCTCTTCGGAGAATGGGACCACCTGGTCTGGGACCGCGGTGAAGACTCAACCCAATGTTGAGTGACCATTTTGTTGAATCGTAGATATCTGGTATGGGACCATGATATAAACCCATATCTGCGTTGGGTAGACTCAACCTTGTGTTGAGTAGACATCTGGTCTGGGACCATGATGTAGACCAGTCTCGGACTGGTAGACTTAGCTTAGTTCTGAGTAGCCATTCTCTGGGAGAATGAAGACACTGTAAGCCCTAGACTGGGTCTGGGCATGTGTGTGGCACTTTGACCCTTAATCTATGGGCTTGGTGTGCTTCTCCAAGGATTAGCTACCCTTGGTCAAGTTACCCAAGTACGAGATCTAGGTGTCACACAGTGTGTGAGATAAAAGCATTAATAACTCTATTGGTTTATGATGATGTACTTTTGAAATAAAAAGGACCGCAGGGGCACTTGGAAAAAGCCCAAAGTCAAAAGTCAAAATAAATAAAGACTTTGTGACCACAGGAAATTGACTGAAGTCAAAAATCAAAATAAATGAGGACTTATTATAAATGTCAAAGGAAAAATAAAAGTGCCTTTTTTGGTAATTGTGAAAATGAAATTAGGAAAAGAATAAAAATATTATTATTATTTTTATTCTTCCTAATCTTGTCCAATTACAGGTGAACAAAGGCTATAAAAGAAGATCAAGTCTTCTCATTTGATTACACAAGTTCTTTTTCACAGGTGGAGTTGCTATTTGTCTCAAAGAAGTCTTGCGTTGCCTCAGCTAGGAAATTCGCCTTCTCTCAGCAAACCCTCAGCTAGGGTTTTATCAGCATATTTATTTTCTGGGCAGCTCTTCATTTTTGGGCATCCAAGGACATTTTCGGGCAGCTTCTCTTATTCTTTTCGGGGTTGTTTTATTCATTTGGGCAGGCCACTTTAGGGTACAGCCCTATTGGGACCCACGGGTAGTCTACTACAGGCATATCCCTAAGGGTTTGACCCACGACCAACCCTTGTGTAGCCTAGGGCATACCCCTTTGGGGCTGTCGTGGCCACGGGCTACCCTACAACAGTCCCAAGCAGACAATGCAAACCACGGGCTGGTATACAGCAGGCCCGGGCTAACTGTACAGTCCACTAGCTGCCATACAACAAGCCCCAAGACCGAGGACAGGGCTAGACCCAGCCTATGGCCAAGTGCCCAACCCTCAGTAGCAGACCGAGCAGCCAAGTAGATCGATCGAGCAACCAGGCAGGTAGATCGGGCAGCCAAGCAGGTGGATTGGGCAGCCGGGCAGTAGATCGGGCTTTGAGTAGTGGATCGGGTAGGCTGGGCACGCAGATAGGGCATCAAACAATGTATCCGGACGGGCAGTCTATTTTTTTGGGCGGCTTGTAAATTATTGGGGCAGGAGAGAGAAAATTCTCAGATTTGAGAAATTTGTGAAATTCTGGGAAATGTGGTTGTAGTTTATCAGTCTGGTATTTTTCTGATAAATTTTTGTGACTGTGGAAAAACCCAGATTTGGGTTTGAGAAACTTTTTGAAGGATTTCCTTAGTCATCTCATTTACGAGATGAGCTATTAATGCTTTTGGGTTTTTTTTCCTTTTGAAGGTTTCCCAAGTGAAAACATTGTGTCCAAGTGTGTTAATGTGATAAATGTGTTTTTGCTATACTGCTGATTTGTTTAAGTAGATCTGCAAAAAATTTAAGTTTATGCCAATGCTGAAAATTTAACATATACCTTCAGAACAGGAGTCCCCAACATGCCTTGGGAAACAAGACACCTGAGGAGAGTTTCATAGGAAAGAAGCCCGAGGTGAGTCATTTTCGGATATTTGGTTGCGTGACTTATTCACATGTCTTTTCTTAGAAGAGGACAAAGTTTGAGCCCACGGTAGAAAGAGGCATCTTTGTGGGGTATGATGAGACTTTGAAGGCCTTCCACATTTATCTATTAAATTGAGCACATAGATCTATGGATTAACACACAACTCACAGAATATATCACACAATTTTACTCAGGAATTGAAGAATGAAACAGTGCAAAAAATGGTTTGCAGTTGTGGATGCTTTCATTAATCAAAAGTAATTGGATAATTAATTACAATGTAATACACTAGTATTAATAACCAGCCAATTCGAATGCATGAGAGAGGAATTCAAATTAAATGACTCTACCTTATTGCATGGATAACTGGACATGTCTAAATCATTATCGGAGCTCAACTAGTTAGCCCCAGTTACCTCAATCGGTGCACCAGTCAGTTAGAATCAGTTAACTAGGCTAACCTGAGTGTGGTAGGTGAGGAATTGTGCCTTCCCGCATTTAATCAATCAATGACCGACGCTAACTAAATGTAACTGGATGTAATTGAATGTAACTGACTCCTAACTAGGCTTAACTAGTCACTAACTGAACTCAACTGAAGGAGGTTGGTTCCGGCACTCCCAGTGGCTCCTAAATTGTAGGGATTGATCTAGGAGGCTCCTAGACTGATGCATGCAAGTGTAATCAGTGGCAGTTGGCCTCAATTAGAGTTCCCCGCACTTTAGTAATTGGTACATGTGCCCCAATTAAGTGGACCCAATGGTGCTAGTGACTAAAAATAGACTGAAAGGACTCATGATTTAGACATACTCCATATTTAGACATAATTGACCAAATTGGAAAAGGGAGAATTATAATCCTAACACCCCCCCTGAATGCTAACTTGGAAAATTTGTGGGCCCTGGTAAGTAAGACCATAGGTCACCCATTACAGTTAAAGCAAAGTAAAGTAACTACTTAATACAAGGAGTCGGGGAAAAAACCACATGGAAAAAAAGCCCCCCCTCTAACTAATCAGGTAGAATTAGGATCAATCTGGTTCTTCTGTGCATAGGTATCCTGAGGCCTGGCATGTGAACTTCTCCATCATTATGTTTGGAGGAATCTTCCTCTTTGGAAGAAGAATAATATGCTCAACTAAATTAGAAATATAGATAGTTGTTGGATGAAAATGGGACCCATGTAGAGCAACTGAGATCAACTGATAAGTGAGAAAAGGTTGAGAGTTGTTTTCTCAGTTGAGCAACTGAAATCAACTGAGAAAATAACATAAGATAAGATTGAGTGCCTTTTATGTTATTTTCTATGATGAATTTAAGGTTCAAGCACCCTGAATCCAAGGCTCGTATTTGTCTCCTTTTTTTCATGACTATGTTAAAGATAGCAAAATTCTGCAAGAAGATCATAAGGTTATTTCTTTGAAATTATAGTGTTGGTTAGAGAAATGATGGTAGTCATGTTTTCATTAATGTTGTCCTCGCATCTCCGAAGGGTTTTCTTAATATTGAGGATGTATCACTAAGAGTTCCCATATCTAGCCAAAACATAACGGACCTAAAGAGATTATATCTTTTGGTTTTGGTAAGATATGTAATGGCAAAGTCACCAAATTTCCACCACAGAATGTCCTCTAATCCATTGTCGTTGAGGATTCTAAGCATAAGACAAAAACCAAATGTATCCAACCTATGAATAAGGTTTGAATTCACCTTCAAAGGATGCTTGGGGTGAATTAACTTAAGGAAACAAGCATGCCCAAAACATGTTTTATACACAATAATAAATATAGTTAATAAATATGAATAGTAAATAAACACAATATACAATAGAACGAGAACTCTAACCATAAAAATTCAGTATTTTGCATAAAAAAACATCAAAAAACAACTCCAAAAGGAAAGTGGTGATATCAATATCGACCTTCTTTTTCTTGGTAAAAAATATAGCCATGACCTAAAAAATCCACATTTTTGTTAACAAAAACCTTGAAATCAACTCTTGAATTGAAAACTAATGCTATTGGTATCACAATTTGTTTTTCAAGAGTTAAAATTACAACTTGTTTGCAACTACTATTATTGCAACAAAACAATTAAATCATATCTCTTTAATTTTAGTAAAACTTGCATATTAAACACAAATTATTTATTAAATTATTTTCACCACTCTTGCCATATAAAATAAAAAAAATATGATAATATTCATAATCAAATAATATATTAATCCAAAAAAAGTACAAATGATTCATATGAAAATTCAAATACTCCTTTAGAGTTTCCACACAAACATAATATTAATAAAAAATATATAAAATGTTTTGCATACATTTATTCAAACTAACTAATGGATTTTGACACCCCATCAGAATCTACATTATCTTTAGATGAAGGACTTCATGAAGATGTAGATGACCCATATTCTTCTCTATTACCAATGAGTGCACCATATGAGTCTACATGTATGCCCAACAATTGAGATGTCAGATTCCTTTTGGATCTACGGCTTGGTTTAGCAGACTCCCATCTTGCAACTATTTCTCATGCCAATAACCTCTTGATAATCTCAGTAGTCATGGAGCGAGGAGTGCCTTTCTTTGTCAACCAAAAATCATAAACAAGTATATCAACATCCTCTAATTTCAAGATGTCAATGTGGTGACGATTTACATTTTGACCCTTTATTTTTCTCTTTCTGCAAACCTTTTTCTCAACCACCATCTCTGGCTTGTACACACCATCAAATGTGTCTATTGCATACCAACGTAATTCAATCGATATAACTTATTCATTTTATTTATTAACCTTCATAACTTTTGCAATTCAGAATGGATAATCATGTGGGTCAATTTTATCCAAATCTACAATCATGCATCCCTCCTTAATATCTTGTATCGATCACCTGTAAAGGTCTTCCATCACTTCACGATGTGCATATGATCTTCTAGAGCCAATGTACATTTCTCTTTCCTTTGCTTGAGAAGACTGAACACCTTGAGGTTACACATTTGTTTCCTCATTTTCATTTGACATACTTTATGGCCAACTAAATGGAGTCTTCAAAAATATGCCTCCATTTGCAGAGTTTGAAATTATGTTGGTCTGCTCTATTAGAATTTGAATGGCATTTAGATATTCAAGCAGATAGTTCTAATAATGTTTGCAGCAAAATAATGGAGAATGAAGATACAAACTAAACAAAACAAACCACACAGGAAACAGACAAGTATTGCTCAGGAATTTACAGTATCATTCACAATAATAATATCCGGTGTTACAATAGTTTACATAGGTAGAATTTGAATGCATTAGGAAGCAATTCGAATCCTCCAATTAGATATGATTGTATCTAACTGAATCTCTAACTCAAGGTCTCCCAATCAATATCGAAGTCCAAATAAACAGCTCCCTGATGATCAATAACTCCAACAACCATTGACAGCTAGTTAACTTAGTGCAACTGAGTGTGGTAGGTAGGAAAAGCGCTCCTCCCCATGCAACCATGCATTGGTAGCGCTAGCTAAACTGACTGTGAAGTAACGAAATGTAACTGGGGGCTAACTAAGACTAACTAGTACTAACACCAATTGACTGAAGTAGGTTGGTGCTGGGACTCCCGATGGCTCCTAAAATGTAGGGATTGGTCTAGGAGGTGCCCAAACTGATGCATGCACATGTAGTAAGTGGCAGTTAACCTCTAGCAGTGTTCCACACACTCCAGTGACTAGTACATGTGTCTCCATTAGTCCAAGTGGACCCAATTATTTAATTAAGGTTCCTAAGTTAGGCTAATTAATCTAATATAAAGTATGAACAAGGGAGGATTAATAATCCTAACACCCCCCTTGAATCCCAACTTGGACAACTGTGGACCTTGGTAACAAGACCATAGGTCACTCAATATACAATCTAAGAGACATAATACAAATGAGGTAGGAAAACCTCTTGGGAAAACCCTCTCAAAATAGGAACTGAGAATCAAGACTTAATGCCCAAAAGAGACCCGAGGAAGGTAAATATATTTTCGATAAAAGACTTGGTAAAAATATCTGCAATCTGATCCTCTGTCGGACAATAGTACAGTGTGATGGTTCTGTCATGCACTAGCTCCTGAATGTAGTGCATGTGAGCCTCTATGTGCTTTGTCCTATGCTTCTGAACAAGATCACTGGAGATCTTGATTGTACTGTGGTTGTCACAATAAAGATCTACTGTAGGTGAAGTATGAATCCTGTACTCTGTCAAGAAGCCATGCAACCAAACTGCCTGAATAGATGCATTCATAACTCCCCGATACTCTGATTATGCTGAAGAAAGTGCAAGCGCTTCTTGCTTCTTGCTGGACCAACAAAATGACCCAGATCCAATCATGAATACAAACCTCGAGGTGGACTTCCTATCATTTCCATCTCTTGCCCAGTATGAGTCTGTAAAGCCTGTGAGATCCAGCTGTGCTCCAGCAACATAGTGGATCCCATAATCAATAGTACCCTACACATAGTGCAAGATACTCTTTGTTTCCTTCCAGTGCAGCTTATGTGTCTCCTACATATATCTGGCAGCAGCACTCACAACATAGGATATGTTTGTTCTCGAATGAGTGAGATACAAAAGGATTCTAATGAGCTGTCTATAGAGAGTGTTGTACACCAGAGGTGTGGAACCACCTTCTTCAAGCCTGATGCCTAAAAGAAAAGGGCAGGGGGCTACCTTGCAATCCTCCATGTGGAACCTCTTAAGCATGTCTGATGAATACCTGGACTGTGAGATCATGATTCTCGAAGTCTTTTGACTTACTTCGAGACCAATGAACTTTCTTAACAGTCCTAAGTCAGTCATAGTGAATGCTTTATTAAGAGAAGACTTGATGCTGCTCAATCTAGTAGCATAGCATCTAGTAATGAGCAAGTCATCCACATATAATACAACTAGAAGCAAGAACCCCTCCTTCTTCTTCTTCATGTAGACATTGCAATCAGATTTGCACCTTTCAAACTTCTGAGAGATGAGGAAGGCATCCATCTTGGAGTACCATGCCCTTGGGGCTTGTTTGAGTCCATACAATGATTTCCTCAGTCTGCAGACTAAGGAAGGATCATCAATAAACCCCTCAGGTTGTTTCATATATATTTCCTCCTCTAAATCACCATGAAGGAAGGCACTCTTCACATCCATGTGATGTACTTCCCATATCTTGGAAGCAACAATGGCCAATACCAGCCTGATGGAGTCCATTCTAGCTACAGGAGCGAATGTCTCATTGTAGTCCAAGCCTTGGACCTGAGAATACCCCTTTGCCACCAACCGAGCCTTGTACTTGGTTTTGATCCCATCATCAACTATTTTTGTTTTGTAGATCCATTTGCAATGTACCAGCTTCCTTCCAGAAGGTAAGGGGACAAGTTCCCATGTCTGGTTGTCATGTAGCGAATCAAACTTCTCATCCATGGCTTCCTGCCATCTAGGATCATGGAAAGCCTCCTTGAAGGATTGAGGATCTGACCCAAGCATCATAAAAAACCTCTCAGCAAGAAGAGGGTTTGTGTGAGACAGTGCTACACTCTCCTTCTGATACTGGGAACTTGTTCTTCTTTTGTCATATGGATCCCCAACACCATCTCCAGCTGCTTCTATGAGATTCTTAGCCCATTTAGGCTGCTGGAATGAGGTAGATGCTGGATCTAGATCTAGATCCCTTTGAGTTGTAAGCTCAATGTCTGGATCATACTGGGATGACTCCTCTTCTGAATCTGAATTTGAAATTTCAGGATTTGAAATTGGAACTGCAATAGGAAGTGAAGGAATGTTTATACCTTCATCAGCTTCGAATGAAAGCTAAGGTGATGCTGAAACTGTGTATGACATGAAGTTAGATAAAATATATGCCTTGGAGGCATGATCAACAATTCCTTTCGCTACAAGCTCCCCAGTTGATAATTTTATGATCTCCACTGAGTCAGGTCCAAACACCACTTGCTTTGGTGAGCCGGTGTGGGTCATCTGGTATACAAATAACATATTAGTTGCAAGGGAGGGCACATATAGGACATCTCTAAACACACCATGCTTCTCTCTGATGGTGCCTCTTCCTGCTGCTAGAATTAGGGAATCATCTCCCATGTGAATAGTGGGCCCTTCATTGATGTTGAGAGAGGAGAAGAGATCCTTAAAGGCCACCATGTTATTGGAGGCTCCAGAATCAATTAAATAGGCTGTAGAATGAGGTAGTCCTACTTTCAAAGCATGGCATCTTTTCATGTCCATTATCTGAATTCTTTGTTCTCTGTGGGGAAGCAATGTTATGCTGCTTGAGAAGAGCAGTCATCTCATCAAGTTGCTTCCTCATACAATGTTCTTCAAGATGGTACCCTTTTTCATAGTAGGGACATAGTATCTTCTCAAATTTCTTCTTCTTAGAGGCAGAGGCCCTTTCGGAAGCTTGCTGATTTTGTTTAGGCTTCGAATCAGCTACCTTTGGCTCCTTCTTCTTTGATTTCCCCTTTGCTTGCGCTTTGGAAAAGTCAGTAACTAAGAGAGCCTGATCTTTGGAGGTCTAGATGACTCCCATTCGCATCAATTTGTTTTTCTCCTTGATTAAGGACTCGAAAAAAGAATATAATGAAGGAATTTTCCAATCAGGAAATATTCCCCCCTTGGAATGAAACATAGACACATATACAGAGTACTTAGGGCCTAGTTTACTGAGTGTGGAAAGGACATTCTGCTCATCCTTCTGCTCCATTCCGCACTGTCTGCATTGGAGCACTAGAGACTTGAATTTAGAGAAGAATTGCTCAATAGTCTCGAAACTGCTGGGATGTAAAGATACCAACTAATTCTCCAGAATTTGTCCCCGAAGCTGATCTTGTTTGTTAAAAAAGCTATCAAGATTCTCCCATGCTTCTCTGGGAGTCCTCGATCCTTCTAGATGAAAGAGGAGATCTCTGGCAATATAAGTACATAAGTACTTGAATGCTTCATCACAGCGGTTTAGGAACTTGTTCCGCTCTACTGGCTGATGAGGCTCAACCTCCCATCCATGTATGATCCTTTGTAGCCATGCTTGCGCAAGGCCAGCTGCATATCAATCCTCCAATCAAGGTAATTGGAAGTTGTGAGGATCCGTGGTTTAGGAGTTTGAGAACTCATAATTTCTCCGGCTGGAAGACTGCAAATACTTCTCACAAGCTACGTAGCACCTGTCAATTTCACCGCAATAACACACTAAAACATATGAACTATTAGAATCATGCTTTTCCTCTCAGCATGAACATGTTTTCAGGGTTCGTCACACCCTCTCCGCTGCTCTAAATAAATCCAGAGCTAGCAAATTTTCATAGGGGACTTCTATGGAAACCTAGCTGCTTCTGATGTTCGATGGGGAAAAAAAATCATGAAATATGCATGAGAAGGATTTGATACCATATTAGTATTTGAATGCCATTTAGATCTTCAAGCAGCTAGTTCTAATAACATTTTCCGCAAAATAATGGAGAATGAAGATACAAACTGAACAAAACAAACCACACAGGAAACAAACAAGTATTGCTCGAGAATTTACAGTATCATTCACAATAATAATATCCGGTGTTACAATAGCTTACATAGGTAGAATTCGAATGCATTAGGAAGCAATTCGAATCCTCCAAGTGGATATGACTGTATCTAACTGAATCTCTAACTCAAAGTCTCACAATCAATATCAGAGTCCAAATAGACAGGTCCTTGATGACCAATAACTCCAACAACCATTGACAACTAGTTAACTCAGTGCAACTGAGTGTGGTAGGTAGGAAAAGCGCTCCTCCCCATGCAACCATGCATTATCCATGCATTGGCAGTGCTAGCTTAATTGACTGTGAAGTAACTGAATGTAACTGGGGGATAACTAAGACTAACTAGTACTAACACCAATTGATTGAAGTAGGTTGGTGTCGATACTCCTAGTGGCTCCTAAAATGTAGGGATTGATCTAGGAGGTGCCCAAACTAATGCATGCACATGCAGTAAGTGGGAGTTAACCTCTAGCAGTGTTCCCCACACTCCAGTGACTGGTACATGTGTCCCCATTAGGCCAAGTGGACCCAATTAATTAATTAAGGTTCCTAAGTTAGGCTAATTAATCTAATAGAAAGTATGAACAAGAGAGGATTAATAATCCTAACATGCTCCATGAAAAAAGACTCCCACTAAATAGAATCAACAACATCAAAGTAGTCATATGTATCTTTGATAAAATTTTATTTATTTATTCCAAACATTGAGAAGAATTGGCATCTCTATCATGTCAACGTGCATTATGAATCTCGGTAGTTGATTACAATAACAATAGCTTTGAAGCATACATATGTTGACTTGGGATGAATTTTAGAAATGGTAAACCTAATTCAATCCCCCATTCTGCACTAGTTTAGTACTTCTTGCCCCATATTAGTGTTTTTTCCATCAATATTTTTTATATGAAAATGATGCTGAAAGATAATGCCATTTATTTTTTCAATGCACCTTTATTCACCATATGATCCTAAAATTAATCCATGCATGTCAACAATTTATTCCAATGTGTGTACAAGAGGCTCTTCCCTGTATGATTTTTTGATAATTTCAATTAATGATGGTAAGCTCCCAACATTCTTTCTCCTCAAGGTGACTGCAAAATGGATAAACGTTTGATCAACATGGTCATGTGTATTCCTAATACAAAGGAAACCAACTTTTACCTTTTGAAAAATTTCCAATTCAAAAAGCATGTTTATATAGCCAAACACAATTTTATTTTTGTTTTCCGAGCTGGTGTTGTCCAATTGCAAATATAGAACTTTAGGAAGCTCACTAGGCTAATCAGTAAGGACATGTTGAATTGTGGTGATGGTTATATTTGCATCATTATGGATATTTGGAATTGTAAAGTAAATCCTTGGAGACATCTAAAGATTAAAAACCATACAACCAAGTGAAACTAAATAAAATTGTCCTCCTTTAAACCCTTTGGTATACTAACAAAATTTGGCAAAAGTTTTTATTTTTATTTTTATCCACGCCACCAATTATCAAACCCATATACTTATGTGGAGCATCATAACTCTTATTGCGATGTTTGTACAAATTTTGTTGTTCACTTGATTGTTGATTACGATTTGCTTGAAGTTCATTGATAATGGAATCTACAAATAACGTAAAATTAAAATCTTGATAACGAGTTTTCATAATTGATAGTAATCCAAGAACACTAATTTTGTAAATACATACCTCTTTCTATCCCTTCTGATGTATCCCTTCTATGTTGAAGATAAGCACATGTACTGCAAATCCCCATCCTTGACTACTTAGGAATGTAGACGTTGTTGAACCTTTTTTTCCATAATCTTGAAAAGTATGCATATTTGATGAAATTGCCATTTCCTTTAACACCTTCAACATATTCCCTATATAATTTGTAGATTTCTCGCCTTGTGAAATTATCTAGATTGTGTATTGTTTCTCTATTTGGCATACTTTCTCCATGCTTGGAAAATAAGTCACGCATCCACGACATTGCATTGTGTGTTGATGGCCCACTGATTCATCCTTGAGGTTATATTTTTTGGTAAGCTCCATAATAATATTATATTAATATACAAAAAATAAAGAGTACATCCACAAGAGGTTCATGAAGTTCACCATCCCATCATGGATTCTCACAGACCTCTGACTTCTATAACTTAAACTTAAACAAGTTTCCCATGCATGGATTTCCATCCTAATCTATCAATGTCTACCTTCCATGCATGGGAGATAAAGAAAACTACTAAGAAGGCTTAAGTACGAGTACATATTCAAAATGAGAAACTTATCGAAATAGCCTCAAAGGGCATTAAAAGCTAAGCAAACAAGGATGGCAGCTCCAGAAGCATGAATTTCTTGAAAACTAAAAGTTGTAAGAAAACTGGAAAAGATAAAAAGATAGAGGTTACTCGGAATTGCTGTGACTTCAGCATCCTCGGGAATCCCTTCCACAGTGGGGTATCTGTAATCCTCCGAACTTGAAATATTATTCAAATATTTTTTAACCAGTGGAGCCTCTATTTCCTTAAAGGAGGAGAGGTCCATCTGACCATTGCGCTCCACCTTCTTCCTTTTAAGGCCGCTTGTGGAAGCAATGTATTTTTTGTCTATAATGTTGGGGGTATCTTTACCAACTTAGTCTTCTTGAGTCTCCATTTTTTTATAGACCATTTAGGGTCTGAGTGAGGGAGAAGAATGGATAGACGAATCCAGAGAGGGAGAAGAAGAGGGTTTTTTATCCTTGCCATGATCTTGAGAATGCATGAGAACCTTACCAACATATTTTTAACACTCCAATAATTACTACGATGAACATGAGACCGCTGACCTACCAATTGTTGCACCAACATCTCTTCTTCCCAGTTGTCCAACATATTTCTTAAGTGTTCAGGAAGCGAACTGTCAAAACCACTCTTAGAGGATTGTTTATTTCGTTTACGTCCAGAGCTTGCCCTACTCTTGAGTCCTGCTAGCGCGATGAGGGGTGGCGTGAAGAGTCCTAGACATATTTGTTTCTAGATAATGAATATTGTGTTCGATGTCTTGTGAATTATGGAGCCAAAGGAAAATGGGAGAGAACTAGACCACACAAAAATTTGAGAAAGGGAGTCGAAAGACGTTACTGGACTTGGACACACCCAAAGAAGGATTCTTTCCAAAATGCTGGAGGAAAGCACAATTTGTATGCCGACCACAAAGAACCAAGATATGGAAACTTTTCGCATTGAAATCCATGAAGTAATCCACCTTGATAGTTGTAGATGCACCGCAAGGAGACATGGTTAGAGTTGTATCCACACCCAAACTGATCAAAGCAATGACACCAAGGAGCATTGAACCATTAGGCTTCGTTAACTAGAAACATTTAATGAGAAAGGCATTTGGATAAAGCTTCTCCCACATGGTGGATGGAGTGGGGGATCCAAGATCACATCCACACGCGCTGTATCACTCACCAAGGCACCTGCATCTAGGGCATCCCTAAGGATATTCAAAATAAAATATAGGATCCTTTTCTAGTTTTGCTTGGATTATTGATAGGAAAATATTACCAATTGAAGGAATTATTTTGAATTCCTTTTAACAAAGAAAAATATTTCCATTGCAATAATCATAACTTGTCTTTGTACAAATCATGCACCCCACTAAATATGAATTTTGCATATTTTTGTTCATTGACATATACGACTTCTTTTTCTCCAAGAACTAATTATAACAATATATCCGTAAAAAAATTCTTTTGACAATGTTCATTTGAAATCAAATTACTTATAGAAGTTGGACTTGTGAGCAATTATTTCCTAGACCTTGTAGAACTTGAATGCTTTGGATTGATATAAAAATGTATATTCCTATACATAATCATGCTCATCGTTGCATTTTGTCTTTGTATTTTTCGGACCATTATGTTTGCAATAACATCCTCATTAGAATGAATGTCTTCATCACAATGAGAAATACCATCCCCCCTACTGAACATCTCATCATTAAATTCAGTAGGAAAATGATTGTCCTCATCACTAACAAGTTTATCACTAGGAGGAAAATCATTATATTCACTATTGATGCCTTCATCAACACAATCATCATCAATGCCTTTGAAATCATCAATTGGAGGTTAATCATTATCACTATTATTGTTATATTCATCCTCACCACAATAATCATTGATGCCTTTGAAATCATCACCTGGAGGATAACCAATATCACTATTACTAGTGTCTTAATCCTCACTGTGATCATCATTGATGCTCTTAAAATCCTCATTTGGCGGAAAATCATGAGATTCGTCACTATTGGTCTCTTCATCCTCACCACCACCATCATTAGTCCCATTAAAATCCTTGCTTAGACGAAAATCATGAGATTCATCATTACTGGTCCCTTCATCCTCACCAACATCATCATCAACCCCATTAGAATCCTTTCTTGGAGGAAAACTGTCATCATTATTGGTGTCTGAAACAAATAAGATTTATTTCTATAGGAAAATCCAATGTAAATAGGATAGAAACTCCGTAAATAGATAAATATATAAAATGAATAATTGATAAGTGATGATATTACAATGAGAATGATGCTTGTATAAATACGCATGTTGGGTGCCCTTTCATAAAGAGGCATAACCTTTCATCAAGGTGTCTCTTCATTAAGTATTAGTTATTTAATTATTAATATTTATTAATGTTTATTTACTATTTATTTTGTTCATTACATTGCCTTCCCCTTGAAGGGAAGCTTTGTCCTCAAAGCTTTATTGAAGACAAGGCTTACATCTGATTTCTTGCTTGTAATGTCAACTGTTGATCCTTTATTTTAGTACTTGTGTCTCTTGACGAAATTAGACGATATGAGTTACGAACTCCAAGGAAAAAATTTCACATCGTCTGTGATGTGGTCCATCTGAGATCTATTTTCATCGGAGGTGATTGCTGATCGTCTTGTTGGATAAATCTTCCCGTTTTCTGCTTATGTTTCATATTTTTTGTTCTTTCGCTTCTGAATTTATAACTCCTTTGTTTATGTTCATTTTGACCCTGTCGTTGTTCAAAATGATTTTTGCAGTTTGGGTGTCGGTAAGGAGTTCACGGTTGCTTGTTTTTCTGCTAGATTGACTTCCTTTTGAACTGTGATGGGAACCAAATTTGTATTCGCTTCTTCTTCGTCAATTGCAATTAGTTTTCTAGATAGTCTAGATGCTTCCTTCTGGATTTGAACTAATTTGTTCTCTAATAACTTATTATTATTCTGAATATTCTCGCACCTTTCATCTTGCGACTGTTTGTACTCTCTTAAATTCTTGATTTGTTTCTCTAGTTCTTGGTTAACCTTTTCAGGAAGGAATTTTCTGCGTCATTTTCCAGTAATTTTTGCTGGAGGTCTTGAATCTTCGCTTCTAACTTTTTCTTGCATTGTGTTTTATCCTTCCTCTTCTTGATTTGAAGCAACAATTTCTGAGTATGATCTCTTAGACGATAGATCTCTTCATCTTGTTCTTGTTTGTCCTTATCAAATTTGTTTCTCGCAATTTCAAATTCCTTCGTTTGTTTGGTGGACTCCTGAATACTATCTTTCAATTTGGTATTTATTAAATCATTAAAATACTTCTCCTTGCATTTTCAAATTGTAATTTTTTATTGCTTTCCTTGTAGTATTCTAATTCGCTTTCAAGTTTCTGTGATTGCAACTGTGAGTTACCTTGCTTGTCTTTCATGATAAAATATTTACCACATATTGGGCAGGAGCGATTGCCATTCTTAAAAACTGTTAGATATTGGAATTCCATTTTGCAATAGGGACACTTAGTCCAAAGTTTAGATCTATATATGGAATCCATAATTTCTTCAATATCTACAAAGACTTGATTTCCATTTTTTTTAATATATATATTTGTTATACTAATATCTTCTTTGATTTGGTCTTTTAATTTTTATTTATTTATTAATCTCTTCTTTGACTTGATCTTTTTTTTTCAAAAAAAAAGAAAAAAAAGAATATATATATATATATATCACCATGGAAGCCTAATTTTACACCATGGCTATGTCCACTTGGGAAAATATCTTATACTCGCTAGGCAAGTATACATGAACTTGAGCATCATTAATCATGATAAACGGCTCACCAGCCTAATATTTCATTAAATACAAGGGCTCCCAAGGAGCAAATGTCCCCGACGATATTCGAACCTGGGCGGGGAGCGCAATNCCACCCGAGCTACGCCCAATGGACGATATATATATATATATATATATATATATATATATTAAGTTTCATAAATTTTATAAAGTATAAGTTTATTTTATAATTTTATAACTTATAACAAAAGGAGCCGACTTTTATTTTCTTTACAAAAAAATTCGAATGTCTTATTTATCAGTATGGGTGCGACTTCTCATAAACGGTGATTGTATGTTTAACTGTGCCTTCGACCGCGTCTATATTGTTGTATACGGACGACGCAAGGAACA
The DNA here is from genome assembly GCA_001517045.1 of Pseudotsuga menziesii. NCBI lineage: Eukaryota > Viridiplantae > Streptophyta > Pinopsida > Pinales > Pinaceae > Pseudotsuga > Pseudotsuga menziesii. The sequence continues at coordinate 693,962 of LPNX010644170.1, read as the reverse complement.
AAACCAACAATGTCTTGATCAATGGAGAAGCAATATCGTTAGAAGTGGAGTGAGCAGGTTGCGAGGGCATGGGGAGGATGACTATGGGAAGTACGAATCGAGCATGTAGGGGTGTGGAATATCAATAGCGTGGGGTAGAAGGGCAGGGGGGAAGAATGGAAGGTAGTGGACGCAGCGTGGGAGAAGAGTGTGGGAGTGTGGGATGCAAGGTTACATGTGGATTTGAGAGAAAGATGGGATACTTGATCGCATGATGAGGAGGGAGTAGTTTCAATAGGAAGGAATATTGCAAGCGAAAGCAAGGAAGCAGACTAGGTGTGGACTGGCGTGTTGAGAGGACTGGTGGCTCAATGTATGTGGCTTGTTTATGAATATTGGTGGAATACTTCAGCATCGACCTCAATTTTTCCATAGGTATGAACTATGCGATTGTTCCTGACAAATTCCAGTCTTTTCTTTCCTCCTAGCCGCACAAGTGGACTCGCTTCATTTCTGTATATTTGTCAATTGGAAGTTCCTACACAATATGCATAATTGCATATTTTGATTCCAATTCCCTGGCAATGGCTCTCTTGATTCTTGGGGCACGTGATGGTTTACAACATACAAATTTGAGGCTCAATATGTTATAGTGATCAATGTGATTTTTTCTTTGCTTTCTCAAACCTTTGAAATTTGGCAGTGGATTGAATTGATGCGGGCAATGTCCCCTTTTTTTCTATTTTTTCTATTATTCTCTTTAATTTCCTTGGAATGTGCAGAATTTGTTTTGATTGGTGGCCAATCACCTAATTTCATAGAAACCCTGAACCTATTTTCAGAGAAACGTTGAACTTGATCGGACAATGTCTCATAAAGGTATGGCCAACAGTCGAAATAAAAAACTAGCTCTGATACCACTGAAACAAATAAGATTTGTTTATATAGGAAAATCCAACGTAAATATGATAGAAACTCCATAAATAGATAAATATATAAACTGAATAATTGATAAGTTATGATATTACAATGAGAATGATTCTTGTATAAATACCCATGCTGGGTGCCCTTTCATAAATACGCATAACCTTTCATCAAGGTCTCTTCATTAAGTATTAGTTATTTAATTATTAATATTTATTAATGCTTATTTACTATTTATTTTGCTCCTTAAAGTGTCTTCATCCTCATCAATATCATCATAAATCCCATTAAAATCCTCACTTGGAGGAAATTCATCATCTATCCCATTAAAATCCTCGCTTGTATAAAATTAATCATCAGTCCCATTAATATCCTTTGTTGGAGGAAAATCATCATTTTTATTGCTAACTTCATCTTCACCAAAATCATCATCGGTGCCATTAAAATCTTCGCTTGGAGGAAAATCATCATTGGAGCCATTAAAATCCTCACCTGGAGGAAAATCTTCATCGATCCCATTAAAATCCTTGCTTGGAGGAAAATATTAATCGGTCCCATTAAAATCCTCGCTGGGAGGAAATTATTCATCGATCCTCTTAAAATATGTGCTTAGGAGGAAAATCTTCATCGATCCCATTAAAATTCCTCGCTTGGAGGAAAATCATCTTCGGTCCCATTAAAATACTCTCCTGGAGAAAAATCATCATCAATCCCATTAAAATCCTCGCTTGGAGGCAAAAGATCATCGGTCCCATTAAAACCATCGCTTGGAGGAAAATCATCATTGACGCCTCTAAAATCATCGCTTGGAGGAAAATCATCATTGGTGCCTCTAAACTCATTGCTTGGAGGAAAAACATCATTGGTTCCTCTAAAATCCTTGCTTGGAGGAAAATCATCATTAGTGCCTTTGAAATCATCGCTTGGATGTAAATCCTCATAAGTACCTTTGAAATCATCACTTGGAAGAAAATCATCATAAGTGCCTTTGAAGTCATCACTTGGAATCTAATTATCATTAGTGCCTTTGGGATCATCACTTAGAGGAAAATCACCATCAATGCCTTTAAAATCTTGGAATACCACAAGAAGCACAAAAAAAAGTTGTTTATGCTTCAATAATTGAATTGAATTTTGATGATTCCATGACTTCTCACTCAAAAATAAAATGACAACCCAATCTTAACTAGTCCGAGATAAGATTTTCCCTCACTTCTCTAAAAAAATAGAATAGCGCGGTTGTGTCACCCCTCAACAATATTATAGCTAGGACAATGAAATACATTCCCTCCAAAAGTTTTCCCTCCTAAATATTCTGAAAATTTTGCCAAAATGTTTCGCTCCAAAATTAAATTCCCCATTTATGCTACATGAACATAAAACCAATAAAATTAGAAATAATATATGGTATATACAAACAGAGGTTTGTTTTGTAGTTTTCACTTTTAACAAACATAGATTAAAACATTTGTGTAATAATTATAAACACAGGTTTCAGTTTGTAGATTTCTGCGGTGAGATAAGTTGTTGTAGGGTTTTTCCGGACAATCTGCAGTAGACCTAAAAATGTCTACTGCGGATTGTCCGGAAAAACCCTAAAACACAGGTTTGTTTTGTAGTTTTCACTTTTAACAAACATAGATTAAAACATTTGTGTAATAATTATGCATTAACTTTTTACATTTTTTAATCCTACATTCATAAAACTAGTTAAGTTAAACATATTCTATCGTAAATAAACTGACGTTTAATATTTTTATTTTATTATTCCACATTCATAAAACTAATTAAATAAAACATATTTTATGCTATATAAACTCACTCTCTTATTCTTGTACTTTGCACCTTTTGACATTATAAGTGCATAAAATTTTGAAAGATTTGATAACAAACACTCCGCTCTAGCTAGAAGACTGCGTTGGTTTGCTAGGTCGGAGAATGTTTACAGAACGTACCTTTTTTCCATCCATAATGGTGGTTCCTTCTTGGGTGATTACTGATTGTACTTTTTATGGGTAGATCATATTTTTGGTAATTTTTTATCATACTTTTGAATTGATTACATTACTCACCTCCCTGACCGTATCTTTCTGTGTACATTTGATTTGGCTTGGCTTTTGTCCAGAGGTTATTATGGCGGTCAGATCTTAGACACGTTAACGTGGGTCGCTGTGTTGTGTGGTGGAGTAGATGACAGGAGGGTCTCTTTCCCTTCGAAAAATAAAGTCCCTAGCTCGTATGCCTCCAAAGCCTGGACATGTATTTAATATGCTCCATGATGATTTGGGAAGGGTTTTGTTCGATATGGGTTTGCCTTTCTGTGGCTTTTCGCATGAGTCTGTGGGTCGCTCCAGAGCAAAATTCACCATGAGTTTTCCATTGCCATAGCGTTTTGTTGGGGTTTCGATCAGACGAATTTTTGATGTGGGTGTTCATATTCTTGATGGTGCAGACGCGTCTCTGAAGCTTCGGGTGGATCAGGGTAGTTTTTCTTGTGTTCAGAGCCTGTGCGATTTTGCGCCGAAGGTGATGGGGAGATTGAGTCCGAAACCCTTGGTTTCTCCCCATTCTGAGTGGGTTGATGTGGGTGTGAGCAATGTTTCTACCGATGCGACATGTGTTAATTTTGCAGACGGTTTAGGCTTGGATTCGGGGTTATTGGCTTCTACAGAAGGTTTTTCACTCAATAGTTGTTTGAAGCAGCCTCTGGGGTTTTCTGATGGTGTAAAACCTATTTGTGAGGGTTCTGATTTTGTCTTGCCTCGGTTAACCTTCTTAGCGGAGGAGCCTGGCTCTGTCTCGGCTGGGGATTTCTCTTTTGAAAAGAAAAGGAGTCTTTCTGTTTTTGTTGAAGGGGTTTTAAATAGGCCAAAGTAGGCCATTAGAATGTTTGAAAATCCTGTCTTGATGTTTGTGGGTGAAGATATTGGCTTAAACGACATTGTCCTGTCGCATGCATTGACATTGGTGGGTCAGTTCAGTGGGAGAAAATTTAACTCTGTGGGTGTTAAAACCTGGGTTGCTGTGACTTGGTTGGACCATATTAAGTCATGCTCTGATGTGTTTTTGCTTCCAAGGAGGTGGATTGCCTTCAAATTTTCCTCTCATGCTGATGTGGCTGTGGTTCTCGCAGGAGTTTGGAGGTGGGAACATGCTAGTTTTCTCCTCAAGTGTTGGACGCCTTTGTTCGACCCCAGAACTGAAAGGTATGACCTATTGCCTATATGGGTTAAGCTGCCCAATCTCCCTTTTGAACTTTGGTCTATGGATTTTTTTAGATTGGTTGGCAATACTTTGGGGGTGCATTTGGAAACCGACTTATCCTTTGTTGAGACAGGGGTTTGTTGTATGGGAAAGGTGTTAGTTCTTTTGGATTTGAGACAGGGTCTTGTAGCTGATTTACTGATTAAGAGGGGGGGTTCTTAATTTTGTCAGCCTATAGATTATATGGGTTTACCCTTCCGCTGTAAGAGATGTCATGCTTATGGGCATTTGATTTCTACCTATTCTTTATCTTTTAAAAAAACATTTTAAACCTGTTTTGGCCTCTAGGCAAAAGTCGGTTTGGCGTGTTAAGGTTGCTGAGAAGAAGTTGGGGGTATTTGGTCCTGATTTTATTAATGAGATGGTGGATATCAATCGGGTGGTTCATGAGGATGCAGTGTCTGAAAATTTAGCCTCTTTAAAACCCCTCTATACTTCTACTTTATTTGTTTCTGAGACTTCTGTCAATTTGACTAATTATGGGGGTGCCTATGTAAATTATCCTATTTCATGCATTGATATTTCAGATTCTGCCCTTGGGGGTTTAGGGTTTGTTTCTCCTTTAAAAATTTCTCCTCTTAAGAAGGGTTATTTTCTTAGGTCTTCTTCTAAGGGTTTAAAGGATTTTAGGTTTCATGAACTTGGTTTTGATTCTGGTGGTCTTCATCCTTCTTTATTGGAAATGGGGCCTTCACCGGTTTTATCTGAGAATTTGGGGATTAATGAGGTACTTAGAGCAGAGTATGCCTCTCAAGGTTTCACTCATGATTGTTATGACCCTTAACTGCAGAGGGTTAGCTAGTACACCCAAAAAACTAGCGATTTGTAGGCTTATTGAAGAACAGTTCTTAGATGTTATTTTTGTGCAAGAAACCATGTGTGATGGGTCTTTATTGGTGACTGCTTTAGAATCCATGCTCAAGGATTGGAATTTTGTATCTGTTGATGTTAAAGGCAGATCGGGGGGTTTATTGTTGGGCTAGAGGTTTCTTCATCTGCATTTGTTGAATGCTTGGGATTGTTGTTCGGGTTTATGTGTTTCACTTTTTTCAATTGAACTCAAGATGAATTTCTGTTTTTAAAACCTGTATGGACCTTATGTGGATAGAGAAGCTTATTGGTCCCATCTGGTTTCTTTGGATTGCTTTAAAAGTTCTGCATTGATCATGGCCGGTGATTTGATTTTCTCTATGGGTTATTCTGATATTTGGGGGACAAAGGCCAGAGTTGACCCTCTTTCTGATTTCTTTAATAGACAACTAGATGGATTAGGTTTGGTGGACATTGTTTTTCTACCTACTTGGTCTAATCGAAGAATTGGAATTGAGAATATTAGTAAGAGATTGGATCGGTTGATGATATCAACTGATCTTCTAGATTGTGATTTTCATTTTAGGCAATGGGTGGGCTGTGGAGGGATTTTAGATCACCAGCCTGTCTTTTTACAAGTGGCAAACAATGATATCGGACCTCATAGTCCTTTTAAATTCAATGCTACTTGGTTGGAGAATGATGCTTTGGTTTCATTATTAAAAGCATATTGGAAAGTTTTTGATATCAATTCTGGTTTGTCCTCTGCTAATCAATTTGCTTCTAATCTTAAGATTATGAAAGAAGTCTTGATTACATGGTCAATCAAGAAAAAAGAACAAGATAATAAGGATCTTGTTGACATAGAGGCTTTATTGGTTGCATCTGTTCATAGAGGTTTTGGGTTTTTGACTGTAGAAGACAAAGTTTCGTTGACAGATTTGGAATCAAAGAAGAGGAAAATTTTAAGTGAGCGAGAGCAGGAGGCTAGGAAGAAAAGTAGGGCTTTAGGGTTACTATGTGGCGATGATAATACCCCTTTTTTCATAATTTGGCCAACAATAGGAAATTTGTTAACACTATTTGGAAAATTGCTGATAATGAGGACAATATGGTGGAAGGTTTTGAGGCTATTGCAAAGGCAGGTGTACAACATTTTGAATCTCTATTTCAAGAAGATAAGAATCTTCATCTACCTGAAGTTGTGAAGAGTGCAGGTTTTTTTCCTACTTTTATTTCTGAGAATGAAAATGTTGAACTTATGAAGGAGGTTACTATGCAAGAATTGAAATCCATTCTTGATATTAGTAAGAATGACAAGAGTCCTGGTTCGGATGGGATACCTATTGAGGTTTAAAGGTCTCTGTTTGATGTTTTGGGGGAGGATCTTCTTAGGGTTGTTGAAGATTCCCGACAATCTGGTAAAATTCCTGCTATTTTCAATTCTACTTTTATTGCTCTGATCCCAAAGGTTGACCATCCCAACACTTTTGAAGATTTCAGACCTATTTCTTTGTGTAATTTCATATACAAGGTGATTGGTAAACTCATTTCCATTCGTATTAGGAAGGTGTTGGGTCATTATATTTTTGGTGAGCAGTTTGGCTTTTTGCCTGGTAGACAGATTCATGATGCTGTTGGGGTTCTTCAGGAGGGTTTACATTCCCTTCATAGTAAGGTTATGAAGTCAGTGGTCCTAAAAATTGATTTGTTAAAAGCCTATGATAGGGTAAGTTGGACCTACTTACGGGTTGTTCTTTCTAAAATGGGTTTTGTTGGTAATTTTATTTCCTGGGTTATGAGCAGCCTCTCCTCTGTGTCTTTTGCTTTACTGGTTAATGGAGCAGCCTCTCCTTTTTTTAAATCTAGAAGAGGGCTTAGGAAAGGGTTCCCACTTGCACCTTTAATTTTCCTTATTGTTGTTGAAGGTTTAAGTAGAGCTCTTCTTTATGTCAGAGATTGTTGGATATATCATGGCTTATCCTTTGGCAATGAGGTTATTCTATCTCATGTTCTGTTTGTGGATGATATTGTTATGATCACTGATGGATCCGAGCAATCTTTATCTTCTTTATTTGAGGTTTTAATGATCTTTTGCAAAGCTTATGGTATGAAGATTAATGAAGACAAATATGCTTTGTATGTTTCGAATTTGGAGGAGTTTGAAGTTATTACTTTACATAATATTTTTTCTTTCTCTGTGAACAATATTGAGTTTGGTATGAAATATTTGGGATTTCATCTAAAACCTTGCAGTTATCTTCTGAAAGACTAGGACTGGCTGATCGTAAAAGTGGAAAAAAGGATAAATAATTGGAGCTTTAGGTGGCTCTCTAAGGGAGGTAAGCTTACTTTGGTTAAAGCTGTACTTGAGGCCATACCGGTTTTCTGGATGCATTGAGGAAACTTTGTTTTAAATTTCTTTGGTCGGGTAATAAGGAGTCAGCTGGGGTGCCATGGACTTCTTGGAAGTCATTGGCTCATCCTAAGTTCATGGGGGGGGGTGGGGATTGAAGATCCCAGCATTTTTTACCAAAGCTCTTATAGCTAAAAGTGTGTGGAATGTTATTCAAGGTTTGGGTTTGTGGGTTCAAATTATTGTTCAAAAATATGTGTATCCTTTGACTTTATTGGAGTGGATTAGATCCTCTGTTAAGCAGAAAAGGAGCATGTCTATTTGTTGGAAAGCTGCTTTATGGTCTTTTGACATTATTGGAAACAATATTGTATGGAAAATTGGTAATGGGGCTGAGGTTCGCCTCGGTTTGGATCCTTGGGTGGGATGTAAATAGAGACATGTTTTACCTCAAAATTTGATCGAGAAACTACATTCTGTTGGTGTTTTCTCCCTTCAGGATATTGGGATTCTTGTCACGTCTGTGTTGGAATAGGCTTGGCTCCCTGCTGATTATATTGGATTAGTTGAACATGGGGATGTTTCGATTTGGAATGGTTATTTGTCTTTACTTAAAGCAAGTCATGTGAGATTATCTAGTGTGACTGATAAGTTGGTCTGGAATTTGTCTAAATCCGGATTTTACTCCCCTAAAGAGGGTTATTTGCATTTACTGGACATATCTGAGTTGGAAGTTTCCTGGTGGTGGAAACTTAAATTCCCAATTAAAGCAAAAAAAATTTGCTGGTTTTTATTTTCAAATAAAGCTCTTACTTGGGATGTTTTAGTGAAGAAAGGTAGGGAAGGTCCAGGAAGATGTTCCTTGTGCAAAATGGAGGCTGAATCCAATTATCATCTTGGAGTATCTTGTCCTTTCACTCAGAGTGTTTGGTTTATTATTGAGGAGAAATTAAGACTTAAGAATCTTTGGTATGGGGATTATGTTATTGATTGCATGAGAAATTGGTGTTTAAACATGGAGTTAAAGAATTTAGTTTCTTTACCGATTATTGTTCTGTGGTTTGTTTGGAAAGCCAGAAATCAAAGCTGTTTTGAGGACATCTTTTTATCACCTTATCAGGTTTCTCTTTTCAGTTTGGGACTGATGAATTCTTTCTCACAGAACAATTTAGTGGTGAAAATTAGATCAGTTGATGTTGAAATTATTGACAAATCTCTTCCATGGGGGTATTTTGATGGTTCTGCTGCTGGAGAACCAAAAAGATGCGGGGCTGGAGGTATGCTGTTTATTTCAGATGAACATTTCTTTTCTTTCAAAGCTGGTTTAGGTTTTGGCACCAATAATCTTGCAGAACTTTGTGCTTTAAAGCTTCTATTTACATTGGCTAGGGAGAATCATTTTTCAAAGATTTAGATTTTTGGAGATTCTCAACTAGTCATTAATTGGGCTAATGGCAAATTTCGATGTTTGAATCTAGAACTTTTACAGGTCCTTAATGAAATTAATAGACTATCAGATATTTTTGAGCTCGTGGTTTTAAAGCATATATATCGAGAAAGGAATTTCTAGGCTGATGCTCTTGCTAAAGCTGGGGTATTGGTCATAGATGGGTACTGGAATGTCAAAGAGTATCGTGGTTCGGTTTGCAATGGAAGTTTTCAGTAGTTCTGATCCATTTTGATAGTTGCCTCCTTTGTACTTGATGCTTGCCAGGTAATTTTTCTGGTTTAGATCTGAATGTTATTTTTTGATAAAATTTTATGATGATGTATTGACAGTTTCTAGTATTGAACTATGTTTCAGTTTTTTGAGTTCTATTTTTTAAGTAGAAATCTTCAGATTGTTATGATATATTTTGCAGAGTTCTTTTTACTTTTGCTAAGTTTCTGCCTTGTATTGAAAATTCAATGAGCTGAGGTAATTCTCGGTTATTATGAGACCTTTTGGTTTTGTTTGTGACAATGGATAGGATATTGTTCCATTTGTACAATGTAAATATATTTTACGTTTTTTTTCTATTGGAAAAAAAAAATATCCATTAAAGAATTTGGAGCAATTTATTTAATTTACTCAATTTAATTACACTTCGAAGGAAGGTTAGTTTTTTTTGGGGGTAATTTTGTTAAATTTGTAGTTTTCTTTGGCATAGATTTTTGTCTTTAGATAGTTTTTTTTCATTTTATAATTTTATTAATCTTATATTTGTAAAACAAGTCAAGTTAAACCTAATGTGAGGTATATAAAAAGAAAATTGATTTGTATTTTTCATTTTTGTGATCATTGATTAAAGACTTTGGCACAATATAGGAGGGGATTTCAAGACAACTAAGGAGATTCATGAGTGGAGTTTTTAGTGTTTTCAAGGTTAGTTATCTTTTCAATTTTTATTTTTTTTAACATACATTTTTTTAAAGTTTTTTTTTAAACATTAGAGTGGAGTGACCAATGCAAAGGAGCTTCTACTCCAATGTCGGCTTGGGTGCCATGGACGACTCCAACAAGAATCCAAAGGGACACCCCTTTTGGCGCCTGGCTAGAACCGATGCCAGGGCCGCTCCTAATGACCATGTGTCACACCTTATTTAAAACATCGCATCGAATGTTTTTTTCATCGGTATATATCTGTGTGTGTTGAGGGCTAGGATATATTGCAATGATAACTACATAGATATTGCCAATGCTAAAATAATCCATGAACATGGATTTAGTCTTAAATATGTTTTTTTGCTCTCTCTTGGTTTCTTTGTGTAGAAATAATAGCTCCAATGCTTTGATACCATGTAGGGGTGCTCTGATACCATGTAGAAATAATAGCTCCAATGCTATGAGCAAAGATGCTAAGAAGAAGCACATGAAATAGATCTTGCTACTAAGATAATTCTCACAAGCATAAACAGGAAAAATAGAGATAAGAAAAGAGTCTGAATCACATGAATGAAGAGATGAATATTGGAGTGTATCCTTCCATTGAATAATGATGAATAATAGTGTACATAAATAATACAGCCCTCAAGGTAAAATTGAGTTGTATTGGAGACAACTCATCAAGCTCAGAAAAATAGACTTACTACATATGATAAACCCCCATAGGTGGCTAAAGCATCCCAAATCAGTCAAGGACCTCTTGGATTAGAAAAAGCATGAGTGAGTTGTCAAGAGCGATGGAAAAACATGCTAATCTTGTAAAATGGAGAGAAAATCACGGAGGATGGGTTGGAAACAAAAGATATAAGTTTCCTAGTTGACTAGCTTTACCTTATCCACAGAAAAGTTGGATAAAAGAAGAATAAGGAAGAATATGTAGGAAATTGCAATTACTAATTCTGGCAGTCAATAAAGTGGTCAAGATCAACCCATAATCAAAATTAAAGAATTCTCGAGGTATATATGGCAAGTGTTGACTTTGTAGTTCAAGTGGATGCCAACTATCTAGGCTAGTGGGTAGGAAATTAATCAAAATTGATTAATTATTTTATCCCAAGTTATGAAGTGGGTTTATAATATTCCAACACCCCCTTTAAGTTTGAATTTATGATGATATATAGGTGTATATAGGGCTGATCAACAAGGCTATGGTCACCCTTTAACAGTTATTCATGTCTAGAAAAGTAAGGAAAGATACCAAACCACATATGGAAAATCCTCCCTCAAGAAAGGACAAGGCACAAAATTTGAACAATATGTCTTCAACACATCTTTATCTTCACTTGAATGAGCTGAATGAAATTCTTCTGGTGAAATACTTGATGAAGAGGCTTGTAGACTCCATGATCGTGTGCTAGAGTGTAGAATCCGCAAGGAAGAAGAGGAGAGCTTCTTGCTATCTCAGCAACTGATGAAGTAGGAGCATTATCTGAATGCTTAAATATGATAAAAAACTCTAATATGCAAACAAAATCTGAAATGAAAAATATATTTGTGCATACTCCTTCCCAAAGAGTACATAAATTAAGACAATTTGTTACACAATCAATTCCCTCAATGGCTGCAAAATTGTGATGTGAATCACATGTCATTCTTCCAATCTGATGTAGAACCTTCCCATATCTGATATGAGGCTGAAAATAATCTGATATATCAGAAACATTAGCATATGGAACATCAAATACAAAGGCTTTAGTGACTCCATGAGGATATAGGGCTAGACTAGGAAAATTATGAGCAACTGGGGAAAACTGATAAGTGTAAAAATCTGAATGATGAATGGAATTGATATCTGAACCATAAGTGTTTAGAACATATCCAAACATGTGTAATATCAGTCCAAAGATAACTAAGGTCATGTATAACCAACCAATTAAAGATAAGCAAGACTTCAGACCATGTAATATAAGTAATACTGCATAAGAGGCCAATGAGGAATCAACTAGTGAACTTGGGATTTGTATAGTCTTAGGATTATTCACAGGTATGGTAGATGGTATGGATGGTGGTGTGAATGATGTCATTACATGTGTATCAGTATGAAAACATGATTCTAAATCAGAATTATGGAGTGAGGAAGAGCTTCTTAAAGATAAGCCAAGATCTAGTGAAAAATCACAATTATTGAGAGATGAATTTAGGAGACTGATAGGTGGATTATCAAAGAAAGGATCTGATATTTCTGATTCTGATATAATTGAAAATGAATCTATATCAGATACACAAGGAAATGATTTAATTCTGGCACTCAAGGAATAGGTGATATTACCTTGGGATTGCACACTATGATAGTGTTTTGAGGATTCAACATGCTTTTCTAGCTAATCTGGAACTTCAATGTTATGCTTCTCAAGAAGATGAGACATTATGTCCATATTCTTCTTGAAACATTTCTTCTCTGGATGAAATCCTTTGCTGCAATAAGAACACTTGGATGTGCTCCATTTATTCTTAACCTTCTTCATTGAATCTTCATCAGTAGGCTTCGAACTTTCATCTTCAATTTCTGACTTTGGCTTCTTCTCTTTCACAATTTGCTTTTCTTTGGATTTGATATTCTTTATTCCTTGAACTATTATAACATGATACTTTCCCTTGGAAGATCTAAGAGCACCCATTTATCTTGATCCTTTGTTAGTGAATCAAAGAAAGTACACAAAGAAGGAATTTTCCAATTAGAAACAACAAGCCTAGTAGCATGAAAAGTAGACACAAAAACTGAGTATTTAGGACCCAATTTATAAAGAATGGAAATGATCAATTGATCATCTTTCTTATCAATCCCACAATGTTTGAGCATTATAACAAGTGACTTGAATTTGATGAATAAATCCTCAATAGAATCAAAACTGCTTGGACTCATTGAGAATAACTCAATCTCCAATTGATGTGCTCTTAACTCATCTTGAAGTCTAAAGAGAGACTCAAGTTTGGTCCATACTTGGTTTGGAGTGGTCAAACCATCTATATGAAAGAGTATTATTAAATTGAGCACATAGATCTATGGATCAACACACAACTCACAAAATAGATCACACAATTTACCCAGTAATTGAAGAATGAAACAGTGCAAAAATGGCTTGCAACTGTGAATGCTTTCATTAATCGAAAGTAATTAGATAATAATTACAATGAATTACAATGGCTAAATATCCATATGCAATTCAAATCCATGTGAGGAAATTCGAATTGATTAGACTTTACTCGACTGAATGGTTAATTGACCTTGTCTAAATAATTATCGGAGGACTGAATGGTTAACTGACCCTGTCTAAATCATTATTGGAGTTCATCGGAGTTATAAATCACAACTCAAGTGTCTAATTCAGTGTTAACTAGTCTAACTGTTTGAGGTAGGTGAGTAAATGCTCCTCACCTGCATGCAGCCATGCAATCCTAGTGCTAACTGAGTAGAACTGAATGTAAGGGATTAGAACTGAATGTAACTGACTCCTAACTGAGCTTGACTAGTTACCAACTCAACTCAACTGACCTTGGTTGGTATTGACACTCCCAGTGGCTCCTAATTTGTAGGGATTGATCTAAGAGGCTCCTAAACTGATGCATGCAAGTGCAATCAGTGGCAGTAGGCCTCAATTAGTGTTCCCCAAACTTTAGTAACTGGAACATGTTCCCCAATTAGGCCAGGTGGACCCAATGGTGCCAGTGACTAAAAATAGACTCGATGGACTCTTGATTTAGACATGAATCCTGATTTAGACATATGACCAAATTGGACAAGGGAGGATTAATAATCCTAACAAGTATATCAATATAAGTAGAGAGGAAAATCGATCCATAAGCTTAATCTAACCTATTATTCCACTTAGTTTTCTCAATCTCAACATTGGTATAATTCTCCAAAGCTAGAGTAACTATGTATAGTCCCTTACTGCGCAATAGAATGCCAATTTGGGATTTCCATTCATGATAGTTGAAGGGATTCAGGATCATAGTTGAAGGAGAATCCATATGGCTGAGTGTATGTGCTCAAGAAGAAACTCTTTGCAACCTGCAAAAACAAAACTAGGAGAAAATATTGTAATCTTAGATCAAGCTCTTATTTAGAGAGGGATAGGAGACTGAATGCACTCCTAAACTCTGTAGAACTTGAGAAACCTTCGCTCCGATACCATGTAGAAATAATAGCTCTAATGCTCTGATACCATGTAGCAGTGCTTTGATACCATGTATAAATAACAACTCCAATGCTATGATCAAAGATTGCTAAGAAGAAGCAAAAGAAATAGATCTTGCTACTAAGATAATTCTCACAAGCATACATAGGAAAAATAGAGAGAAGAAAAGAGACTGAATCGCATGAATGAAAAGATGAATATTGGAGTGTATCCTTCCATTGAATAATGATGAATAATAGTGTAAATAAATAGTACATCCCTCAAGGTAAAATCGATTTGTATTGGAGACAACTCATCAAGCTTAGAAAGATAGAATTACTAAATATGATAAACCCCCATAGGTGGATAAAGCACTTCCCAAATCAGTCAAGGAACTCACGAATTAGAAAAAACATGAGTGAGTTGTCAAGAGTGATGGAAAAAAAGTTAACATTGTAAAATGGAGACAAAATCATGGAGGATGGGTTGGAAACAAAAGATATAAGTTTCCTAGTTGACTAGTTTTACCTTATCTACATAAAAGCTCGATAAAAGAAGAATAAGGTAGAATTTGCAGAAAAGCGCAGCTACTAAGTATTGTAGTCAATAAAGTAGTAAAGATCAACCTAGAATCATAATTAAATCATTCCTGGGGTATATATGGCAAGTGTTGACTTGGTAGTGCAAGTGGATGCCAACTATCTAGGCTAGTGGGTAGGAAATTAATCAAAATTGATTAATTATTTTATCCTAAGTTATGAAGTGGGTTTATAGTATTCCAACACTTTGTTCATAGTATGTTTTTTTTTTAGTTTATGTCGGTAACTTGTCCATTCATGTTGTTTTCAGTACCTTTGTCATGCTTGGTGGCTTAAACAAACTTGTTTAAGCATCCCACAAATATCAACTTCCATGTTTACTATGCAGTTTACATTGAATCTTTAATCCTATGCTCCACATAAGAAGAAAATCGACCCCAAGGTGCGTTCAAATATCACCTTGCAGTGAGTTTTGTATTGCTTTTTTAGTCGTTGTTCCCATTCTAACGATTGCGTGGTGCAGAACTAGATAACCCCTTCAATTGAATGTTTTATTGTGTGGTGCAGTTAGTTGGTTTGGTTCCACTTTCCATTTCCATTAGCTGATGGAGTTGGTCTCCAATTCCCTTGTTTGTTTCACAACTCCCTCTGTGAATGATTCTAGTTGTTCCCTGTTCTGAACGTAGGGTTAGGGACATTGAATAGGTAGTATGAGCTCAATCCCTGAAATGCAACTAAAACTTTTTACATACATAATAGTTTGTTGTGATACTACATAACTAATTGCATAATATACTAAATCACCCTACTTATGTTGTTTGGTAAATATAAGGTTGTAGCTTACTTGTTGTTGTTGGTGCTGGTAGATGATATAGGACTAGGTACATATCTGGGTCTCCCTCATGAACATCAAAATATAACTTTTGATAATGAACATACTAATATAGATCACTAGCATCCGACTCTTCCTAATGATCATGAAAGACAAAAATCTGAATCACTAGCGTTAGAATTCCTACTATCACTAAATTATCGTTGTTCCTCAGTTTCTTGCATATTGTGACTACTTAATAATCACTAAAGACCACGTTTCCATTATCACACTCGCTTCTTTCTCTCGAGTCAAAGAATTTCTATTTCTTGTTTCAGTTCACAAAGTGTGTTTCTCTCTCTCTTCGTGGCATGGCATGATGGATATCCCAAAAACTAGACAATTTTCTATTGCTCAACATAATCTTGTCCAATATACCTGCCTTGTACTACCCTCCTCTAGAAGCGTTAGGATCAAGCAAATTTCTTCTTAAGCGTTATATTGGCTAGTGGGAAACCTAGAATCCACAGGTCTTAGGATAGACAAAGAAATCTCTTAATCTTCCATTTTGTCTTTTAATACACTTCCTTTGTTTGACCAGACTGCATGCTCCAGCGGGCACCTAAAGGGGTGACCACAACCCACCTCCTTAGTGGTGTGATTATCAAAATCATGTTGCTAATGTAGTGGATTTTTGCTGCCCCTTTAGGAATCCATTAGAGTGGGGCTTAGCCGCTCCAACAATAACCCAAAGGGGTGACCACAACCCACCTCCTTCGCGATGCAATTATGAGAATCACGCTACCAAGGGCGTGGGCTGTGGCCACCCATTTTGACGCCCATTACAGTGGGCACTTTCACCGAACAAAGGAATTTTATAGAGGATCCAATACTATCATGACAACCATCCATCTCTATTGATAATAAGTTTGGAAAAGGACATGCAGAATGATTCTAAGATGTCGTCACCATTATCCAAGTAAGAAAGAGATTCTAGAATAACTTCTTGTTGGGTGGTCAGTTAAACTCCCTTCTCCTCCATATATTGCATGAAAAAACTTCCACCTTTGCCAATTTACGATTCAAATTTATCTTGAAAGCAAGTGCTACTGCTGGATCTTCTACTTTCTCTCCCTTTCATCAACACTCCTCTCCAATTTACATGAAACATATGTATTTAGATTTGAATGCCCTTATCTTTCGAGACACTTTCTTTAAAACAACTATATCCAACTGTCATGGATGAAAAATCTATTACAAGAGAATCGATTGAATGATATGGACCATAAACAATAATATTAAATTTGATACTTTTGTAAATCAACATCTCATTCACAAGGATGTCATCTTCTATTAACATAATTTTTTTCTTCCCAAATTGCTCCATGGCGATAAAGTTGTCCCAACTCCCAAGTTTTTCAAGCAATATATACACAAGTTATCATAATGATTTTTAGGATAATGCTCCATTGTTGACCATAATAAATAGAACATTTTCAAGTATATGATGGTTGCTTCCTTAATTGTACGTGGTAACTGTAAATATTTACAAACTTCGAAAACTTTCTTTTCATAAAATGCTTTTAGGATATAAAATACTGGCATGATATTTTGCAATGATTTAAAGACCAGTTTTACCAGACTATATGGATATCGTAAATCCCAAGTTAGTAGGTTACAACCATCAATATATTTTTTCTTCTTCAAGTGATTCTTTAAGTGCAAATCACGATCAATCTTCTGGGTCGGTGTTGTTCATATGGTTGTTTGTAAAATTAAAGTAGACAAAGAGTACTCAACTTCGATTACTAAAGACTGTCATCAATATTTGCATGTTCTAGTCGATGTATACTTTTGAAACATAAATTCACCATCAAAACAATGTATATCCACGTGTAAGACCTACACATTTATTTTTTTTAACAAAAAAATAAACTCCTTGGTATTCATTGAATCAAAGGTAATTAGTATACATTATAAAGATAACTTGTATCTTTCCTCAGAAAAACAAAAGATACTATGTTTCAAATTAATAACTGCAACGATTACTTGAAGTAAAAGATCAACAATACCAGAAAACACATCACTAACAAAAACTCTTAGACAAAGCTGAAGGACAATAGCAAAATAGTGATCCAAGGAAAAAATACAATTTAGGAGTAAACTACTGAACCGATCATTTGCACCGATCGGACGACCAACAACGTCGGATGTGACCGCTCACGCGAGCGATGTCGTCCGATTGGTGCAAATGGTCGGGTAAATAGGTCAATCTATACAATTTATACAAAAACAATGCAACCCATAAACACAACACTAGGTACCGTCGACGAAGTCAAGGATAAGAAGAATCACAAAAAAGAGTGTATAAAAGATCAATAATAAAAAAAAATCCTAAAGAGTCCCTTCGGAAATCAAGAACCCTCATAAATGGCATCAACAAATCAACAAGACCACACACTTCAACTTACATATTGGAATTAATGGCATCTAATACTTACACTTCAAATCAATAATATGTTTGAAGTAATTCAAACCATTTTATCCTTCCTATTCATGTTTGTGTAGCACGACACCCTTTCTTATATGTGAATATATAAACGACTTTAAAATAAGACTTACAACACCATAGTCAACATTTCATGATCATGAAGTTCAAGAGATATAGAGAAATGGATGACTAAATTGTTTTTACTTGTGTAGGCCACAATGAAATCCTTCCATTTTTGGATTTTATCCTTTTTGATACTAAGAGATTTTATTATTAGTTGAAATAACTCCATGTGGTGATCTAGATGATGGTGTTGTAAAGTCAACACAAAATGAAATTAGAGAATTATTGAGGAGGGACAACTTGGTTTACAATGGGCATACATTTCTGTTAAATGCAAAACAAATCTATAGACCCACAAAATACTAAGAGGAGTTTCAAATTAGAAAGCCAAACCACTTGCATAGTCACAACTTGAAAGAATTGATGAGGTGCAACCCCTATGCACATGTGATTGATTACTTAGTTTTGGTTGACACAAAACAGGTTCTTGCTAGGCATGCATTTGATCGATCAAAATGTTTTGATTATAAATATTATGTGATTGGGGGAAATCATTATGTAGAGGCTAGAAGAAAATTGATGCATGAATATACCACTAATGATTTTTTTGAAACAATGAAATGTGTCATTTATGTTGGTTTAACCGATGTAGAAACAAAACTATTGCCATGGGATTATAACATAGATAGTGAATATAGGATTTCCATAAAATTCATTCAAAGGGTGTGGTTTATTCATAATGAATTTGAACAATTATGTGGTGGAAATAGATCAAAGGTTGATGCAGGTTTTCAAAAGCAAGGTTGTACAGAAATATGTTTCCCGATTAAAGAGGATAATGTCAAGAGAAAAAATGTCAAAGGAAGTGATGCATTCAGAGTTGTAGATGGCTATTTCCAGTTGGAATTTAAAATGGGGAAAATATGGGATTTGATCAATGAGATCTTCAGCTTGTGGGAGAATATTGACATAAAAATTAGAAAGTTAAAAGGTCTAAATCCTTTCCATGGAGCACTCGTAAAACATGTCTTGACACCAAGAACTTGCTAGAAGATATGTCTATAATGCCCTGGAAATCATTGCAAGGAGTGACCGATGAAGCACTTTTCATTTTAATATTATCACACATAATGTCAGTTGAATTATCAATGGAGGAAATGTGCAACGAATTTGACAAGTAAGTTTATTGATTTTTTTTTATGTTTTATAAATTTTATTTTTTTGGTTTAACATTTTTTATGTCTTAATTATTTTGTTATATTATGAGATATGAATGTTAACATTATTTATTTTTAAATAATCTAGTCACAAGTTTTACATGAGAATACAAGATGAAATAATCATAATATTGAACGAAAAAGTTTTACATGAGAATACAAGATGAAATAATCATAATATTGAACGAAAAAAGTTGAGATGATGTCAAATTTAACTATCTAGGGTCGAGCTCTATAGAAACCTTAAAACAATATTTTGTTGCATTCAAAAAGATATGTTGGTTTATGACATGTTATATTTTATTTATTTATGATTTAATTTATTTCTTGTTTATTACTATAGATATAATATTTGTTTCTAAGATGCCAAAGAAGTTTACAGGTGAAGTGCCAAAATATTTTAAAAATCATATTTAGAGAGCCAAAATGGAACGAGAAAGAAGACAACACCTTTCAAATGTTGAATTTGATTATACACTTGATCATTACATTTGGATTGGGCTCAACAAAGTGCAATATCAAGTTATATTAGGTGACTATGAAAACATTGCAAATATTGTTCCTAAAAAATTATACTCCTTAGCCATTGTAGATATCCCTCATGGTTACAATATCCAAAACATTAGTTATGATTGTGAGCCTTATACCTACCATTCATTCAATAAAGTGGTTATAGGATTTGTGGATGTCACAACATCGCCACTTTGGAGATTTATTGTTTTCCATTTAGATGCACAAGGATGAGTAGATCTATCATCTTTCAAGGTAAAACAAATGCAAGGAAACAACTTTATTGGTAAGATATTTGTAGTTTATTATTAAGTGTTTACATGCGGAAATCAATTTTATTTATTAATAAGTTTATGTTACAAGCACAAACCTAATATTCATAGCTCCAACAGTCAAGACGCATTCATGAGGGATGTTGAAAACATACATATTGGAAGTTGGATAAAATATAATACTTATGATTCACTTTTTACAAATGAAAAGAGTGAAGACAAACATAGTCAAATATGGACTTATAATGTCGTGGTCAGAAAACTTACATATAAGGAAAATGATTTGAAATGAGACATTGTAAACATTTGCTTTCCACATGCATTGATTAATTATCTCATAGGTACATTTTAAAGAGAAAGAGATTAGGTTTTAGATTTGTTCTCAAGTTTCAGGTAAGATTTATGATATTACATATAAAATCATACTTCAGGTTCTATTATTTTCTATTCTTCAATAAACAATTTTGTAATTTATGTTGTTTTATACTATTTGATGTAATTATTTTTTTCTATTTGTTGATTAGGTACAACATTAATATGCTCTTTAAAAAAAGGAAGAAATTACATATCCGTTGACAATGATCCACTACAATGGAATTTATTAAGCAAAGAATTAATGCTTTTAAAGTTCGTCTAGATGAAATGCAAGAAGTTGGTTTGAAGAAAGGAGATTTCAATGAATCATGTGTGGCGAAAGTGTCAAAAGAGCCTCAACCACAATTAAAAGGGTTGTTTGGAAAGGACTATTTTGGACAACTTGCAGAAATAAAAGACCCAATGGAAGAGCACACTGAAGTCCAAGAAAAAAGCCAAGCTCCAGAAAATGATAATATTGATGAATAATTTGGATTACATGATATTATTGATTAGTTTCACATCCTTGAGGAAAATGATGCATTTGACAAATTTTTGAGAATATATATTTGTAATGTTTTGACTTTAAGATTTTATATTAAGAATTTCTTTCTATATATTGGTGTGAATATGTTTAATATGCTCTTGACCAATATATGGTTTATTTTGTGTGTTGAGTTTAAGTGAAATACCACTTTTATGAAAAATAATATAAAACATTGATGTTTTTATGAATGAAAACTCTTAAAATAGGATAAAAATGGTTAAAATGTTTTTATTTTATCTATTTTTATTCAATTTTAGTCTTAAAAATGTAAAAATGTCTGCGATGAAAGTTTAAAGAAAAAACTTCCAAAATGCATATGTTTTTAGTATAACTAGCTTCCAAATATACATTTCTTTGTTAGGTGTTAAAAAATAATTATTTAGATACACTCATCAAAACATGCATCAAAGTGAACTTAAAAAATGTTAAAAATTGTTGTTCTTACATTCTATTTAAAATATATAACATTCTAATTAATCAATAATACATATATTAAAATTTCAAATTTTGAAAAAATACATAATATATAATAAAAAAATTAACATGAAGAAAGTTTTAGTTTTCTTCATTCACATTGTTATTAACAAAACACAATCTAAAAAAAGATTAGACATTTTTGACAAAAATGGAAAAAAAAAGAATTAAAACATATCTTTAAAAACATGTTAGATACTTTATGAGTAGGAAGATTCAAAATCTCAAAAAAATACTTTGAAAAAAAAAGGTTGTTAGGATATTTAGACACTTAGGAGTTAATTAAGATCAACTTGTGTAATATATCCGTTAGGTAAAGTGTGTTTCTTTAGTATGCATTAGTATGCATTTGTAAATATTCTAATTCGATGGTCACGATATGCTCTAGACATAAAGTGATCCGACGGTTCAACTTCTCTTAGATCATACCTACCATTGATCCGTGGCTTAACACCCGATTGGTCCATGATATCTATTTAAAGAGCATGGAGGGTCCTTGGCTAGTTGATCGATTATGAGAAGCTCATGTAACTTTCTTTCTTTTGCATAATAAATTGCTCGATGTAACTATTTGGCTAGGGTCGTGGACTGCTTCCCTCTCGAGGGTTTTAACCACGTGACAAACATCAGTGTATTGATCTGTGATTCATTTGTGTAAAGTGGTTGCTCTAGGTGTTCGGTCTTTTGGGAGTACCCTGTGTACCTGAACATGGTATCATATCGTTTATGAAGAGCTGCTTTTGGTTTTGATCAAGATCTGGAACTGATGTTGCCGAAACTTTGAAAGGGTTTCTGGTTCTGGATTTTTTATGCATTTGTGGCATGTGGGAGCTGTTCCATTGCATCAGGAGCGCCGTTTCCATTAGGAAATAGTTTTTGTTTCATCGAAAACCGTTTCCGTTTGATCCAGAAACACCCATTTCGACAAATCTGAAGGTGTAATGTTACAGTGACGGATTTGTTTAATTTTTTTTTTATCTGTCATATTTTTTCAATTTTATTATTAGATCTTTATTGTTTTAGTTTCGGACTGTTGCCTTCCCTGGCTATGTATGGTCTTTGTCATGCACCTTATGCGATCGCTGCGAATCAGAAACAGAAAGGGAAAGTTTTTTTTTCTTGTCTTCTCGGCTACGTATGCTCTTTGCCGTGCACCTTGTGCAATCACGACAAATCAGAAACATTGAGAAAACTTAAAAACATAGACTTTTCGGGTAAGCTAACCAAGATCTAACCCCATTGTGTGGAAAAAGTTTTTTTTGTTTTTGTTTTTCGTTTTTTTTGTGATTTGTAGAAGAAAAAAGGCAAGCACGGAGAACGAGAGAGAAGAGTAAAAAAGAAGAAGAAAAAAAATCCCTCTTTCTCTTTCCATTCTTTTATGTACCTTTTAAATTTAACTCAGTTGGTTCAAAGTTGCTTTATTCCTTAATAGGTTTTGAGTTCAAGTCTTATTAAGCTACTTTTTAATGCATGCAATTTCTATTTGCAAGTTACTTTATTGTAAAAGTGCATTTCATTTAAATAAAATAAAATAAAAAGTGAGTCACTTAAGTCTTTTAATTTATTGCCTCACTATTTAATGTAACATTATTGTAAAAGTGAACATCACTTATTCTACAAAAGTGATTCATTTAAACACAACTTTATTGTAGAGTGATTGTAAAAGGTTGATCTTGGGAAGATGGAGTTTTTTTTAGTTGGTCAAGTTAATATCTGCCACGTCACTATTGAAGATATCTTCAACATTTTCTTCGATCAAGCATAACTTCATCATCCAGAATCAGTTTTCAGTGCTGTTTTTTTTAACCACATATTTTTTCGAGCTCTTTGCATCAAGACAGTTAGTTTCTGTTCTTTCAGCCATTATTTTACAGTATGGCCGCCCCTTGTGATATTATACTTACAAGTTCTAACTATTTCTCATGGAAATCTCGTATGGAGGATGTTCTACGAAGTAGGGACTTTTCGGGATAACCTCAGGGAAAGAAACAAAACCCACTGATGATGATAAGAAAATTAAATGGGCAAATAGATGTGATGAAGCTCGTGGATTGATTGGGATGTCAATCTCTACTGATTTGCGATTCCACATATCTGAAATTGATGAACCTAATCAAGTTTGGAAAAAGTTGGAATCTGTGTTTGGTAAACACAATGAAATTCAAGGTTATCAACTTGAGAATGAGTTGATTTCCTTGAATCCAAATGATTTTTCATGCATTCAAGACTATTTATGTAAGTATAAAACTCTTAGACTCTTCTGTGCAGAATGCAAGATTAAGAAAGAAGAAAAACAATGTATTTATCATATTCTTTCCAAACTTGGACCTGCATATTCTATTTTTGTATCTACATTCTACTCCATGAAAGAATCCTTGACTGCAGCTAGCTATCAAGAGCCTAGTCTTGAATCCTTTTGTGATTCCTTAATTAGAGAGCAAGATAAGCTCATTCATCTTGGAATAATTGACAATGCAGATACATCTGGGAAATCCTTATTGTCCCAATAGAAAGAAAATTCCAAGCCTCCCAAGAAACATAATTTTTTCAATAATAAGCCAAACAACAAGGGTCCTAAACCCTCTCAGTCAGCTCCTTCTTTAAAAAATGACAAAGGATCAAAGCCAAAAGGAAAGAAGATTGAGCGTCATTGCAATTTTTGTGGGAAAGATAATCATGATGAATCTAAGTGTTTCAAGAAGATGGAAGCCTTGGAAGCAGCACTGAAGAAGAACCACATCAACCTAGATTCGTCTTCATAATCTACCTCTCATGGACATGCACTTTGTGCTTCTGGTTACTCTTATAGTGCATCTTCTACTTCTACTTCAATTGAATGGCTCATTGATTCTGGAGCATCTTATCATATGGCTAAGGATCAAGCCATCTTTTCTACTATGCATGAATGTAACACCAAACAAATATTTGTTGGTGATGACAGATCTCTAAGTGTTGTAGGATCTAGAACAGTTCCAGTAGAAAATGGCCATTTCAGAGATATACTATGTGTTCCAAAAATTTCCTGCAATTTGTTATCAGTCTATCAAATTACTCATTCAGGTGAAGGTAAAACTGTGACGTTTACACCTCACCAAGTTGTAATCAAGGATTTTAAAAATCCTCAAAATGTCCTTGCTACTAGAACTATTGATGATATTACCTGGTTGTACAAATTTAACAACTTTGGGTCATCACCTTTTCCTTCAATTTTTGTTGCTCATAGTGATAAATTGAGCAAACTTTGGCATGAACGATTTGATCACTTACATTATCGCTCATTGCAACAACTATGTAAAGACAATATGGTGAATGGTCTTCCGATGGTATCTTGCAAGGATGGTGTTTGTTCCGGTTGTGTACTCGGAAAACATCATTGGGACAGTTTGTTTCGTGTGTTTGGTTATGAAGCATGGGCTCACATTCCAGATGAAAAACGGAAAGCATTGCAGCCTAAAAGTGAAAAGTGCATATTTGTTGGATATTCTGAAGATGTAAAAGGTTATAGACTTCTTCAGCCCCATTCACATGATATAATCATTAGAAGAGATGTTAAATTTGATGAAAATCTCTTGGCCTGCGAGCCTAACTTGGCGAGTGTGCCATCTTTGGCCTACGGGCCTGATTCGACGATTGTGCCTTCTTCTTCCAACTTCCTCGATAGGTTTTCAACTCTAGTTTCTGATGCTGACAGTGAGGATGAAAATGCACCTCCGCCTGCTCATGTTCCTCCAATTGCACGAGTACCAATGCTTCCTTGATGGGTCCGTTCAACATGTGAAGCAGCTGGTGATCTTGCTGGTGATCCTAGAGATCAACATCAAACACGTTCTCAGTTTCAGCGAGCCTCTTCTCTTTTGGCTCATGTTTTCGAGAATCATGATCCAGAAACTTTTGCAGAAGCTTCAGGAAATCCAGATTGGGATGCAGCTATGGATGAAGAATATTGTTCCTTAATGGCGAACAATACTCAGGATCTTGTTCCTCTTCCAAAAGGAAGAAAACTTGTCAGATGTAAATGGGTCTACAGAACTAAGTATGCATCATATGGAAGTGTTGAAAGACTTAAGGCAAGGTTAGTTGCCAAAGGTTTTTCCCAAGTTGAAGGGATTAACTACAATGAAACCTTTGCTGCTGTCGTAAAAATGAATTCCATCCGCCTTGTTCTTTCCCTTGCAGCCTTACATAACTGGGAAGTCCATCAAATGGATGTCAAGTATTCCTTTTACATGGTGATTGATAGGAGGAAATTTACATGGAACAACCTCCTGAATATGTTCAGGATAAATCTAGCCTTGTCTGTCTCCTCAAGAAATCCTTATATGGCCTTAAGTAAGCTCCTAGAGCTTGGTATGCCAAAATGGATAGCTTTCTCCTTGACACTGGTTTTTCTAGATGCCATTATGACCCCAATATCTATACCAAGAAAGTAGGAAACCATCTTATCATACTTGTTCTTTATGTTGATGATCTTATCCTTATTGGTAGTGACCCTAAACTTATAATCCATGTGAAATCCAGTCTTAAGCAAAATTTTGAAATGTTAGACTTAGGACATTTGCATTATTTTCTTGGTCTCCAAGTCTTGCAAACCAAAGAATGAATCTTTCTTTCCCAGTCTAAGTATGCTTGTGACCTTCTTCGTCGCTTCCACATGGAAGATTGTAAACCGGCCCCTTCTCCCTTCTAGTCTAGAGTCAAGCTTTCTGCCACTTGTACTTCCCATGAAGTAGATGCCACCTTGTATCGTCAGCTTGTTGGTAGTCTTTTATAATTGACTCATTCTCGTCCTGACCTTTCCTTTGCTGTTGGTCGTGTTTCCTGTTAAATGCAAACTCCTCATGAAAGTCACTAGAAAGCAGCAAAAAGAATACTTCGATATATTCGACGTACAATTCAATTTGGGATTCATTACAGTACAAGGGGGACACATTTGTTGGTTGGTTTCACTGATTCAGATTGGGCTGGCGATCCTGATGATCAAAAGTCTACTACAGGTTATGTTTTCAGTGTAGGATCTGGACATGCCACTTGGGCTTGTAAGAAACAACAAGCTCTTGCTCTTTCTTCAGCAGAAGCAGAATATCGAGCCGCAGTTAATGCCAGTCAAAAAGCTTTATGGCTTCGACAGATCCTTTCAGAGTTTGGATTCGAGCAACAACAACCTACTCCACTTTGGTGTGATAATCAAAGTGCCATCAAGCTTGCCAAAGATCCAATTCTACATCAACGCAACAAACACATTAAGCTACACATGCACTTCATCAGAAATCTTGTTCATGATCGCGTTCTTGAAATGCTCTATTGCCCTACAGATGATCAAGTTGCATACATCTTCACCAAGTCTCTTACAGAAGCAAAGTTTTCTATACTTCGATCTATGTTAGGAGTTCAGGAATGTGTCCTTAAGGGGGATAGGCTCTAATGCCTCCTTCATTCTCCTAATAGTGTCACTTTTGTAAATCCTTCAATCCTATCCCAAGTTGTTCTTAAGGGGGGATGTTAGGATATTTAGACACTTAGGAGTTAGTTAAGATCAACTTGTGTAATATATCTGTTAGGTTAAGTGTGTTTCTTTAGTATGCATTAGTATGCATTTGTAAATATTCTAATCCGATGATCATGATATGATCTAGACATAAAGTGATCCGACGGTTCAACTTCTCTTAGATCATACCTACCATTGATTCGTGGCTTAACACGTGATTGGTCCATGATCTCTATTTAAAGAGCATGGAGGGTCCTTGGCTAGTTGATCGATTATGAGAAGCTCATGTAACTTTCTTTCTTTTGCATAATAAATTGCTCCAAGTAGCTATTTGGCTGGGGCTGTGGACTGTTTCCCTATCGAGGGTTTTAACCACATGACAAACATCAGTGTATTGATCTGTGATTCATTTGTGTGAAGTGGTTTCTCTAGGTGTTCGTTCTTTTGGAATACCCTGTGTACCCGAACAAAGGTTGCTATTGGTAGTAACAGTTTTTGAAATGGAGGTAAAAACAACTACTAAATGTGACCTCCAAAAAAACAAGAATTTGTGCGAGTTCTCGTTCTACAGTATATTAGGTTAATAGAACAATATATATAAATAAGTAAATAATATATTAAATAAGAAAGATAATAAAATAACATAATTATGTAAATTATTAACTAAGAGACATGCCATTTTATCGAAAAAGTACTTAAGGCACCCATTTATAAATATTTATACTGGGCTACTTATTGTAAAGTCATCAACATTTTTTATTAATTATATTTTATGCATACATATTATTATTATTCTCAATTATTTGAGCAAATGAGTAAAAATTACTAGATTCAGTTAAAAAAGTTTACTAGATCCAGATCCAATTAATTTTTTTTAGGAGATTCAATGATTTTTTTACTAAAACTTGTAAATGTATTTTTGACTAGATCTAGTTTTTTTGTTTTGTTTTAGACATGATAAATTTTTACAATAGACAGTAATAAGTCAAAATTGATCATATGGTAGGCAACACATAAAGTAATTCAAGATTGGATAAGTTAGAGAAACAATACAAAATTAGTAGAGGGCCAATACACGTAGGTAGAAGGCCAAGTCAAGCAAGTTAGTGAAAAGCAATCAAATTTGAAGGTGGAAATATCACGGACCCGTGATAGTCTAAAACAAGAAATTAAACAAAGGTATGATACATTAAAACAACAATTAACCAAAACGATTGAGTAGATCGTTAAAAAACCAAGGATGCATTATAGGAAGAGTTAAAACAAAACTCGGAGGTACTAGAAAAACTCCTCCGAGATTCATTAGCTAACATTAAACCATCAAATTTAGATACAAATAGTCAACTTTTGAGCAGATCCACGAATGAGTTACCGATCATTCTGCAACAACCAAACCACCCTACGTAAATCCGCTAGTTTTTGGGCATCCATGGAGGGCTTAACTAGAGCTATCAAAATTTGATGGGGATGAAAAGTATTGTGTGGTCTGGTTTAACAAGGAAGAGGAGTACTTTGACATATACATTGTATGAAAAGACAAAGAAAAAATCAAGCACACTTCCATGCGTCTTTAAAACGATGCATACAATTAATATATATGGTGGAAGGCGTCAATATTTTCATATAACTGGGATACGATCAAAAATGGTTTTTTTAAAAGATTCCAAGGTATTCTCGAGGATGATTTTTTTAAAAACTTACTAAATTACAACAAAAAGGCAATGTGGACGAATTCACACATGAATGGGAAGCACTGACCACATGAGTACACAGGTTATCAGAAAATCAACTAATCCAATCCTATGTGGGCGAGCTAAAGACACACATTCATAATGATTTAAAATGCATATCGGCTCATCCATGGAAAAAGCGAGGCTTAAGGCAAAAGCTGTAGTAGTCAAATTTGAAAGGTCATCATTATTAAGATTTGAAAGGGATTATTCACGACAAAAAGAGCTAGAATGTAGATACCATAGAGACAAGTGGTCATTGGGACACAAATTCAACAATAAAATATCATATGGGTATGAAGTTGAAAGAGTTACGAATACCCTTGGTAGCAACTCCGATGATGAATAAAACAGAAGAAAAACAATTATCATAGGTGCGGTAAGAAGTGGGTTCAAGGACATAAATGTGCATCCAATCACTTATATCATCGCAAAATTATAGGTGGGAAGGAAATAGAGTTTCTATTAAAGGTGTGTTAGAATTTGATGATGATAAAAAATCACCGAAGGTATCATTGGCAGCAAGCACATGCACTAAGCCCTCGGGGTGTAGACTAGTTGACGATAGGGTGCACTCTTAAGGCACCGCTTGTGACGTCGTGGGTTCAAACCTAAACCAATCCCTGTGTGTCACATGTGGGGAAACTTTGGTACGCTTAGGGTTTTAGTAGTAGCAAACCAAAATCGACCCTGTGTCCCATAAGTATGAGCTTGGACATAGTTTCTGATTCCCCTAGTTAGAAAAAAAAATCACATGCGCTGAGCAAACTTAGAAGGAAAAAGTGAAACTATCTATAGTAAGATATATTCCACCTCATTCAATGAAAAATGGAAATTTTCAGAACATTTGGGACAAAAAACCCATGATGTCAGTTGCAACAATTACACGAGAAATGGAACCAAAGACGATAAAACTCAAGGCTAGCAGAAATAATAAAAATATCACTATCCTCATAGATTCAAGAAGCACTCACAATTTCGTGGATATTAATCTCACAAAATAGTTGAACCTTTTTATATACCCTATGAAGGATCACATTGCTATGATTATTGATGGTCAACAAGTTGAGGGAATAGGTAAGTGCCATAAAATCTCTATGCAAACACAACAAATTGGTTGATATTCTTTACCACTTAGCAAGATGGACTTGATATTAGGAGAATAATTGTTGATGCTATTGGCCACCTATGCCATGGACCTCCAAGAACAATTTATTGAAAGCTACAAATTATAAGGCTTAAGATCTCTCAAACAACTCATAATCTCACCCCTCTCATAAGCAACAAACTTCATAAGTATTCAAACATGATCGAGAATGAAGATGATTCTTCACAATAAAAAAAAATCATCCATAATTGCTTTAAAAACAAAGCATTTCAAAAAAGAAAAGCAACGTACATACACAATAGTAAATAAAATTAATAAATAGGAACAAAGCATTTCAAAAAAGAAAGGCAACGTACATACACAATAGTAAATAAAATTAATGAATAGGAACAATAAATATAGTTAAGTAAATACAATATCAAATAAAAATAAAAATAAAAGAACATAATTAAGTTAATTGCTAACTAAGAGACATGACCTCTATAAGTAAGTAAGACACATGACCTTTTATAAAAAGGTACTTAAGGAAACATACTTATATGTGCCTTGTACAGTGATCATTATTTTTTTATTCAATCACTTTTTATAGATATATATTACTATTATTCTTAGTTATTTGAGCACATAAATAAAATATTTACTCAAAGAGCATTGAAATAATACCACCATCCAACTGTTATAAAAATTGGTATAAGACTTTGAGAAACATAGATTAATGAAACACACCCATGATGTGCCACATTAAGGATAGATAATTGCATCATGGAGATATTAGGATCAATCCAAATTATGAGGTGACAATCTGAAGACTCAAATGAAGAACAAAACCACATGGGAAGGAGAATACCAAGGGTAGAATTTAAATAACACAACGAATATTTAATATTAACAAGCCTCGCTGCACCTACCAACCCTGTTTTGAATGTCTATAATTATGATTGTGGATTTGTGGAGGCTATTTAGTATTTTGAAATGAATTAAAGAAACTTAGTAGACACTATATCAATACATATTTTGGAATGTAGGTGATGTTGAATATATCTACATTTTGATGTAGTTCATGCTTTAACACTTAAATAATGTGTTTTATATTATTCTTTATATATAGAATACAATCTTTTCCCTTAGAAAAAAAACATCAATTCTTCTCATTATTAACATAAAGTCTAGTTTCTAGTTCTAGTAATACTACTAGAAACTATGGATAATTGTAAGAAACCCTATTCATTGCCATCAACCTTTTGATGGTCAAAATCAATTGTTAGCCAACCCATTGTCATTGATTCCTAATGAAGAACAGAGATCTCATTACATTAAATTGTGCTTAAACTATAATTACAATGCTAGTAATATAAATAACAAATAACATATCTTAATAATAAGATAAGGAACATATAACATATTTTAATAATAGAAACATAAAATGTATATTGGGATCTTAAATTTGATCTTTATAATAAATGGTAAATGCTTATTACGCCACTCATTAATGCTTTAGATTGATAAGATGTGCGGGGAGAAATTTAAATATGGATGTATCCATTATCCAAGAAAAAAAACCTTGGCTAAAATGTTTGGTCGTCCATATTTGATTTTATTTATTTTTAAACATCATAAACTTTTTCTAAAAACTTTTAAACTAGCATTTGCATCAAGAGGTGCAAAAAAACGTCGAGAGGGTAAAAATATTTTGTCTTTTCGCAAGCCAACCTTTGTTTTTTACCTTGCGAGAGTGCATATTAATAGTGAGTTTTGAAATTTTAGGTTAAGACATTTATAATTGAGTTTTTTGGGGGTTTTGATTTTGGATTATAAAGTGTGCAAGAAATAATTGATGCGATGCACTTTGAATATTTCTGAATAGGAATACTTCCAGCAGCACAATGTGTCTGTTTTAGAAGTACCAATGTGTAAGTACAACATATACTATGTCATTATGACACAGGAGCCCAAATTTTACGTACGAAAATTACTTGGTAAAACTCTTAGTAAAACTTACAAGGTTTTATTACGATTTTATTTGATTATTGGGATACTTTAACTTACCCAATATGCAACAAATTATGTTTGATTTATTTGTTTTGAATGCAGAATGATGAATTTTTGTTTGGATTTTTTTAACATCCCGCAACCCGCAAATCCGCAACTTGCGGAGTGTGGCAAACCTTTTCATTTACGGGACGCGGGAGAATTTTTATATGTGTTAATTTTAATCAACTCGGATACCGCATCCCGCAATGTAATGTGTTGTGAATTTTGTTTCTGCGCTATGATTTTTGCAGAGTAATGTGCTGATCTTTTCTACCAAGCTTCAACAATCTCAGCTTTAGTCATATTGTTTGTGCATAGATGTATATATATCAATCTTTGTCTTTGCTTATGTTCAACGCAGAGGTGGTGTGGCAAGGCAAATGGTTCAAATGCTGCTAGTGGAGGTAGGTGGTGTGGCAAGGCAAGACAAAAGGATCATAATGTCTTGGTGGTGGCTGTGACGGAGGCGGTGATGGATTGAAATTTCCTCTTGCGGTGACTGTGATGTTTTGAAGTTTTGAGAGACTCTGATTAAGAATTTTCTTTGTTTATGCTCCTGCAATGGCTCGTCTCATGGAGAAATCGAATAGTTACGGTGAAGAATACCCCATGAAACATGGGGATTCCTTTAGTCTGCCCCCTGCTTTGTTTTCTTGTTATTGCTGCTTTGTCTAATTATTAGTTATTAATGTATTTTCTTTTGCATTTTGTAGTTTCTTATGCCAAACTGATTAATGGACAAGGGTTAGCAAAGCTAATGAACGATACAAATCTACAAGTAGTTGGCATAAACGCAATTGAAGCTGGTGAAATAAAAAAACCAACCAGAATAGGAGGCAGCATATGTCAAGGTGCTATCACTAGTCCCCATGGTACCCGAATATATCTCATTTGATGACCATAGAAATCATTCCCATTCATTCATAGCTGGGTTGGTGAACTGAAGCAATCATTCTACTAGGTTGGTCAAGTTCCAAAGCATTTCTATGGAATGAGTGCAGGTCTAGTCAAGCAAGGTGGAAAACCGCCAACAATACTGATGTGGTGAAATTATGCCACTTTCAAGTTTTTCATTCTTATGTTAGCTTACAGTATTTTTCTTGGTATTAATGTATTGTGGTTTCCTACATTTCTCTCCATGACACCTAAAGCATGTAATTGTGATTCAAGCTAGAATGAAAATTACAAATTTGTTTTGGAAAAAAGAAGATTTTAATGCATTCTTATTGACCCAGTTTAAATAAGTGTATAAATGTTGTTTATGTTATGCAAATGTCTCAAAATACAGTTGAGAACTCTCCTTAGAGTTGTCCATAGACAACAACATTTTCAGTAATGGAATATCTTCTTATTGGTAAATCCTTTTGTAATGACTGTGTCTCATTCCTCTAATATTTCCTGAAACTCGCATCCCGCATTTCTCGAGTTGCAGGTTGCGGCATCTTGCAATTTACCGCGAAGACAAAATACATCAGGATCAACTTTGCAGGATGCAAGATCAAAACAAAATTTGCAGGTTTATTAATTGTTCCGCAACCCGCATTCCGCAACTTGCGGATTGCGGGATGCGGGAATGAAAAATAGTACAAACTTGATTCAAGTAGCTCCGCAACCTGAAATTCCGCATTTTACGGGATGTGGGGTGCGGGCAGACACAAACCAAACGAAAATAATAGGAACTCTGCAACCCACATTCTGCACATTGCGGGATGCGGGATTCGAGTTGATTAAAATTAACACATATACAAACTCTCCTGCACCCCACATTTGCGGGATGCGGGATGCGGGTTTGAAAATGAAATATCAAATGAAAGGTTTGCTGCAAGTTACGGATTTGCGGGTTGCGGGATGTTAAAACAATCCAAACAAAAATTCATCATTCTGCATTCAAAACAAAGAAATAAAACATAAACGATGTTGCAGTTGAAGCTGCAAATAAATTTATTGACACACATGTGACAGCTTGGAATCCTCGTAATTCCCAGTTGTGTAGAACTAAGGATGTCCAAATTCTTGATTTGGTACATCGTGTTACATGTTTAGAGAAAATACTTGTGGAAACTGACAAAATAATTGGCTAGAATTTTTCTCTTGAAATTGAATGCATGTGATAAAATTCCATTGAATTTCTTTGTTTCTCGAAAACCCTTCGGATTTGTTGTTGCTAATCATTGAGAACAACATTAAAAACTGAATGGACAAAATCATCGCGAATCCCGAATCCTGAATAGAAGAAAGATTGAAAAAAGTTCTGCAAACATTTGATTTATTTATCATAGTAGGGTTTTCAAAATAACTACATTATTATTTATAACCTTTACAAAAATGTAATTACTTTAAAAACCCTACTATGATAAATAAATCAAATGTTTGTAGAAGTTTTTTCAATCCTTCTTCTATTTTGCTGGCATCTTTGGATATCTTCACATACCAGATTGGCATTGCCATAGCGTACGTTTTCGTTTAGATCATTGCTATCAATAATGCCAATAAATTGTGAAATTGAGGAACTGATGAAGGAAAAGTGTGTACATTGTGGAATAACAATTTATTAATTTGTTATTTTTTTAGCTTAAAAAACAATATAATGTATATCCGTTCTCCAAAAAGGTCACAGGTTCAGAACTTCTCTAGAAGAAAGCTTCACTTTTAATGGTGCTTCTATTTTTTCTTGAAATTGACCATTGTTCTTACATTCCATGGAATTAAGCTTCTACGCTTGCCTGAGAACTGTGTATGTCTTAGCTTTAGTAAGAAGGAATACAACTCTATTGCTTTCGTAAGAAGTAATACCGTTGTTTAATGTTTATTTTAATATAAATAGAGTGGTATGATTTACATGTTTATATTAAGAATATGTATTTTTATTTATGGAACCTTTTTTAACTTCGAAATTCTTCAAAGCACCTATTCATGAAGTCTAGAAGATTCATTAAGAAATAAATCGACTAGTGCAACCTGAGGTTACATTATATTGATGCGGGATGCAGAAAAGTTTTTTTTCGTGCGACTTCGGTGGTTTTGTGATCCTGTATCTCGCATCCCGCAGTTGCGGAGTGCAGGATGCGGGATGAAAAACTTGGAAAATATTAAAATTCAAAATCCCGCAAGTTTTTTACGTTTTGATGGTTTTTGTGAATTTGAGTTTCCACAAGTAAATTGTAAGATCTACAGTAAAATCCAAGTCATCCAAAACAACAATTGATAGCATTTTCCAATTTTTCATGGCCAAAACTAAAAATGCACACCAATTCCAATCGAGGTACACTGTAGGTATGAAATTTGGAAGTTTGCATACAAAAACTTAATTAGACTAGTATAGTTTTAATTTTAGACATAAATTAAACTTCTATTGTGAAATAAGAATGGATCCAACATTTGAAATGAGAACAAAACAACTGTAAATGTGGGTTTCTTGTTGACGAGTATCATAGTTTGGAAACCAATCTCATGGCTTTGCAAGTTTGTATCGTCTATTTCCTTTTTATTATAATATAAATCATCATCGTTTGTTGCAGAAATTAATAAATGAGAACATAACATATATAATACATTCCGAGGAAAAAAACAGGGATAATGCAAAAATATAACCAGATCGATACTCAAGAAAGTTTTAAAAGGGGCCCAAGAGCATTTTTTATTATATTATGCTTTCATTACAGAGCAAACAACTCCTTCAATAGTAACTGTCCCTACTACCTATTAAATTATATTTATAGACCTCAAGGGTCGGATTGACCATGTTACAAGTGGATTTCATTTGAGTGAAACTGAAATGTCGATTCACCCACGAGCCAACTCGTCCTCTGCTGTAATTTCCTGGCTTCAAACGAAGATACCAACTACTGTGGAACAAGGAAAAGTTGATAGTGAAACACAGGGGGGGAAACAAGGCTGAAGTGGTCATGTTTCAACACCAGGGGTAGAAAGGGAGTAGAAGAGGAAGTTGCATTCCAGTTATCTGGATGGGAGATGTGAGCATAGAAGAATTATAACAGAGATGCACAGTGTGTGAGAGGTATCTAAGGAGAAAAGGGAAATTCCAATGAAAGAAGAAAATGGTAAAGAAGAGAGAAATGCCACATACAAATATGGCTCAACGGAAAACAACATGCAATACCCATCTGGTGTGGACAAATTAAAGCTGGAATTGAAGAAATCAATCCTGCTGTGCCACCGAGAGGGAATGCTTGGGTTGTTGAAGAGAGATAGGGTGCTGACTTAGTGCAGTAAAGACTTCACTTAGTGATGGGAAATGAATGTCAAACGAACATAAAAACAATAAGATTGAATGGAATTGCCAATGAAATCCATCGAACCCGGATGAGACTGTCTCTAATTCTTTCCAATTCTACCCATTTCCCATTTCGGCCTTTGGTATCACCATGTTGGCAATTTTTTATTCAGCAGCCATGAGAGGGGACGTAATGAGGCTGAAGAGCCCATTTTTTGTGCATATAAAAATCCATAAATGAGGTCCAAATAATATTTGCCTCAGTAGGAGGCTCTATTTATTCACTAAATATTACAAATGCTATCATGAGTTCGGTATTTTCATGATGTAGTATATATCTATAACTTGGGATTAATGTGATATGTATATAATTCCATTATCTCTTGCAGACTGCAAAAGGTCACTTAAACGATGATATGAAATCCTACAAGGGGAGGAGAATCTAAGATGTGAAATATGTTGCAATTGAAAGATTTGGTCTTTGGAGCGCATGATATTGATGATGATTTAATGATTAACCAAGATATTTCATATATAATGATTAATCAACAAGGATATCTTTATACCATCATAAGAAGGCATCGATAAAGTGACAAATGTCAACTTTACACACTATGGGATAACTTAAAGCTGACAACAAGTCTATGAATCCGATGGATTTGCGCGATGGATTGATTGTACCCAGGATTGGGCGGTCCAGATGAAGGCAGGTTCCAGATCGAGGGTCTGTGTTGATTTCGTTGAATTAAATTCTGCAGATAAAGATAAGAAGTTGATCCACGATGAATATAACTTGAGAAACAAATGAAATATATGTGCTTCAAGATCGAATGATGAACGAAATCTCTCACCGTGGACGAAATGTCCCGATGAACATGTTACAGAAAGGACATTCCCACGTATGATATGTTTTTTCTGATACGTAATTGAGTCCCCAGACACCATTCACAACATTCTATAGGTCAAGATTATGTTCCTAGCATTGTCTGATGTCCCAACTCCGAGGATCCATCATGAAGTTTAGATATTTGAAACAATAAATCTTGCCTCTACATGAAACAAAGAAACGCGGCCAACCGAATTCGTTCTTATCCCACCTGCAGCATTTGCGAAAGGGAAAGGAAGGTCAAGTCCAAATGCCTTAACCCACCTGGGAAATAACACAGGAGAACACCTAAGGTCTTATCCATGGCCATTATGATGATTGAATATCATAGGATATGACTTGGCTAGAATTTCCGCAAGGAGTGAATATCCTCGCTCACTTGTCAATTGTACTATTGTTATGATTGCCAGTTGTCATGTTTGCAACTATGCTTGTAAGGTCTTTTCCATTTTGTCTGGCTCATGGGATGCGAGAATGCAAAAAAGTACAAACTTGATTCAATTAGCTCTGCAACCCGTAATTCTGCATTTTGCAAGATGTGGGGTGCGGGCAAACACAAACAAATGAAAATAATAGGAACTCCACAACCTGCATTTCGCACATTGCGGGATGCAGGATTCGAGTTGATTAAAATTAACACATATACAAACTCTCTCGCATCCCGCATTTGCAGGATGCGAGATGCGGGTTTGAAAATGAAATATCAAATGAAAGGTTTGCCGCACTCCGCAAGTTGTGGATTTGCGGGATGTTAAAACAATCCAAACAAAAATTCATCATTCTGCATTCGAAACAAAGAAATAAAACATAAACGATGTTGTAGTTGAAGCTGCAAATAAATTTATTGATACACATGTGATAGCTTGGAATCCTCCTAATTCCCAGTTGTCCACATCTGACTCACACCATTCTACTACAAAATATCGATGTAGTGTTGCATCACAATCGAAATTTGCATCAAACTACTCAACTGACTCTGAATAACTTGTCAATTTTGTTCAAAGGCACACCAAATTTTCGAAGTCAATTTTTGGCTATGTGCACGAGTCCGCAACCTGCAATGCAGATTGTGGGATCTTGAAGTTTATAATTTGTCAAATTTTCATTTCGCAATTCACGATTTGCGGCATGCGGGTTGCGGAATGTCTGACTCGTGCACACAAAATATATTCACATCCCACATTTTACGGGATGCGAGATGATAAAATTATCAAAATTTGTTTTTGTGTGTTCCTGCAACAAAAATCACAAAATAAAATGGGATAGTTAATAAAATTTACAGAGATGTTGTCATTTATTTCCATTCTCTTTTTTCACCTGTGAGAGAGGTTGTCATTTATTTCCATTTTCTTGTTTCTTCCATGAGGAAGGGTCTAATTTCTTGCCTCTACTGTATTTTTGAATTTTGTGTTGTTTAAATTATTGTTATGATTTAGCATTTTAATCTTTATGTTGTGTGTCACTTCATTTCTTGTTGAATTTCAATTCCTTTTATAATTGAGACAAATAGTGCCGAGACAATTAAGTAATACATCGAGACACAAACTCGAGGCATCAATTTATCCGTTTTCACAAAGCAGCATGCTTCTAGAGGTGTTTGAAACATAAAACCTATCATTCAATTTATCAATTTAATTTAATATTATATTATTAATTTACCATTTACCATTTAGTTTCTGCAATCCGCAAAGGTAAATTGATATTCAATTTATCAATTTACTTTTCGGAATGAGGAAAGTAGAAAGCGGAAAGGTAAATTGATAAATTGATTATCAATTACCTTTCCACTTTCCGTAGGATATACTGAGAGACTCCTATACTGAACAGGTTAAGTTGTTGAAATGTTGGATAAGTTGCGGTTTTTTAACAGTTCAAGAATTGTATTTCAATATGATTTATATGGAGGAAAAATTTGGAACGTTGGCATTGGATAACTGATTGTTGAAGTTCAGAATTTGTGAATCAACTACCACATAAAAACACATCAAAACTCAAAAACGAATGTTGGCTTATGCAAAAATAAAAATAAAAATTGAACACAAACCTACCATACCCTAATGTCCAAAATAGCAAATGAAAGTCCAAGCTTCATAAAATACATTTTAAAGGTGGAGATTATACACATGTTTGTTGAACAATTAATTCTTAAAAATGAGAATTTTTTAGATTTTTAAGTAAATTCAGGATGCGTATTACAACATTATGAAGGTACATAAGCAATATAAGTCACAACCCTTTTTTTATAGTTTTGTGACATATACAGAAATACTATGTGTTCAAATACAAACATGTCAATGTTCCTTTTTCATTTTCCGATAATTCGGTACTAGGAAATCTATGTCGTATGTTCTGCAATAAGGAACATACTAACATCCAATATCAAACTTTGCAACATAAGCAGAACTAGAATCTCAAAACTGGGAAATCGAAAATCTGTTAAATAGGAGAAAGGTCATCTTATTTTTATGAACGGACACTCAATTATACACAATGATAATGTTGAACCAACTAAAACATGGAAACATTCGATAGGGTTCCTTAGGTAAATTTGCAATCATTGTAAAGGTGAAAAGCCTTTAACTCTGAATAATGATTTAGTAGTGTAAAAGACTTGATGCTGAAAAGACCTGGAATGGAAAGATGCTTAGTTGGGGTATTTCGGTGTAGAGAAATATCCATCTATGAGAAAGAACAAAGCATTTACACTCCCATGTCTCTCCAGAAACTATAGGCCTTTCGTTGCAAGTAGCAGTGCGAACTTATCTTCCCATCTCTTCCCATTCTGGGCTTTGATATAATCACGCTGTGAGTTTTTTCTTTGGCAACCATGAGAGCGGAAATAATGACGCTGACGAGTGCAGTTTTTGTGCAAATAAAAAATCATAAATGAGGTCCAAATGATTTTTTCCTCAATAGGAGGGTCTATTTATTCACTGAATCTTACAAATGTAATCATGAGTTCGGGAATTTCTTGATGTAGTATATATCTATAACTTGGTATTAATGTGATTTATATATAATTCCCTTATCTCCTGTAGCACGCAAAAGATC
The DNA here is from genome assembly GCA_001517045.1 of Pseudotsuga menziesii. Lineage (NCBI taxonomy): Eukaryota > Viridiplantae > Streptophyta > Pinopsida > Pinales > Pinaceae > Pseudotsuga > Pseudotsuga menziesii. Next base: position 654,283 of record LPNX010644170.1, on the reverse strand, counting down.
ACATAAACGGTGATATGAAAGCTCGGAATGGGAGCAGAATCCGAGATGTTAAATATATCAGATTTGAAAGATTTGGTCTTTGAAGCGGGTGATACTGACAATGATTTAATGATCAAGCAAGTTAGTTCACATATATTACGCCATCATATTAATCACATAAGTGATTGTTACCCTCATTCTTTGGAGTTTTGCTCAATGATCTTAGACAAAATTGTTTTATACACAATTACAATGTTGAAGAAGCTAAAAAAGAACAAACTGCGTCAATAATCATTATTTTTATAATACAAAAAAGGTAGTAAACACCAAATTGTAATGGTACAAAGTGATGTGTTGGACATTTATCTGCGCTACAATTCTCACCCATTTCCATACGTTTTTCTAGATAAATTTCAAAACATTTTCCTAGCTAAAGTGCATATGTTTTTGCACTTCATTTGTTCTTTAGCCCCTTCTTCGAAAGTAGAACTCCCAAGTTATCTTCCCATCTCTTCCCATTCTGGCCTTTGGTATCACCATGTTGGCAATTTTTTCTTCGGTAGCCATGAGAGGGGAAGTGATGACACTCAAGAGCCCAGTTTTTGTGCATATAAAAAACCATAAATGAGGTCCAAATGATATTTGCGTTAGTATGAGGCTCTATTTATTCACTAAATATTAGAAATGCTATCATAAGTTTGGGATTTTCATGATGTAGTATATATCTATAACTTGGGATTAATGTAATTTGTATATAATTCCATTATCTCTTGGAGACCGCAAAAGGTCACTTAAATGGTGATATGAAAGCCTGCAAGGGGAGGAGAATCTAAGATGTGAAATATGTTGCAGTTGAAAGATTTGGTCTTTGGAGAGCGTGATGTTGACGATGATTTAATGATTAAGAAAGATATTTCATATATAATGATTAAGCAACAAGGATATATTTATACCATCATAAGAAGGTATTGATAAAGTGACAAATGTCAAGTTTACACACTATGGGATAACTTAAAGCTGACAACAGGTGAGGGTCTGTGAATCTGATGGATTTGCACAATGGATTGAATGTACCCACGATCGAGCGGTCCAGATGAAGGCAGGTTCTAGATCGAGGGTCTGTGTTGATTCCGTTGAATTAAATTATGCAGATAAAGATAAGAAGCTAATCCACAATGAATATAACTGAAGAAGCAAATGAAATATATGTGGTTCAAGATTGGCTGATGAACCAAATCTCTCACCATGGATGAAATGTCCCAATGAACATGGTACAGAAAGGACATTCCCACGTATGATATGTTTTTTCTAACTAGTAATTGAGTCCCCATACACCATTCGCAACATTCTATAGGTCAAGATTATGTTCCTAGCATCGTTCGTTGCCCCAACTCCAAGGATCCATCATGAAATTTAGATATTTGAAACAATAAATCTTGCCTCTACATGAAACAAAGAAACGCGGCCATCCGAATTTGTTCTTATCCCACCTGCAGCATTTGCGAAAGGGCAAGGAAGGTCAAGTCCAAATTCCTTGACCCACCTGGGCAATAACGCGGGAGAACACCCAAGGTCTTATCCATGGCCAGTATGATAATTGAATATCAGAGGAGATGACTTGACTAGAATTTTCGCAAGGAGTGAAGATCCTCGCTCACTTGTCAATTGTACTATTGTTATGATTGCCAATTGTCATGTGTGCAACTATGTTGGTAAGGTCTTTTCCGCTCTGTCTGGCTCACCCTATATAGCGCCACCGTCCGGAGCTGCTGAAAAATGAGGATGAATGAGCACTAAGAGAAAGGCCAAAAGTGCAATGGTTGTATGGTTCCACAAGCTCATTTGTCAGGGGGTACTGATGGTTGGCAAATATGAAATTATGTTCCTTTATAATCCTGGTTTTCTACACCAGGAAATCCCCAGCCATCAGGGCCTGGATGTGATGCACTTTGAATATTCCCGAATAGGAATACTTCCAGCTACACAATACAACGCTTTTCCTGTCTCTGTAATGTGTCCCCAGAAATCCTCAAAGAGGTCAGGGCTTCCAAATTCCTCTTGCATGGGGACCATGTTCAGCGACAGGCAGTTAGAGTGAATGCTCATACTGGGGTGGCGCATGTCCGAAGTCTTCATCACCTCATTTGTAATTCCCACTTGATAATTTTCTCTGAGGTGGTGACGAGGTTGAGGACATACTCCACTGTATTGCCTGTTGGAGAGCCTATTTAATGGGAGGTGAGGAGAACAAGAATGCTTGTCTCCAAGAGCCCTCAAACAAAAATGTTACTAGCACATAGGGGAAATGTGGATAAGGATAAGCAAAAAAAGCACATAAAGTCCTTTGGCAGTAGGAAACCATGCAGAAAGGCATTGTTGAGCACGAAACACACAGGAAAGGAAGGACACGTGGTTGAATCAATAGATACACGAGTGGTTGAGCCCAATGTGATTATTGCATCCAACGCTATACCTTTCTGTAATTTTATGCTAATAGAGTTGCAAATTCATTATAATTAATATATTTCACAAGAGTTTGAGCGTTTCAGGGTTTCAAACCATAATCATATCATAATATTAGTTGGTTAAGGTTTGTTTATCATTAGTTTATTCCAAAACAGTGCTTGCTTATAACAACAATCTTAATAGTTTATGGTTAAACTTGTGGTCATAATAATTCAGCAAAATAGAAGAAAGATTGAAAAAAGTTCTGCAAACATTTGATTTATTTATTATAGTAGGGTTTTTAAAGTAATTACATTTTTGTAAAGGTTATAAATAATAATGTTCCGCATCTCGAATCCTGCATCCCACAATGCGGGTTGCGGGAGCTTGAAATTTATTATTTGCAAGTTTTCCATCCCGCAACCCGCATGCCTAAATTTTATAACGCGGGATGCGGGATGGAAAACTTGCGTATAATAAATTTCAAGCTCCCGCAACCCGCATTGTGAAATGCAGGATTCAGAACATTATTATTTATAACCTTTACATTATTATTTTTCAATGTTTTCTTTGAAGAAATTCAATGGAATTTTATCACATGCATTCAATTTCAAGAGAAAAATTGGTCAGAAAGAGTCTGTGGCTTATCATCATTGCCGGTTTGGTGAAGCCCCCACATCGAATCACAAATACTTTTCAGATGGCGTATTGACAACGTACTAATTGAAAAATGGGAATTATTTGTTTTGTAATTATGGAAAAGGATTCGTCATTTCTGTGAGAAAATCACTTCCTCTTTCAGTGTCTTGTTTACATCTACATTAGATCTCAGATTAAGTTGCATTACGGAACTTCATAGCGTTTTAACATGTCAAAATTATAGTGAGCTCACAAAGCTTCTCTCCAATCTGTTTGAGTATAGAAAGACAAATTTAAAACAAACTAAATAATTAATTTTTTTAGGTCCAATAAACCAAAGTTTGGTCTAAAAATACGTTAACTATCATCATCATCAATATAAATTATGTATTCCATAAAATATGCAGGTTGTTTTATATGTAATTTGCTTATGTTTCGTTTTCTTCAAGAATCAATGTGTGATGGGGTTTTGTTTGCGGGAGAATTGGAGGATGCTGAATGGATAGTCCTTTATCTTAGTGGATGCTAGGGGAAAATCAGGGGGACTTCTTCTAGGTTGGAGGTCCCGAACCTTCCATTTATTGAATGCATGGGCTGATCATTGACCAACTTGCATACCGCTAGTTTTTTGGGCTTACTAGCTAACCCCCGACAATTGAGGGTCATCGTTGATAGACAACCTTCTCGACTACATGAAAATTGCGTTGGAGATTTTCTTCAAGACATCCAATGAACTGATTGCTGAAGTTCTGAAAGAGCAAGGGCGAGATATGGCAGCCTACATACGGAAAAATGCAGTATGTACTGTTAATTATGAAGAACATTTTGTTCAAAACCACCAAATTCACAAACTCATCAAAACTTAAAAAACTCGCGGGATTTTGAATTTTAATATTTTCGAAGTTTTTCATCCCGCATCTCGCACACCGCAACTGCGGGATGCGGAATCACAAAACCACCGCACTCGCACGAACAAAAAAATTTCTCCATCCTGCATCAATATAACGTAACCTCAGGTTGCAGAAGAAGAAGAAGATGATAAATGAATGAGAAGCATGTTGTCATTTTTTCAAGCTTCAAATTGAACCAGAGGCAAGACTCTAAATGGAGAACGTTTTGCAATGTTAAAGCCTGAGTGTTTTCCGAACATAGTTCAATTGGACATGCCATGGTACAAAATAAAGCCTGAGCGTTTTAATTCCATGCGGCTTTCTTCTGTATTTGCCGATAACACTTTGTCTGCCAGTGGATAATACCACATCGAATTTGATCCAACACCTCATCAAATTGAACCAGACGCAAGACTCCGGATCGAGAACGTTTTGCAATGTTAAAGCCTAACTGTTTTCAGAACATAGTTCAATTGGACACGCCATGATACAAAATAAAGCCTGAGCGTTTTAATCCATGCTGCTTTCTTCCATATTTGCTGGATCACGGGATATACTAACCAGAAATTTTAACCATGGAAAATTTAACTTGCCAATCACAATGCGACACGTGTCGAAATGGTAATGACCAGTGAGACGAGGAATCTTTGAGACTGCGTCTCCATAGAGAAAACGCATTCAGCGTATAATCTCAATTTTCTTTAACAAAAATATTTGCGATAATTTTTTCAATCAAACTTTTTATTAAATTTTATAATTTTTTTTTTTTTTTGCAATATACTACACATCTTTAGAGTTACCCCAAATAAATTTTATGAACTTCCTCACTTTTTAGAGGATGTTATTTATTTTTACAGGTCCCCATTTCTTATGGGTACGAGTACCCATCAAATAGCAATTACACTTGATATCAATTGTGGGTCTTTTTATTATTTTCCCAAGGATTTTGGTTTTATATTTTACGCTTCATATATTTGTGGGTCCTTTTATTATTTTTCCAAAGGATTTTGGTTTACTTTTTCCAGTTATGCTATTCACAACATATACCCTCTTTTCCATCAATCTTTTTACAAGTAGACGATATGCAGACTTTTGAGAGGTGTATTAGGCCTTTTCGGGGAGGGAGAGAACATTTTTTCCATGCTTCCCTCTTGGCCCACCCTAATACTTCTCATTGCCTCGATACCTTTTTTTATAGTTCTAAGATCATGTTTATGTAATGTTTATCTACCTTAGAATAGATGCTTGTTAGGGATTTATCAAGGGGAAGTGTACATTTATGCCACATGTCACTCCTACCCCATCTTTTGACTCCCTAGCCCCTCCTTGGGGCATACAACGTCAACATCTCAAGCCTACATCTTCGACCTTCCTTCTATCCATTTACCTTAATACTCAAGATAACCTCCACATGTAAAGATGCTCCACGTGTCACATGTCTTGATGATGTTAGGTGACATCGTCTACCTTGGTGCATGACCCTTCCACCTTAGTTGAATGTCTTTTTTGGGGTTTTCAGCTCCTTTCATATCCATTCAACGTGGTTGGAACCTTGAACACCTTCATGAGTGCTACATGTTGAACTAAATCCTTAGATTTGAACATGATTACCCTCTCAAAAACTGCTACATCCCATTCCTATGAAATGATTGTTAGTATTATGCTCATTCATGGTAAAACTAAAAGCTTTGTTCTCATAATACTTTATTTTAAAAATTATTTTTCCAATTCATTTTAATAAAGATTTGGTTTTGTGATTTACAACTTAATATGAGAGATATGTCACTTAATGTATATATAACTTAATATAGTTATTTGACAACATAGGTCGGGTTTAATTTTAAATTTTAGATAAAAGTTAAAAAATTAAAATGAACATAGATCTGTTTTAAATCCAAATTTATTAAGCATTTAGAAAAACCAAAATTTTGGAAGTGTAATATTTTTTTGTCATTTAATATAAATGAATTATTACATGACATGGAATTAAATATTAAAAAAAAATACACCTCTAAAAATTTGATCCCTCTTAGTACTTGAAAATTTTATATTTTAGATGGATGCATTCTAAATCAATTTTAAATATGCACACGAATAATATTCATACATGATTTTCTTAAACCATAAACAAATTACAACCAAAATTGTTTCCATTAAACAAAATTCATTATTTCACAATCCTATTAACATATTTCATAATGTATAGTATGTTTTGCTAAATTTAAATGAAATGAAATATAAACAAAAATACATTGATGCATGCATGTCATTTACACATTTACATATTCAACAATCACGAAAATGCATATGCACAATTTACTATAAGAAATAAAGTGTATTCTTAACAAATTTATAACTAAATCCTTTTATATTCTTTCAAATTTCAATTGCATCATATTACTAATAAAAACAATGTAACAAAAATGAATTAAAGACAAAGAGATTAACATTATCTTTCACTTAAAATGCAACCACTAACCCCAAACAAAAAAATTAATAGATGCTAGCCTCAAACCAAAAATATTTTCAAGTATTCGATTTGGCATTAGTTTATGTTAATACATATTTAATAATGCTTGAAAAATCTAACCAATATATAGAAGGATATAAAATATATTGATTAGACAAATTGCTGCTCCCATATTTGGATTTGACCCCAAGATTTTATGCTCATAATTTATATCACTCAAATACTTAAGTTAGTTTTCTTTCTCTCACACACACATATATGCTAAAAATGATTTTTGTTTTTTGTTTTTAGATGATTGGAATTGTATTTAGAAAGTAGCTTAATCAGTTTTTATGATGTATTTAAAGATGACAATTGTTTTAGATCTTTGAAAACTAAAATAAATTTTTGTAAGTTTATTTTGAAAAAAAAAGTTATTTTTATTTTAAACATATCTATTCAGTCATATTTTATTTATATTTATTTTTGTCTAGTGACCTTTAGCCACGTTATATTTTAATTTTGGACACTCATTTTATAAAAGTTATAGTTATTTTAAACATATCTATTCAGTCATATTTTATTTATATTTATTTTTGTCTAGTGACCTTTAGCCACATTATATCTTAATTTTGGACACTCATTTTATAAAAGTTTTTTCTTAATTTTTTTTGTTTTTGACTTTGCTCCTCCTCCGTCCGATGGAGGGAGGTTTGCTCCATAGCTAGCTTATTCCTATAAAATATATTGATTAGACAAATTGCTGCTCCCATATATGGATTTGACCCCAAGATTTTATGCTCATAATTTATATCACTCAAATACTTAAGTTAGTTTTCTTTCTCTCTCACACATATATATGCTAAAAATGATTTTTGTTTTTTGTTTTTAGATGATTGGAATTGTATTTAGAAAGTAGCTTAATCAGTTTTTATGATGTATTTAAAGATGACAATTGTTTTAGATCTTTGAAAACTAAAATAAATTTTTGTAAGTTTATTTTGAAAAAAAAGGTTTATTTTAAACATATCTATTCAGTCATATTTTATTTATATTTATTTTTGTCTAGTGACCTTTAGCCACATTATATCTTAATTTTGGACACTCATTTTATAAAAGTTATAGTTATTTTAAACATATCTATTCAGTCATATTTTATTTATATTTATTTTTGTCTAGTGACCTTTAGCCACATTATATCTTAATTTTGGACACTCATTTTATAAAAGTTTTTTCTTAATTTTTGTTTTGTTTTTGACCACAATAAGTACTGAACATTTACACTGTGAAAACTCCAGTGAGAAAAGATTAATTTGCTACAAATTCAATAAAGTTATTGAAAAGAATTGTCACAGAAGAATATGGTACGAGAAGACATTTTAGGCATTTGTGTGCGATCACTGCTGGATATTACGAGTGTAATTTATTGGTGTGAGAAGGTGAGTGGCAGAAGGCAGATCCGCTGCCATCAAGTCGCTGGTTCAAACCTACTGGCAACCAACAAAAATCTACATTGTGGGTCCTTGCTTTCTTGACACTGATATACTAACATCCAGCATACAGCATCGAATCAGAGGTAACCAACAGAGACCATAAATGATTAATAAATGTGAAGTCCAAATCTGTGTAAGAATAAAATACAAAAGATCTACCTGATCCGTCACACAATATCGATTAACTGTGTTGCAGAGAAACCATTCTCATAAACTAGCACCCATCTGGAAACAGAATTAACTACCATTTGGAAAAGAATAATTGGCCATGTTGAAGTTGAGGTATTTTGTATGATACATAGATATATTTAGTTTGCATTTTTATTATTGGATTTTAAGGTATTTATTATTAGTACAATAATTTAACTTGTGGCCAATGAATATTTATGGGTTATAAGTTAAGTGTTATGANATATATATATATATATATATAATTGTTTATTTCGAATTTGGAATGACTGCCATAAAATCAATCTGGAGAGTACACTTGTCTCATCCTCATGCAATCTAGAAAAAAACATAGGAGCTAGTCCACCCCAACATTGAATTAACAAGTCAGAATCATTGTTCGATATTAGAATAGATAAGTTAGAATCGATGAAGTTCAGTTCAACATCAGAATCAATCAGTCGGATTCATAATTGAAAACATCGACATATTGTAAATCAAAGAATAAAATAAGTCGGAATGTAACATGTCTCAGTCGAGATTACGAGGTCGAATATTTCATAATTGTTAGATTTTCATAAGATTATAGCAGTATATCTTAATTGTATTTATATATAGGATCACTAGAAGATAGACAAAGCACATAACAATAACACGACAATAACATGGGTATTTTTATCCTGGGAAACCCAAATGGGAGAAATCCCAACAATCGGCTAGAGATGATAATTCTGAGATCCGAGTACAATGAAGAAGAAAGAGAAATCATGGAAAAGTTTTCCAAAGATAGAAACCCTGAAAACAATCTTCTTCTGCAGTATATGCGAACTTCTCTCTCTCCCAAAAAACTACAAACTTCACAATGCTGCTGTGCTGTTGTTGTGTGGAATAATGAGGAGGGACGCCTCCTATTTATACAAATTTTCCACTAATATTTTAACTGGGGCCGACTTCTCTTGGGGGAGCAACATAATTTACATTTTATAATTTATATTTTGTCTTTTCTTTTGCTTGCTTTTCTCCCCAAGGTCTACATTGTTCTTGTAGAGTTTGTATGACTGATTACAATAAGTTCATCTCCTGTAGGAGGTACAATACAAGAACAATAAGAATAGCTTCTGAAGTTGCACAAACTCCAACACTGCCTCTCAACAAGGAAGGTATTCTCTAGTCTTCATCAACATCACGATCATCTGGGTTTCATCTGCACATCTATGTTGTCTCTATCATCTCTAAACGTACTGAAGGTTGTCTTTATGATTTTTTTCTATCCGGATGTCTGAGAGAAAGTATCTTGCTACCTATCCGTCTCTACTGCCGATGGAATACTTCCATGGCTGGCTAGAGATACTGGATGAGCAAATGTATGCGACCATCTACTACATGTTCGGCTCATCTGTCGATGGGGTACTCCCATACCTAGCTGAGAACCTGAATGAGTAAATGTGCACAACCATCTACTATATGCTCGTCCCATATGATGATGGGGTACTCCCATACCTGCTTGAGAATTTGAACGAGTAGAGGTGTATGTGCAATCACATGACCATATTCTACTTGTCTTGCTCATCTCTTGATGGGATTTCTCCCATACCTGGCTGAGCACCTGGACGAGCAGAGGAACCTGTGTGAACCCAACTATCTACTACATGTCCGTCTCATCTGCCGATGGAATTTCTCCCATACCTAGATGAGCACATGTACCTAGGCAAAAGTATGGTAAATGTCTCTTATTCATCTCTCCCCCTCAAGCAGGGATACATTCTCTTCTACTCCAAATCTTCCACAAAAGTATTCAAGCTTCATCATGGGAAGAGGCTTGGTGTGAACATTTGCAGTCTGGTTGTCTGTCGAAATATACTGGAGCTCAACCACACCTTTTTGCACCATATCATGTATGGAGTGATACCGAATCTCTATGTGCTTCGAGTTGTAGTGAAATACAGGATTCACTGACATCGATACACAACTCTGGTTATCATGGTGAATCACGATTGGCTTTGGAATCTGGCCAAACAATCCTGCAAGAATTTTACGAAGCCAAACTGCTTCTCAGGCTGCTGAACTTGCAGCCATATACTTGGCCTCTGTAGTACTGAGAGCTACTGAGTTCCGCTTCCTATTGTACTAGGAAATTACTGCAGAACTCAAACTGAAACAACATTCTAAATTGCTCTTCCTATTTGTAGTTCCTCCGAACCAATCTGAGTCTGTAAACCCTTGCAATCTCAAGTCATAATCTGAATTCTATCGTAGATCATATCCCACAATAACACATAAGTATTTGAGCACATGTTTTGTAGCAGTTCAATGAATCTACCTCGGTTCACACATGAACTGACTGAGGGCATTCACAACAAAACAAATATTTGATATGGTGTTCGTCAGATACATTAAGGACCCAATCAATTGGCGACACATAATGGGATAGATCAAATTTGAATCTGAAGCAGAATCTCTCAACTTCTTCAAATTGCATCCATCGGAGTATCTATGGACTTGCAGTCCAACATTTCGAATCTCTTCAGCATATCCATGGTGTATTTTCCTTGACCTAGGAAAATCCTGTTCTGCCTTTATCATACTTCTAATCCCAAGAAGTAATGTATCAACAATGTCATTGAGAAAGACTGTCTTGACATCCATTTGATACAACGTCCATCCCATAGCTAAAGTAATAGCAATAATCGATATGATGGAAGTATATCAAGTCATAGGACCAAATGTCTCATCATAATCGACTCCCTCTTTCTGAGAGAACCGTTTGGCTACAAACCTAGCCTTGTATTTTTCAATACTACCATATGCTCCATGTGGAGTTTCATGCTCCTCTGCATTCTGCAAAATCTGTCGTGCCCATTTGGGTCTTTTCCGACTTACTGCCATATCTGTGAGAGCATTATCTGGCTCAACTAGATCAATGGGATTGATCGGTTTCTTCAGACTCCCTCTTAATGTTTGGAGGGGGGGATGATCTCATCTCTTCATCGTCATCGATCTCCATATTGGATCCTCTTCCTTTTCGGATAACCATTACTTCTTCAAAGGTTACATCCTGCCTGACTTTGATTTGCCTCGATCTTGGGATGTATATTATGTAAGCCTTTGAAGACTTGCAATAGCCCACGAATGTTCCCTTCTTGCTTGAAGGTTCTAACTTGGGCACATGAATGTAGACTGGAAAGTAATTATCCATCCTGGTGACGACCGGGTTCATCAAGGATCCTTCAATTGTCTTGTTCAAATCACGACAACAGTGTCGTCAGGTTTCTATCATATGTAGTAGATTGGGATCCTTGTCTTTGAGGGGTAACTCCCTTTGTCTCTCATAAGTCAGTTGAGTAAAACTTGTTGAAGCAACAGATAGACCGACATTCGTAGAAGCTTTCCGCTTCTGATCAGCAAATCTCTGGATGAGATCATCTTGGGTTCGAGAGTCATAATACATGTTTTTAAAGGTTTTATGCTTCCGTTCCATCCGTATATCAATGGGATCACTTGTCCTTGTAGATCATGGTATTCCATGGTATTCCCTACAAGTCAAATCCCATCAGACGATTAGCAATAATCAAATAAAATTAATTTAGAATTATCTTCTTATGGACTCATGGCTTCCTTGGTGATCATTTACAATGATATATACAACCCATTATATATAATGCACCCATTTACATCACAAAATACAGCATGGTAATGTTTGTTAGCTTGGTGAGTAGTCAATGTATATAAACCTACCATGACAAACATTTAATATAAGTCTACGTATAAATCCAAGTCATCATTATATATCATATTTGATCCATTATAATCTCAAGGGTTAAAACCAAGTTAGTACATGAAACTAGTTTAATCTAATGAGAAAACTTTGACTCAATCTAACTTTACTGTTTATGTTGACCCACATTTAGCCCATTTTGATAACTTAAATTGGCTTGTATGCCAATTCCCCTATGTTGACATCAATTGTTCTCATGGAGGAAAAGGTAAAAGGTAATGCATGATTTGATGTTTATTGTGAGTGGTGTTATCTAAATCAAATGCTAATATCGGACCAATGGTGCATTGTACATTTGATGTTGATTGTGAATGTGTTGGTAGGTACAAATGCAAAATAGATGTGTCCGCAATGCGCATAATGCACAAAGGTTCAATGAAATAAGACTTGACAATTGTTGAGTTCATATGCTCCCCAACATGTTCAAGGTCATGAGAGATTTGAGTTTAACCAATAGTGTGACAAGGAACATGTTAACCATTAGACTTCTCTCCAATAGAAGAACAACTAATTTTCAACAATAACATCCTTTTACGAAGAGAAATAATCTACATCAAACTTTTATATTTATTAAAACCTAGTTTAAAAATCAAGAGCACTATCACTTATAGAAGCTTCACTTATTATGGTCTATAAACTATTGTGAATATTTTGCTGGAACAATTCGCCACAATAGTTTTTATAATATTTTACAATATATTATTATTGAATGTTTGACTTTAAATTATAGATTTAATTTTATTAGCCTAAAACCCAATTACTAAAATAAGATGAAACTGAAATGAAGGAGGTTAAGTAAATAACACACCATCTACACAATGAACAGAAGATGTACCTTGGGAAAACCCAATAAAGAAAATCTCATCTTGAAGGTGAGGCATATGCTTTTGTTCTTTTCTTCTTAGTTATAAAATGAATTACAAAGAAAATGCACTCACTGTGGAGTTTCAATTGACACACTATGGAGTTTTAATGGGATATGACATTGGAGTGGACTTCCAAAAAATATATGTATTTATTTATTCAATGATGATTTTTACAAGAGAATGAGTAGCTTTAAATACAATGGAAGAGACACATCAGAACGACGTGTCTTTCTAATGCCAAAATTTAACTAATAATAGCAATAATAACAAATACTATTTAAATAATTTAATTTACTAATGTTCTCTAGTTCTATTACAAGTCATCCCTCTCTGAGATACTTTGTCCACAGAGTATTGGCAAGGATAGGTGCCGTGAACGAAAAATATTTATTTTCTCAAGTAGCTTCTTCATTGGGTAAGTTTTTCCACTTGACAAGGTATTCATTGACGAATCTAGTACAAAGTGTTATGGTTTTAATCTATAATATGTATTCAAGTTCTAGCACCGGTTTACCTTCATCATCTAAAATAGGTAATTATGTTTGTATGTGAGTTGTTGGACCCAATTTAGTTTTTAAGCAAGACACATGGAAAACGTCATGTATTTTCCCTTTATTAGGTATGTTCAGAGCATAATCCACTTGTCCTACTCGCTTTCTTATTGGATATGGTCCATAAAACCTTGGTGCGAGTTTATGATTTTTGGAGTTTTTAAGTGAAGTTTGCTTGTATGGTTAGAGTCAAACAAACACCCAATCACCTACTTCAAATTATCGATCAGTTCTTTTGGTGTTGCCTTGTTGCTTCGTGTGATTTCTTGCTTGTTCAAGATGACTCTTCAAAATACGGATGACCTGATTGGATGTCGCTAGATAGTCTTTCACTGCTAGAACTTTGAAACTATTGATAACATAATTCTGCACTGTAGGAGGAGGATACCCATATAAGGCTTAAAAATGGGACATTTTTGACGTTGTATGATACATACTATTGTAGCACCATTCTACAAGGTGGAGCCAATGTACCCATTGAGTTTGGCGGTCATTCACGAAATTCCTAAGGTATCCTTCAAGGAATTTATTTACGACTTCAATCTGTCCATCTGTCTAGGGATGGTAAGAGGTACTCATAGTTAATGAAGTCCCTACATGGTGGAACAATTCCTTCCAAAAGTTGATGGTAAATTTGGCGTCCTTGTCACTAACGACAAGTTTGGGAAACCCATGGAGCTTAAATGTTTTCTTTACATAACTATGTGCGAATTCGCTAGCCTTTGCTTTTGATGAAATACTAATGAAGTGAGCGTATTTTGTTAATCAGTCAACGACTATGAATATACTATCCTTTCGTTTTGACATAGGAAGACCAATGATAAAATCCATGGATATCGATGACCATTTTTGGGATGGGATATGTAGGGGTTGGAGAAGCCCAGGAGGAGCCACCGTTTCCAAATTCTGCCTTTGACAAGTGTCACACTCACCCACATCATATATTTATGGATATCAGTCTCCATTCCTTTCCAAAAGAAGGACTGGCGAATATTATGGTATGTTCTAAAGAATCCAACATGGTCATATGTCATAGAATCATGGTTCTCTTTTAAAACCTGACTTTTGAATTTTGACGAACTGGGTGAATATATCCTTTGTGTATATCATAACATGTCTTTCTCCCATGAGTATTTGGAGTTTGTCGCCTTGTTGCTTTCAACTTCTTCATTTACTTTCCTTGTCTCTGGGTCTTTCACATACTCAGTTTGGAATTCTGAAATCCATTCAGGAATAACTAAGAGAATGGCACATATTGAGGCATCACTTTCATGCTTCCTTGATAAGCAATCTGCAACGATATTTTCCTTTCCCTTTTTATACAAAATGTCAAAATAAAAAAACATGGATTTTTCTCACCCATTTCTGTTGTTCTAGAGAGAGATTTTTCTAGGCTAGGAAATACTTTAGGTTGTTGTGTTATGTTTTAACAAGAAATACCCCCCCCCCCCAACAAATATTGCTTCCACTTAATGAGGGCATGCATTATTGCCAACATCTCCTTGTCGTAAGTTGACTTTCTTTGCTCGCTTGGTTTTAACTGCCGACTTTCAAAGGCAATGGATGTTTATCTTACATGAGCACAACTCCTACGCCTGTCCCTGAAGCATCACATTTAAGGATAAATGTTTTTGAGAAATATAGGGATGCTAGTACTGTAGTGGAGGTCATTAGAGTTTTCAAATTTTCAAAACAAGTTTTTGCATCCTGATCCCATTTAAAAGCATCCTTTTCAAAAAGTGATGTTAAGGGAGCCACAATTTGTGCATAGTTGCGAACAAATCTTCTATAATAACCTATGAGACCAAGAAACCCCCTTAACGATGTATTTGATTTGGGGGAAGGACATTCAGTGATTGCAACAATTTTATTGGGATCAACCTTGATGCCCTCGGCTGAAACAACATGCCCCAAAAATTCTATTTCTTTTTGCCCAAAATTGCATTTTGCTTTGTTAGCGTAAAATTTGTTTTATTCTAGAAGCTTCAATACTGTCTCTACATGCTTGAGATGTGAGTTCCAGTTTTTGATATAAACAAGGATATCGTTAAAGAATACCAACAAGAAATTCCTTAGTTATGGCCGAGACAAGTCATTCATTACTACTTGATTGTTGTCGGAGCATTGGATAATTCGAATGCCATGACTCGAAATTCGTACAAGCCTTCATGGGTACACAAAGAAGTTTTGGGGACATCTTCTTCTGAAATTTGGATTTGGTAATACCCTGATTTTAGGTATGATTTAGAAAAATACTTTGCACCATGGAGCTCATCCAACGATTCATCGACAAAGGGGATCGAGAATTCATCTTTTATGGTGACTTTGTTTAATGCTCGATAATTGGTTCAAAGTCTATACGATCCATCCTTCTTCCTCACAAGTGTGACTGTCGTGGAGAAGGGACTCTTACTACATGTGATTATGCCAACATCTGATAATTCTTGCACCAAACATTCAATCTTTGACTTGTTNGGGGGGGGGGGGGAGGCCATGAAGAGGATTTTGAAAAATTTCACTATGTTCCCACATAAATTGTTCTAATTCCCTTGGATCGACATTTTGGTTTTCATCAACTGTCCCTTCCATAGCATATCAATGTAAAAAAAAATGCTTGAGCTCCAATTTTTTATCATTTTCTCCATCTTGTTTGATGAGACAATTTGGGGAGGGGGGCAGTTGATACCATAAAGCTTGCACTTCCTCCCATTTTCATAAAATATTATAAACTGTTATTGTAATTTTAATCCTATTGTCCCCAACATTTCCAACCATTGGGAACCTAAAACAATGTCAACCCCCCTGATTTCCATAGCATACATTGGGTGTCTTAACCGGTAGTATTTTATGGCTAGCTCGACTTTATGGAATTTTCCATCACACGAGGTGGTTTTGTTCCTGGTATTGATACTTGACAGCTGGAGGTGGGGAAAATGAATATGTTCAATCATTTTGATACCCTGAAGTCTATGAATGTAATGCCCTCTTCCAATTAAGCACCAAAACACCCGCTAACCTACTTAATTCCCATAGGTTCGAGCGGCTAATGCTTAAAAGGGAATTAACTAAGGACATTTGATACCTAGAAAAAATGAGACAATCATTCAGTATTAAAGTCATCAGTTTGATAAAGAAAGACTTATTTATTTAGGCTTAAAGTCAACATGAAATTAGAATTGCATGCATGCAAAAGTGACAAGTAAACTCTAAAAGTGACATGCAAACCCTAAAAGTACATGCTATTCTATTTAAGAAGGGTTATTGGACCAAAGAGGACATCTATGATTATTGTTGTTGATTTGGAATTTTTGAGCAGCAACAACAACTGCAGCAACAACATTTGGGGTTGAAGACGACGTCTTCAACTAACAAGGGTTTTTGCAGTGAAATCTACCTGCCCTAATCTCTTTCAGGGTAGGCCATCCAGATATACTATTGCCATTTCACTGTATCCTTCCGTATGAAGTGATCCAACACCGACATAAAATCTATTTGGAGGTTTACAATTTATAGCTAGGGAATAGCTAGAAAACCCCAAAAGGATTCGTTGGGACCCTTCATCCCAGTCTTTCTTCTGCATGTTATCACCATTTCTCTCAGCATGCTTAACCCATTACACTGGGTGATCATCAGTTCATTGTCATCACATTCAAGGAATCTAGTAGCATATTCAAAGGGGAAGAGGAGACATCACCCTCTCCAGCAAAACAATTCGCTAGGGGTCTTGGAGGAGTCAGATTCTTTGCATGTGCCAACCTATCTCTTCGGGAAGGAGAGGTCATCATATCCACAAAGTTTCAACATAAACAAATTGCTCCTTCATAAAAAAATGTCAACTTTATCAGGGAGAGAGCTTCCTTGTAGCTGGGCGTCAAAAATAGAAAGGGAGTACTATTATCTCACTTATTCAGCACCACATGCATGCATCATATCTTTGGAGTACTATCAGCTTATTTATTAGTGGGAAGTGTATAACTTCTTTCTGAAACTTTCTACCCTATAATCTCTCCATATTTGCTGTATTTTAGGGCGTTTGGGCACGACAATTTTGCATGCACTTTTTGTTCAGTATTTTGCACATCATTGAGTGTATGAACAAACAACTTAGTAGTAAAGAACCGCAGAATATTAGTTTGGGATATTACAATGGCATCAGAGCATGTTCCTTGCCAGCTGTGGGCTTGAACATGAAAAGTAAATGTATCCAGAAGAAGATACTTTTGTAACCTATAGGAGAAGGAAAAGTAGATACACTTAGGAGTAGGAATTTGAAGATATCCAGTTAGAGAATACCAATTTAGACATGGACCCAACATGTATACACTCTGATAAAGGAAAACGAACAGGATAAGAGGAAGAGAGGTTGGAATTTTGCAACTTGGTAAGTGCATATAATGACCTAGCTAAAGGGAAAAATGAAGTATTGCATGCAATCAGAAGATTGGCTCTGAATCTAGAACCAGGTCATAGCAGTATACCTCTTTCACCAGTAGATATAGGATCTATCAGTAGTAGTGGGAAGCATGCATACACTAATATGCAAAACACACCTCATATATAAACCAAACCTTCTAGCATACCTACTATGCCTCACTTCCTGGAGAATGCAGTAGCAGGACTAGTCATGCTAGTAGAACCTAGTGAACCATTTGGAGCTTACTTACAAGAGTAGATGGATTTGGGAGATGAGTTCCATGCAACAATGCCATTCTCATACTTCTGTAATATGAAAAGTAGGAATCAGCCAAGGAATTTTAACAAAGGATTTACCCATAATTATGAATTGCAATAAACCTTGGGTAGATTGACCATCCCTAACTTTGATGGGATTAGCGGGGTTCAACGAGAATATGGATCCAGAAGTTGGATACTTACTTCCAACTTAAACCTATGATGGAGACAAAGGCCATTAAATTGGCTACCTTTCATCTGGATGGAGAGGCTCATGAGTTGTGGTACCATGGGCTAGTGACATTGGGTCACAACACCATCATTTCCTCCAGCGAATTCACATAGAGGCTCATGGAGCGGTTTGACAAAAGGGACCCGGAGATACACTTTAGAGAGTTAGCTCAACTCAAACAGATAGGTAGTGTTGAGGCCTTCATCTCATAGTTTCATAGAATAGTTGTTACGGTACTAGTGTGTCTATGAGCACATTGATTATGTTATTTTCAGAGGCTTTGATAGAACCTTTACAAGGGTGGGTGAAAGCCTACAAACCCTCCACTCTATAGGATGCGATCAACTGAACCAAAGATCTACAAGACTCAGTTGCTAAGAACATGTTTCCACTTAAAACAAACTTTCCAGTGAAATACAAAGACAAAAAACCTTTTCAACAAGAATGGCCAAAGAAAACTTGGTTGGACGATGACACGAGGAAAGATTTGACAAGGAAAAAACTATGTTTTACTTGTCAGGAACCATTGGTTCTAGGCCATAGGTACATAGGGAAGGAAAAGGCCCACTATATAGAAGTCTACTCTGACAGTGAAAGGGAGGAATATGAACAAGAATCATCTGAGGAATTGATGGCAGTAGAGGAGTCACTTCAGGGAGAAAGACCAGGATGAGTTATTGCTACATTATCCAGAGTATCTAGGTTTCATACTCTTAGGGTCAAGGAAGTAGTACAAGGCCGCAGGGTAGGTGTGTTAATTGATGGGGGAGAAACCCACAACTTCATTGATGCAACATGGGTGGTTAAGCGGGGTATTCAAACAGATAAATTTGAGGGATTCACCATAGCTTTAGCAGGTAATAATAGCATAGAGTGAAACCATTGGATTCCCAAACTGAATGTCACATTAGGGAACTACAATGTGACTGCATTATTTTATGTGGTGAATGTAGCTGACACAAATGTAGTATTATGGGTTCAATGGATTTACTCAATAGGAAAATATACTACGGATTACAGGGCAATGGAAATGGAATTCCAGGAACAAGATGGAAAATTGGTAGTCTTGAGGGGAATGAACACTTATCCCCCCAAACCAGTATCATCACAAAGAATGGAGGTCGTACTTAGAAAGGGAGACATAGAATGGGTAGTTGAGTGCCTTGTAACTTTTAGAAAACCTCATGATAACAACACCCAAAATCCAACAAATATTCATGCACTATTACAGAAACATGAGAGGGTATTTAGAGATATTCTGGCAGGACGACCACCAGATAGGGGATTTGAGCACATTATTGAGTTATAGGATGGGACACTAGCAGTCATCACCACTCCGTACAAATATCCCAAAAGGTACAAGGATGAGATCGATAAAACGATCAAGGAATTACTGGAACTAGGATATATTCGACCGAGTTCTAGTCCATTTGCATCATCGGTGGTTTTGGTTAAAAATAAAGATGGTACCTTATGGATGTGTATTGATTACATAGCACTCAATAAGAAGACCATAAAAATCAGGCATCCCATCCCCATGATTGATGAATTAATGGATGAGTTGCAGGGGGCAAAACACTTTTCAAAAATTGATCTTCGATCAGGGTACCATCAAATCCGAGTAAGGGATCAGGACATTTCAAAGACAACCTTTTGTTGCCACTATGATCACTATGAGTTCCTAGTCATGCATTTTGGACTCACCAATGCCCCAACGACTTTTCAATCCTGCATGAGTCACACCTTCAAGGCTCAGTTGCGGAAGTATTTACTTGTATTCTTTGATGATATTTTGATTTACAGTAAAACTTGGGAAGAGCATTTGAAACACTTGGATGAGGTACTGGAAATTCTATAAGAACAGTCGCTTTACGCAAAAATGTCTAAGTGTGAGTTTGGTATGAAAGACATGTTGTATCTAGGGCATATAATCAACGCAAAGGGGGTACAGGTTCACATGGAAAATATTAGAGATATATGGATTGGCCTACATTGAAGACAATAATAGAACTGAAGGGATTCTTAGGCCTTTGCACATATTACAAGAGATACGTAAAGGGGTTCTCTCAATTTTCTGCACCACTCACCGATCTTACAAAGAAAGGGGCATTCACATGGACGGAAGTGGCCCAACAAACCTTTGAGAAAATGAAAACAATCATGAGTTCTTTTCCAGTTTTGGCACTACTAGATTTCTCACAACCATTCATATTTGAGTGTGATGCTTCAGGAGAGGGACTAGGGGCGGTATTGATGCAAAACCATCTCTCGATTGCATTCGAAAGCCAAAAACTTAAAGAATATGAACATCACTACTCTATATATGATCAAGATATTCTAGCCATCCTACATGCCTTAACAAAATTTAGACAGTATTTGGTGGGAAGCAAAGTTTAAAATCAAGACAGATCACAACAACCTCAAATACTTCTTGGAGTTGAAAGAATTGAATGAGCATCAACATAAATGGGGCAGCAAGGTACAGGAATATGACTTCAAAATAGAATATGTTAAAGGAAAGAACAATGTTGTAGGTGATGCTTTATCCAGACGACCAGCCTCATTATCACTCATGAGTATATCTACGTATTGGAGGTCTCTTCTCTTGGTATAATATTCTAAAAACAAATTTGCTTGTGAATTATTAGATGGACAAATACATGATGACATGTGCAGGGTAATTGACGACATCATCTATTACAAGAGTAGAATATACCTCGTCCCAGAGTCAGCTTTGAAGAGAAATATTATACAGGCATCGCATGATTCACTATTATCAGGGAATTAGGGATTCTTGAAAACTTATAGACAAATCAGAGAGAGGTTCTCATGGAAAGGCCTCAAGGAGGATGTAATACAACATGTTCGGGAATGCGGTATTTTCCAGTAGAATAAAATCGAGCACACTCATCCGACATGGTTACTTCAACCATTAACAATACCAGAATAGAAATAGGAAAGCATCTCGATGGATTTCATTATAGGTTTACCCAAGGTACAGGGATGAGACTGCTTATATCATGGTAGTAAATCAGTTAACCAATTTTTCTCACTTCTTTGTTATTTCTTTCGACTATTCAACATCACAGGTAACCGACTTATTTTTCAAAGAGGTTTTTAGACTCCATGGGATACCCAAAACCATTGTCAGTGATCGTGACAGTAAATTCACCAGTGCTTTCTGGTAGGAACCGTTCATATTAGTGCGGACAAAACTTGCTACGAGCACAAGTTATCATCCTCAAAGCAACAAGCAGACATAGATTGTCAACAAATGGATTGAGGGGTATCCGAGAAACTATGTAGCAGGACAACAGAGGACATGGATTAAGTGGCTACATCTAGGGGAGTACTGCTACAATACTACCCACCATATGTCTATTAAGATGACACCTTCCAAGGCTCTATATGGCTATGAGGAACTGAAGTTTGCAGACTTAGATTTTGGAGACAACAGAGCACCAAAGGTAAAAGATTGGGTACATAACATTCAAGATATTCTTAAGGTCCTAAAATAGAATCTATAGGTAGCTCAGAATCAACAACAGCTCATAATCAGCTGGAGTTTTGAGGTAGGAGATATGGACGGCTGCAACCTTATAGGAAATATTCACTCAAGAAAAAAGGGGCGGAAAAGCTAAAACCTTGCTTTTATGGTCCTTACAAGATAGACAGGAAGGCTGGAGAGGTGACTTATGAAGTATAACTGCCAGAGGAAAGAAAAATTCACAATGTATTTCATGTATCCAACCTCAAGAAAATAGTAGGGAAACACATTGCTCCATCCACCGAGTTGCCTCCCTTAGATGATGAAGGGCTGTTGGTATTGATTCCAGAGAGGATCCTACATGTCCGAGAAAGGAAACTTCAAAACGAGGCGATTCAAGAATACTTGGTAACATGGAAAGAATTAACTATGGAGGATTCCACATGGGATGGAGAGCAAGTATTGAAACATCCTAGTTTGTAGGTGCTTGAGGACAAGCAATTTCAAGCGGGGAGGACTGCAATGTCCTCTTCCAATTAAGCACCAAAAAACCCTCTAACCTACTTAATTCCCATAGGTTCGAGTGGGAACTGCATAAAAGGGAATTGTTTGAGGACATTTTATACCTAGAACAGAACATGACACTCATTCAATATTAAAGTCATCAGTTTGATAAAGAAAGCCTTATTTCTTTAGGCTTAAAGTCAACATGAAATTAGAATTACATGCATGCAAAAGTGACACGTAAACCCTAAAAGTGACATGCAAACTCTAAAAGTACATGTTATTCTATTTAAAAATGGTTATTGGACCAAAGAGGACATCTATGATTATTATTGATGATTTGGAGTTTTTTAGCAGCATCAATAGTTGGGGTTAAAGACGACATCTTCAGCTAACAAGGGTTTCGACAATGAAATCTATATGCCCTAGTCTTTTTCAGGGTAAGCCATCTAGGTCTACTATCAACATTTCACCATATCCTTCAGTATGTAGTGATCTAGCACCAACATAACATTTATTTGCAGGTTCACGTTTTATAGCTGGGGAATAGCTAGAAAACCCCAGAAGGATTCGATGGGACCCTCCAGCCCAGTATTTCCTCTACATGTTATCACCATTTCTCCCAGTAAGCTTATCCCATCACACCGGTTGATCATCAGTTCATTGCCAGCACATTCAGGGCATCCAACAACAGATTCACAAGGGAAGAGGAGACGTCACCCTCTCCAACAAAACAATTTTCTAGGGTTCTAGGAGAATTCAGGTTGTCTGCATGTACCAGCCTATCTCTTCGGGAAGGAGAGCTCATCATCTCCACATAGTTTCAACAACAGCAGACTCCTCCTTCATAAAAAACGTCGACTTCATCAAGGAGAGAGCCTCCTTGTAGTTGGACGTCAAAAGAAGAAAGGGAGTACTATTATTTCACCTATTCAGCACCACATGCATGCAACATATCTCCAGCGTACTATCAACTTATTTATCAGTGATAAGTGTACAACTTCTTTCTGAAACTTTCTACCCTTTAATATCTCCAGATTTTCTATATTTTAGGGAATTTGGGAATGGAAATTTTGCATGCACTTTTTATTCATTCTTTTTCACATCATTGAGTGTATGAACAAATAACTTAGTAGTAAAGAAACATAGAATATCGGTTTCAGATATTACAATGAAGTTGTGTGTACTCCCACTGTCAACCAAAATAGTCACTTTAATGTTATTCATATAGCCAAACATTTTGAGTGTTGGGGTTGAGATATAACCATCATTGATGCTACTGAGAGTGTTGGGGTGACGATATCTCTCTTTGTGTCATATTCATCGCTATCTGATTCTATGTTTAAAGGATATGTTATCACTCCAGGAAAGCTCCTCTAGGTTGTAGCTCGAGGATGCCTGGTAACTTAAAATGTTTTTAGGGTTTTCTGATATGGATCAAGTCAGGTGACCTATATAACCTTCCACTCTCAAGACATGCATGAAACTCACTCAATTACAAGGCTTTAGTTACAACTGTTCAAAAGTTGACAATAAGGTACAGGGATGGAGAACTCATCAGGATAGCATATTTACATACAAAATAGATACGTATAAATGGCTAAATCATGATAAGGATGGTACTTATAAATCAAATCACATTAACACACCAATAGGATGACAGCTATTAGTTATTAATCAACTTGAAAGTAACCTAAATACACATTCAGGCATAAGTACAGCAAAGACAGAGATGAAGGCTGAACAAATCATAACAAAAGAGCTTATATTCAAGAATGATCAAAATGAGAAGCTGGCAATAGTATAGGCTTATGAATCCCCGAAGTCGAACCTTTTTTATAAAATCAGTCTTAGGCTTTATAGCCTTTTACAAAATATACAGATCCTAAAACTTGGATCTGTTTTTACAAAAATAAACGAAAGTGACAGTTTTTGCAAATTAGGGTTTGAAACCCTACCTAACTACTTGTCTAACTATAATGAAGATTTAGTTCACTGAATGAATATTAAATAACTGAAGTAATTGTTGGTGATTATTGCTGCTGGTCCTCTTCCAGTTAAACCACTGATTTCTCTTTGACATCTAGGGTTGGTGTCCTTTGGCGCTGTTATGTCATAGTGGATCTCACACAGACCCTTTTCTGATGCTTCCCTCAGCACCTTTTATCTTTAGATTATGTCCATGAACCATCTGTAGTTGCCCAAAACCGGTTTTGTATGCCAAAAGTTGCTTTTAATCCTCTGTTCTCTTTCGATGGTTAAGAGTCCAGTCTATCGGAACCTTTAGTTGCCGAAAGTGGCACTTTCTGTGGCTAATGAACTGTCCCAGCATCCGCCTAAGCCATTGGAAGCCCTGTTTTGAAAAAAATATTAGGTTTTCTTAAAAAATGTCCTTTCAGGCTTGTTTGCTCAACCTTACTCTTCTGCAGGCTTTGTGTTAGGAGTGTTAACAACGCCTTGGATAGCTTCAGGAGGCTGGAGACTGGCTACTACTTCAGCTAGGGTTGATAAGGAAAGGTGGCTGCTAGGGTTTTCTTTGGCTTCCTTCAGCTGTAGCCTTTGGAGCCTAACCATCCTATATAATCTGGTATTGTCCTTCAGGTATCTTGTGTTCAACCTTTTCAAGAAAATGTATCTTTCTCTCTGCTCCAGGTAGGACTTGTGTAGTAGCTTGTTTCTCCTGGTCAAGGTCTCATTATTTCTCTTTAGTTTTCTTTCCAAGACCTCCATTTCATAAACCTTCCTCAGTAGCTGATTGATCTTTTGACTTGTAGGCTTGCTAGAGGAAACCCTTTCTGCTGGTTCCTCTTACTCCTGTGGTGTGGGGGATGGCAATGCTTCAGACACTGGTACAATTTGCAGAGATAGGGTTGCATCCTCTTCTTGTTCTTCCTCAGAATATGAATAGTGTAGATTTAAGATATTCTCACGATGTGCTTCTACCTCTTGACCCTTCTCACTGAAATCCAAGTTCCTTTTTGCCTTCTTGGCCTTAGAAGAGGAGGGAGGTTGTTCTGTTTCTGTTGCTGGGGAAATGGCCCTCCTCCTTCTTCTCCCACTCCTTGGTGTGCTGGATTTCTTGGCAGGAGACTTCCCTTTATCCTCTGGCTGAAGGCCTGTCTCAAAGCCATTCCAGAATAGAAAATAAGGCTAAGCCATATTTCTTCTCTTCAACAACTCCTGGACCAATAGCTGGATAAGACCCTGGTGGGACAACCTACCAGCAATCTTGGATGGCTAGGATTTTACTTGATGTGCCATCTTCCCTAGACTTATATGTAAATGAAAGGGCAGATTGAGAGGGATTTTACCTATGAAGTGATTCATGAGCTTGAAATGGTAGATCATTGCTCTATTATATCTCCTTTCACAGGTTAAGTAGACCACAATGGCCTTCAGCAGTTGTTCCTAGTTCTCTTCTAGCCATGATGATGGCGCACTCTTCTTCCATACCATTCCTCTATGCTCAGGCTTAAGGTAAGACTTGAATTCCACCTCTTTTGGTATGGTGGTCTTGAAACATTTCTCTCCTGTGGAAGGGAGTTCTATCACCTCAGTGATTAGTGCTTCATTTATGAGAAACTCCTCTTTTCCTATGATTGTTTTTGAACCATCAAATGAGAGGGAAAAAGCTTCAGCCACCTGCTGATGGAAGCTTTTTATTTTTTCACAGAACTTGTAATAGCCCACCTCTTGAAAATGTCTACAGTCCTCTGGATGTACTTCTAAGTAACTGATATCACCTAGCTTTTTCCTGAGAGCTGGTCCACTCCTCTTCATCTTGATGGGTGTATCTCCTAGGTACCTGCAAAACAGTTTTCAGTCTTGTATATAGTATGCTTTAGCAGGCTGTTGTTTCAAAGCTAGTTTTTATGGTGGAGAAAATGCTAATTTTGAAAATGAAATTCGATGGAGTCTCTTGGCACTGATTATGAGGGTTTTCTGTCATTATGGAGGCTGAAGTCACCAAATGATGATAGCAGCTTGATCCTCTAGATCTCCTTTCCCATGTAATCGTAACCTACATCAGCCAGAGTATTCGATGGGCTTTCTGATGATATTTTGGACAGGTGGAGGGAGATTGAGGGTTTCTAGTCAAATCAGTCCTTTGCCAATTGCATAACGACCCTTTTTACTCATTTACCCATGCAGTCATGCAGCTCCAGATCTTTTCGGTGGTTAATCACGCTCACAAATGATCATTTATCTTATTGACGGGGTTAGATGTGACAGTTTCCTAACCGTTTCCTTATTTTTCCCTTTCGGTGGTTAAGATCCTCCGGGAGTTTGTCAGCTAGCCGCTGAAACGCTGATTTTTGGTGGCTAACGAAGTGTTGTCTTTCTTACTTAAGCCACCGAAACTTTTAGCCCGTCACCGTGGTGAACTCCTGCTTTCGACAGATAACGATCTCGTCGGAAAACCTTTTTAACTGTCGAAAACCTGTTCTTTTGATGGTTAATGAAATGCCCTAGATTTCGCATAAACCATCGAAAGTGATTTTCACCCAATGATTATCTTCCTTCTTTCGGTGGTTAGCATATGTGTTGAACCTTTCTCTAATCTACTGAAAGTGACCCTTTTCGGTGGCTAATGAGTTGTTTTGAGCCTCGCCTAAGCCATCGAATGTACTTTTCCCAATGCTGCTCGCCACTTGCTTTCAGCGTTAAAACCCTTCTTGTTCATCTCTCTAATCTGCCGAAAGCGACCCTTTTCGGTGGCTAATGAGTTTCCTGTAGTCTCGCCTAAGCCACCGAAAGTGTTACTTTGACTCTGCTTGCTCACACCACTTTCGGTGGTTCACCTTTGCCCCGCATTCAATTGTTTAGCCGCTGAAACATGTCTTTTCGGTGGCTAATGAGCTATAATAGTCCTTCGCCTAAGCCACCGAAAGCTATAACTTGTAAAATTTTCATCCAAATAAAAAGCAAAGGCTTTCAAATTGTCAGTGATACTCATATCTTTGATTACACAAGTTCGATTCTTCCTACTATCAAAATAAATTTATTTTGGGAGATAACAGGATATATGTCACCAACTTCTTCATTATTATTGTCATCGTTATCATTTTTTTTCGCACAAGAAAAATATATTATTTTTACACTTATGTCTCGAACACCAATTTGAGGAATTACACTTGCGGCACAGATTGTCGTCCTTTCTCCTATATGTTCTTAGGTGGGGTGGGATATAAACCGAGGAATGTTGTGATTTTGTTTTTCTTTAATTAATTTTTCTTTTTGACGATCTTGTTCCACACATTTGACATCTAATAATTTTATGTCGTTTTGAACACTCTGCTTCAACCCACCAATGGCAATTTATAGGAGTCATTCTTCAGTTATATCTTGGACACGAGTGGCTAGGACCACTACATTGCTAAAATATTCATCCATGGTTCCTTCTTTTTGTAAATGATTGATATTGTTGTATATTTGGTTTCTTCCATGTCTTGAAATCATTTAAAGAATTTTTTCTTGAAGGTATCCCAGTCTCTCACCAGTCTTCCTCCTTTCATTGTTGAGTCCCACCACAAGAACCAGTCACAAGCGGTTTTATCCATGTACATTGTTGCAACGTTTAGTTTGTTGTCGTTCACAAACTAAAGATCGATTTACCAAGACTTAATGGAAAAAATAACAAAATAGAAATTATTAATAATAATATTGTTATTTTAATATTATGTGTGTGAGGAGATGGCATGAGGAGAGAGTGTCACGTGTGCAAACAATGGAAGGAATGGAGATGAAGGGAGGAGCATGGGATTCCCATACAGGTGGTCGATGGTGATGAAGGGAGGGTGGGAGTGTGAGGAGGTTGACGGATTCCCATGCAGGCTGTCAATGAAAATGAAGGGAGAAGTGTTGGGAGCATGAGCACTGGACAAAAGAGGATAAAATGAGGATGTGTGCATTGGTAGGATGTATGTATGGGGAAAGAGCAGGCATGAATGGATTTGGTTGGAGCAAGCGATGGAAAAAAATACAGCGTGGGTGGAGAGTGGTTGGGGAGACGCAAAGGAGGTGGAAGGCAGAGTAATGAAGGGTGCATTGAAGCATGTGGGGTTAGGAGGCGGTGGGATGTAGGTTGAAAGCAATAGGATATGGAGAGTAGAGAAGGAGGAGCTTGGGATTGGCGGAAGGAATTGAGCCGAGGAAAAGAGCGTGGGAATGGTGGGAGTGAGAGAATGAGCAGGAGAATGAAAATGGAAGATGGGAACATGGAGTCGAAGAAGATGCTGAGAACGCTCGCTCTGACACCAACTAGGAATGGATTTCCAAATAATATATGCATTTATTTATTCAATGATGATTTTAACAAGAGAATGAGAGACATTAAATACAATGAAGGAGACACATCACAACGGTGTGTCTTTCTATTGCTGACATTTAACTAATAATAATAATAACAAATACTATTTAAATAATTTAATTTACTAATTTTCTCTAGTTCTATTACAGACATGGCATCCACATGGTACCATGGGGGTAAAAAAGATAGGTAATCTTATGTGAGGCATGCATTTTACACACAAACTCCAATTGAGGTGATTTTTATGTCATTGGAAAGCTCTTGATGTGTATGATAGTGTTGAATTGTTGGGAACCAATATCACATTTTTTGACCAAAAAATGGTCATTTAAGGCTTCGACTAAGCTTCAGAAGGGTCTAGAAACCAAATCACCAATGTAGGACCTCCCATAAAATGGGCTCAACAATCCAATAACTCCAAATTTTCCACCCAGAAAGTACCAAGTTAGATGAAAAATTATATAATGATCCATTCTAAATCATACCTCCCCATTTAGGAAGGATTTTGGTCCACAAAATATTTTACTGAAGGAGGTGATGCAATTCCACCCTACCTTCTCCATGAATTACCATTTATCCTTGTTTGCAAGTTGTTCTTTCAACCCAACCTACCAGATTTCATTCTACCTCCATTTAGTTGCTCTGGAATTCTGATTTAAAACTTTATATTTTACTAACTCTGCATGAGCTTCTAGTCCTAAGTCCTCTATGGTAGTTAGTACACACTTAGTTTCTTGGTCCAATATGGAAGACTCATAGTGTTTCAAATTCTCCACATTCACAACTGAGTAAATGCACATATATGGGGTTAGACTGAGTCTATAGGCATTATCAGTCACCTTATTCAATTTTTATAATGACCATACTGTAGAGACTTGATCTTCTTACCAATACCTTATAGCATTTCATTTTTCATATACAACCAAACTTTGTCTCCCACCTGAACATTTTTTCAATTCTATGTTGATCCTACTTGGCCTTATACTTTTCTTATGACTTCTTCAATGTATCTTGTTTTTTAAAATGGATATGATTGCTATTATCAATGAAATTTTAATCATTCCATTCTTATCTTATGGAGTCTTACCTCACTCCTCCATGTTTTTAGTATTAAACATATATGGGAAAATGTGGAAAATACCGAAAAAAAGTTTAAGAAGGGGACTTACTGGTATTGCAGACTTGTAAGTTATAAGAGCGTTGAACATAAATCAAATTTTCATCCCAAGTCCTTGGATGATTCTAATTGTGATCCCTCACAAGATTAACCAATGCCATGTTCACTTCTTTTTTCTATGGATGGAAAGCTATAGGTCTCTTTAGATTAGTGTCCACACAACAGGATTTGAACCCGAATTTCGATCTCAGAATTCGACGTCATCCGACATTTCGCACGGATGTGTTGGACAACAATCAATCAATAGAATGCCGATAACAAAATATTTATAGCTCCATTGAATCTATGACACTCGTGAGTCGGATTTTCGACCCTTGTAGTGTCAGATCTTCGACGTATGTGAACCCAAAAATGTCGGTTATTCGACACCTAAGCGTTGGATATCGGACGGGAAGTATAGATTTTTTTATAAAAAAAATTAAGGTTTACATGATTTTAAATTTTATGGTCCCATACTTTCAACGGTAACTATGTTCAAGGTGTCGAATATCCGACACATGTCCGTTATAAATATAAATTGTTTTAAACATTTCGACATGTTTGTTGTAGAAGTGATGGATGATTGACAAAATGATTTGTTCCTCGACGGACGTTTTCAGGAATTGTTTTATTCTTCAACGGGTGGTTGTGGGAATTTTTTTTTCATCGATAGACAATTTGCCGGGAATTTTTTATTCTTCGACTTCTCTCCGTTTGAAAAAAATTTGATGTGTGGTTGATGTGTGGAACTTGATTTTTTAAGACAACTGGTTATATTCATTAACGAAGTTTATGACAAAATGTCAAATAGATTAAATATTCTGGATCCAAACAAAGACAACCGACAATTGCTTGCTACACTATGGGATGCAACGAAACGAAGGGGTGATGGCAAATGTTATTGTTTGTGTACTCAATGCAGGGGATTTAAGAGGAGAAGAATATTGATCTCAACATCCACAAAACATTCCAGGGAACATGGACACGCTAAGGGGGGGAACGAATATCGTCCATTTGTAGGTTTAGCATTATAAACATTATTATATTCGTTTTTTTGGTAATTCTATGTATTTTTTTTCATAGATTAATGTATATCTATTGATGTTTCCATGTATTTATATTAAAGGAAAGACACCTTATAGCATGTCGTCCAGAGGAAGTGCTTTCAGAACAAGTTCAAGATCAGGATCATGGAGCGTGTATGTTTAATGGAGAACAAGTGAATGATCATATTGAACAAGATGATCATGTCGATGATGTAATTGAAGATGATGGCACAAATACATTGGTCCATGATTCATTTAACATTAGAATGGATGACGATGATGTTGATAATTAAAATGATGATGACTTTGATGATGTTCACGATATACCTCTTCTCGATAAGGCATGTGAACCCCTTTATGAAGGCTCCAAAACAAATCTTCTCTCTACTATATTGTTGATAATGAACTTGAAGGTTATGAATGGTATTTCAAACATTGCAATCACACATATGCTAAGGTATCTAAAATAATCCATCACATATATAGGATCATGATAAAGTTTATTTGTATTCCTCTAATAATTGTATTGTTAACTCATTATTGATCATCGTACGGATAAAGCGTGTTTCGTTAATATTATTTATTTATTACATTAACAATTTTTTTTTTTTTGTAGTTTGATTGCTGAATTTTTGTTACCACCATCAAATCTTTTACCTCGCACATATCAAGATTTATCTTCCATCATGAAAGAGATTGGAATGCATTATGAAGAAATTCATGCATGCCCCGATGACCATGTTATATATTATAATCAACATGAATTTGCAACAGAATGTCCAGAATGCCATGTAAGTAGATATCGTACAGATAAAGTAACAAAAAATGTGCATCAGAAGGTTCTTCATTATATTCCCATCATTCCACGTTTGCAATGACTGTTCAGGTGCAAAAACATAGCGCAATTTATGGATTACCATGCCAGGAACAAAAGTCAAGATGATGTTATCCGAACGCCTACAAATGGTACTGCTTTTAGAGATATTAAGGAAAAGTGGCCTCACTTTAAAGAAGAACCACGTAATCTTAGGATTTCTTTGGCAGTAGATGGTGTTAATCCATTTGCATAGATGAAATCCATTTGCACTGTGTGGCCTATTTTTGTTATCAACAATAACATTCATGCATGGTTGTCAATAAAGAGGGAGCACATAATGTTGTCGATGATTATTCCAGGTTTAATTGACGAAAACTATTTTATTTATAATGTAGTTGTGGCATCTAATTTGTCGTAATATGTATCTTAATTTCATATATATATCTATTAATTTACTCTTCTGCATGGTTTATATATCTTAATGGTTCTCATAATGATATATTTTATATGTACTTCAAATTATGAATAAGGTAAGTTCCAAGTCAAAGATATGAATGTATACATCGAACCTCTTATAGATGAGCTACTGAAGTTATGGAATGGCATAACTATGTATGACGTATCTAGACCAATATGACAAAGGCAATTTCAATTCCATGCAATGGTTGTATGGACAATACATGATGCCCTGGGTTAACTTCATTTTGTGGTTTGTAATTTTAAGTTCCACTTTAATTGCATTTAATGATATGGAGTAGTTAGAATATTTTATATATGAATATATTTGACATAGATATTCAATATGTAAATATTGTAGGTCTTCAGACAAAGGGTAAATTTGCGTGTCCAGTTTGTGGTCCTAAGATAAAATCTCGTCTTTCAAAAAGCTTAAGAAAGGAGGTGTTTGATGAGTATAGGCATTTCCTCTCTAAGAATCACAGGTATAGAACAACTGAAAGAAATATTTTCAATGGGACGTAGGACACTGCATTAAAACCATGGAGAATGACACCTCACCTTTGGAAGATTCAATACAATATAGATCGTCATCATGGTATGTATGGATCATCGTACATGAATTTTTATGTATTTTAATTTTTATTGTGAGTTGTTTGTTGTAGTGGCCATATTTGATTTATGATGTAATTTATTAATTATAAACTATTATTCATGATGTCCATCGTGATCATGAAGACATTAATGGTCTTCCACGAGGAATGAAAAGTTATCCTATTCAATTTAGCAGGTTTCCCTACTATGAGCACCTACAAATTGCTCATTTGTTTGATACAATGCATATTGGAAAGAATGTTACTGAAACCTTATGGCGACTACTAGAGCTAAGGAGGGAGAAAGATAAAGTTGTGAAAGTGTGCAAAGACATTCAAGAAAGAAACCATGCAATGAAAGACGTCATCCAATTTCATACCAACGGAGAACAAGTTAATATAAACTCAATTCCATGGATGTTTACGGAGCAACAAAGCAATGTTGTCAAAGAAGTAATGCGGAAAATTAAATTTCCCACCGGTTTTTGTGCAAACTTGAAGAATATCATAACTAAAAAAGGTGATTTTGCGGGGGTCAAAACACATGATTGGCATGTCTTCATCAAGGTAATTATTATTGTTATGTCCATATAATTTTTTATTGTTTGTATACTCTTTTTTGAATAAATGGCATGGTTTGTATATTGATACCGTATGTTCTACCTCTCTCTCTCCCGGACAACTTCGACAAAAATGTCAAACAAATTATATATAATGTTGGTAAATACATGAGGTAACTAGCGATTACTTGCATGTGCTTAGTGTTTCTTTAATTCTTCGTATAATAATTTATATTTGTTTTTTTTTGTGCACTATTTCAGCATATATTGTAATTTAATGTTTATTTTTGTTAAATATCATTATTGGTTTGCATCACTTGTAGATGGTTGACATCTAAAGAAATCCATAAAGAAGATATAAAGTATTGGAGGAGAGAAATTCCTCGTCTCATGTGTGAAATGCAGAAGCATCTACCATCGGCATTTTTCAATGCATAGGAACACTACCTCATATACCAAGTTGAGGAGATTGAGTTGTGTGGACCTATGCACTCAAGGTCCATGTGGATGGTTGAGAGGCACTTGAAATTTATGAAGGGTTTGGTGAGACAACGAGCAAATGCAGAGGGTTCTATGATGGAAGGATATACGGTATACCAAAACATGTTGTGTGTTAGTGAATATATTCCTATTTTAGCGTCAAAGCTTAATTTATGTCGCATTTGTGATTCATACTCCAACAACAAATTTGAAGGGGAGCAGCTGAAGGGGAATGGAAGATTGAGGAAGCTAAAAGGTAATTATTAGCTAATGGATTTTTATTATATACTTCATATTCTAATTGTATTTTCTAGTCATAATTGCTTCAATTAAGAGCATATAGGTCTCTGTTCAGGAGATTTACACCTTTCTTTGATTTTAATGGTTATTGTCATTAAATAGTTGGTAGAGAATGGGATGCAATTCATTTATACATCGCAAACAATCTTGATTAGATGAAGGTATGGATTGAACGATGCACACAATCGAGTCATGGAATATCATGGGAAGGTGTGGCTTCATTGGTAAAAGCAGCACAACACAACGGAGATAAAAATCTAACAGAAAGGGAAATCGATTTGGCATATGGTGTATAAGATAAGATGGAAAGCATATAATTAATCAAATATCCCTCTAAATCTTTTATTTTGCAAATTACTTATTGACGTACATGTTCTTTTTTTCCATGTATTGTTGCATAAGGATTGAATGGTTGTGTAATATTTTCATGTATTGCTTCTTGTAGGTAAAACACCATAAGGCTATGGTCTACAATGGAGGTAGATATCAGATCAAAAAACTGGATGAAACAAAGAAAACATCAGATTCTGGGGTTTCGGCTGTCTTTGAGGTTACCAATGTTTCATCTAGAACTGACAGACATCTAGAAGTCTCAAAAAATCGATACTATGGGTATTTGGAAGATATTATACAGTGTGACTTTAAATCCTTTAAGGTAGTTCTATTCGTTGTCAAATGGTACAGGTTACGATTGAATCAACGTGATCCCGATAGAACTATTATTGAACATGATAATGGATTTACCATGGTAAACACAAGGTTTTTTGAGCCAGGAACAGAGCCCTATGTTCTTCCAAGTCAATGTGAACAAGTATTTTACTCAT
>LPNX010644170.1:592092-617092 GCA_001517045.1 Pseudotsuga menziesii | reverse complement strand
TAATCATCATTGTCGTCACGATCAACATCATCATCATCTTCATCATCATCGCCGTCATCATCATCGTCATCCTCATGATGATGATAATCATCATCATCATCATCATAATCATGATCATCATCATAATCATAATCATTGTCTTCATCAGCATCATTATCATCATCATCATCATCATCATCATCATCATCATCATCATTGTCATCGTCGACATCATCATTGTCATCGTCTTCATCAACATCATAATCATCACCATCATCATCAACATCATCACCATCATCATCATCATCATCACCTTCATCATCATCTTCATCATCGTCGTCACGATCAACATCATCATCATATTCATCATCATCGTCATCACCATCATCGTCATCCTCATGATGATGATAATCATCATCATCATCATCAAGATCATCATCATCATCATAATCATGATCATCGTCATAATCATAATCATCGTCTTCATCAGCATCATAATCATCATCATCATCATCATTGTCATCGTCAACATCATCATTGTCATCATCTTCATCAACATCATAATCATCACCATGATCATCAACATCATCATCGTCATCATTATCATCGTCATCCTCATGATGATGATAATCATCATCATTGTCATCATCGACATCAACATCATAATCTTCATCATCGTCGTCATCATCATCATCGTCGTCGTCGTCATCATCATCATCATCATCATCGTCATCATTTTCATCGTCATCCTCATGATGATGATAATCATCATCATCATCATCGTCATCACAATCATAATCATCATCATTAGGATCATCATCATCATCATTGTCATCGTCGTCATCAACATCATCATCATCATCAACAACATCATCATCATCATCAACAACATCGTCATCATTGTCATCATCGACATGAACATCATAATCATAATCATCAACATCAACATCATCATCATCATCATCATCACCATGCTTACATGCTCACATGCTCAACTTTTCAATCATCCTTCAAAGCTATATTTTCATTTATCCAAGATAGGGATGTGTCGTTATGTAGATGGTTCTTCCCTCATTAATGTGAATGTTCTTTATTCAAGTTAGGATATAATAAAAATATCCTAATACTATTATGGCAATTTATATAATATAAAATAACATATAATAAAAATAAAATACATATAATATAAAATAATATATAATAAAAATAAAATACATATAATATATAATAAAAAATGACAAGTGTATTTGGACATTGTCGTGACTCGTTTTGGACAGTTCAGTTCAATTTGGAGGTTTTTGTGAATTTCGGAGTAGGTCCGGTGGAGCACAGGGTTCAGAATTGCAGCACATGGTTGATAATTGGAGGTCAGGGTTGAGAATTGGAGCTCACCGTTGATAATTGGAGCTCACGCTTGAGAATTGGAGCTGACGATACAAATTTGGAGCAAACGGTTCAAGTTTTGGAGTTCTAGTTTTGGATTTGGAGCTCATGGCTCAACAGGTAAGAATCATGACCTCCTTTTTTTGGGCATGCTATGACAATGGTTTTTGGGCATCCTGTGACAAGGGTTTTTTGTGCACGCTGTGATGTTTGCTCCTTTCTGTCGATCTCAAAAATCAGCGGTCCAATATTGACTTGCCTTAAGGGGGAGGGGACCCTATGCTATATAATTTGATACCATCAACAGCTCACTTTGGCAAGCTGCTATGGCACCTCAAACTCATAAACCCGTTTCCCAATAACCAGGGTTGGGGTTTACCATAAGCACCCCAATTGGTCATTATGTTCCTTAACATGCAGAACCGGAGCCTGGACTTCTGGCCTTAGAAGAGTTAGTTAATGAGTGCCATGGACTTAAGAAAATTATAAACTTAGGATGGTGGAATAGATGGAATGAGGGATACCTTTGTTGATGAAAGCCAGGACCTTGAAAAACACACTAGTTCAGGGACAAAAGTTTGGGAACAAAGAAGTTGAAATAAGCGACTTTTAAAAAACCAAGGCAAAGAAAACAATTTCATGGTTGGGGTAGTTATACACCTTAACAAGTTGGAGAATACAGCAGAGACAACCATTACGGGAAGGGTCTAAGGTCGACAATTCAATACCAAAACCCTCAAGGATTGGGGTTAGGAAAATTGGGGTGACAAACTAGGATGCGTGCCCAAAGTCCTGGTTCTCTCCAAAGGTTGTTCATCTTGCATCTTAAGAAATCCGAAGATGCACAATGGGATCTCAAACAGAATTGGTGTATAGGATCAGCACTAATGGCTCTAAAAATGTGGAGAACTCTGTTTGACAAGAAAAGAGAGAAGTTAGACATCACCCTAATTTGGGTGTGACTTTAAGGTTTTCGCTTTGACTATTGGTATTTAGATGTTTTTAGGGGCATTAGAAATATTGTGGGGGAGTTTGTTGCGACAGATATGTCATTTAAAAAAGGCGGACAATATGAAATTTTCTCACATTTTGGTTAGACTAAACAACCATGAGGGTTTAAAGGAGGATATTGAAATTGAGAACAAAAATATGTGTATCATTCAAACATCGGACTATGAGGGGTTTCCATTTAGGTGTTGGAGGTGTCATAAATACAACAATTTATGAGGTTCATCCCAACTAACAATTAGGTCATGATAAGAGGCAAGGGTTTTGAGCGAAACAAACAAAATAAATACTTGTTCGGATCCATTAGTAGTGGTTATCTCGTTTCCAAAAGTAGGAAGATTTGTTAAAGAGGTACATGAAGAGGAAGGGGGATTTGGGTACCGAGAAATTTCTCCAGTTGTGGAAGTTCGCTCTCTGGATACTCTTCTTTGGTCAGGTTGTTTGGAGACTGATATTGGTCATGGTGAGATTTAGATGGATGTCAAGGATGCGATGACCCATTGTGTTCCAGAATCGTTTGTTCCAGGTATAGACAATTCCCATATGAAGCTTGTTGTTATTTTCTCTCCTATGATAAATTTCCTTCTTCCAAAAATTATGAGAGGTTTTCACTTATCGGTTCTCTAGATACATTGTCACTAAACAAATATACGAGTCATGTTATGTGCCCTAATTCATGGGTAGATGGAATGAACACACAACCTAATGTTCACCCCTATGTGAATCCTCAAGAGACACCAAAATATGGAAGTGGCCTTCATTAGATATAACTTTAGACCGAGGTCTTCACACAGGGATGTTAAACATATAGTAGAAGGATTGGGACAAAATCCTTAAACCTTGGGAACTGGGAAGCATAAGGGGTGAATATCAAAACTCCAAAAGGCACAGGAGAAATTCAAATATGATATGGCAGTTGGGAGACAATCCACCTTTGTTGGGGCGCTTAGAGTAGTGAGAACCCTAGCCATGTTTTGTTATAAGAAAGAAACTAGAACCTAACCCCTAGATCATTGAAGATCATTATAAAATATTAATTTTTTTTCTACATACCTATTAATATCATCGTCAAACAAAACTGTCCATGAGGACAGAGTTCAAGAGCTCTATCCACATGAACTATATCTCACAAAAGATAACAAGTGTTCAACCAAGCAACGGTGACGACTCGTGGTATTATACCTCACAATTTTGCGATGTTGCAACCCCATGAAACATAATACCATGAGTCGTCGTCATTATTAGCCAACACTTATTAGCTATTTTAGAGTTAGTGAATTGAAAGTGGCTAAGTCAACGCAAAAAAGAAAGGTAATAAGTTTGACTTAATAAACTATTTTGATAATTGTACCTACATCTTCCGCTATTTTGATAATTGTACCTAATAAACTATTTTGATAATGGGGACGATTCTTGGTATTTTGTTGCACAAGTTTGCCATGTTGCAACCTAATGAAACATAATACTAGGAATCGTCCCCATTATTAGCCAACACTTATTAGCTATTTTAGAGTTAGTGAATTGAAAGTGGCTAAGTCAATGCAAAAGAGAAAGGTAATAAGTTTGACTACATAAAATATTTCGATAATTGTACCTACATCTTCTTTGATGGGGCTTCAGCCAATCAAATTGGAGGTATAGGTGTTCATCTTTTGATCACCCAGGACCACTATTTTTGCTTCAAATTGGGTGTTGGTTTGAGTACAAACACCAGATTTGAACTACTTGCTTTATGGACTCTCCTTTATTGTGCTAAATCCATGGTCCTTCCCACTCTGCACATTCATGGTGACTCCACAACCATCATTAATTGGTTCAATAGAAGATCAACACTAACTTTACTTGCACTTGATGGCTAGTGTCAACGTATCCGTGATATGGAACCTTACTTCATCCAGCTAAAAGCAGTTCACATATTCAGAGAACACAATACTAAGGCTGATAGCTTATGCAAAGAAGCATTAACCTTGGCCTCATATCATTTTCAGTTTACTAAATTCATTGATGGTGAATGTACTGATCAGGGCACTTTCCATCTTTTCTATCCCTTAGCACTTGAGTCTTTTATGTGCTGTTGCTATTGACATCCTTTGGATGATTGAGGTGGATGATCCCGTCATATTATTGATCTCTCTTATTTATTGCTTCTTTGGATTAGCTACTTTAGTATTAGACTTGAATTCTTAGTCTGTTGAAGGTTAGTGATGTGGATGTAGTCAATATTCCTAGATTAGAGGTGTTACCTTTGAATGTTTGTCCAGTATTCCCATGAAGCTGATCAATTGTGTTCATTAGGGTTTCCTTAGGGTTGAAAATTAGTATGGGAAAACAACTTAGCGTTTCCTTAGGGTTGAAAATTAATATGGGAAAACAAGCATCATCAAGACAAGCTAAAAGGAATAAATCAACAAATATTACAGACTAATATAAATGTATTTGACGTGCCAAGTAGCCAGATCTGGAAATGTTCGCTCTTCACCACCATTGATTATATATGTATATGATTGTTGTAGGTTACTACTAGGAAATATTCCTTTAAAGTGTTGGCTTATGCACTTCAGAGTAGCACAGAGGTTAAAACATCCACTCTACAGGATCTCCAAGAACTCAACATCATTATTTGTCCATTATTGTAAAGGCATTGTACTAGAAGATTTGCCTGGACTTGTTGATTTCAAGGTGAATTTGAACGTAAATGATAAACAGAGAGGAGCACTAAGCAAGATACAACACTTTTGTAGTAAATCGAATCAGTAGAGATATAATGTCTACAACATTCTGCATACATCCTTCACTTGAATGATGTTAGTTCTTGGCGATCCTGTATAGTGGATATTTTAACCTCTTCAGTGCTACTCTGTAGTGCATATATTTATATATATCTAATCACACACACACACACACACACACACACACACACACACACACACACACACACACACACACACACATATATCTAATCAATGGCGGTGAAGAGCAGACATTTCACTTGAATGATATTTGGGTTTTGAAACAAGTACTAGGTATTTTGATGTCCTGCATTTTTTATTTGATCATTTTATGCCAATTTTCACCGTGTCTAATTTTTTTTTGCCCCTCTTAGAATTAACAGGATAAGATGACCTTTGTGGTTTAGACAATTGGTTTGGATTTCCTTAGGGTTTCCTTAGGGTTGAAAACTAGTATGGGAAAACAAGTTGGCATTTCCTTAGGGTTGAAAATTAATATGTGAAAACAAGTATCATCATGAATATACATATTAGATTGGCATACAACTTTGTTTCATAGAGCAGTATGGGTGAACAATAGAAGACTACAAATCAATGATAAGTTAGGGATAATCTTCATTATAAAAGTAACTTTGGGTAGGCAGAACAGGGCATCAATTCATCCTCCATTTGAGTCCTTCAACCAGTCATCTCACTCCCCTTCATTCGTAGGTCTCAAAATATTTAATTTGGGAACAAAGTACTTATACAATTCGATCAAAGCCATCAGCTATGCAAGATGTTGAAAGTAAGGATATTGTTTCATGTTTCACTTTTGTTGTCAAAAGGAATACTGAAAAGTTAGGAAGTACCAAAGATACTCATTATGTGCACATGGACTTAATGTAGGGAGAGAAGTCATGTCTACTTTTTTGTTCTTGAATGGGAGCAATGATGAAACCACAATAGTGGTTTATAGATGGAAATCATGTAATGGCAATCACAGGGCAACTGTCAAACATTGGGAAGAATCATTGCACTGACAGGGGCCCTTAATGCAGAACAAAATTGTTATTTTAGGGCCAACTGGGGTTGTTACTTCTCTTGTGCACAGGTCCAGATATTTTTAGGGTTTTTTTGTGACCTACAGTTGCAAGGAAAGCCACCAAAGACTGTTATTTTCTATTGATCTCGTTCAATAGATTGCCAAGAATCACCTAAAGCACAATCCAACTTGGTTTATAGGGTCTGAAATGTTAAATTTGAGCATATAGATCTGTAAACAAACACACAACTCACAAAGAAGATCTCACAATTTACTCCTTCCCACTCTGCACATTCATGGTGACTGGCAATGAGCTGTGAATGCTTTCATTAATCAAAAAAGTAATCCAGATGATAATTACAATAATGTAAAATGGCTTTAATAGCCACAAGCAATTCGAATCCACATGAGGAAGTTCGAATTGATGACTCTACTTGACTGTAGGTAACCAAGACATTGTCTAAATCACTATTGGAGGACCCAGTAGTTAACTGTCCTTGTCTAAATCATAATCGGAGTTCTAAAACACAACCAAGTGTTACATTTAGTATTAAATAATGGTTAACTGACTGTGGTAGGTGAGAAAAACGCCCCACATGTGTGAAATTAATTAAACCATTATTTAACTGAATGTAGAGAGCTAGAACTGAAGGTAACTGACTCCTAACTTGGCTTGACTAGTCATTAATTGAAGTGAACTGACCTTGGTTGGTTTCGGCACTCCCAGTTGCTTCCTAAATTGTAGGGATTGATCTAGGAGACTCCTAAACTTATGCAATCAAGTGCAATAAGTGGCAGTGAGCCTCAATTAGTGTTCCCCACACTTTGGTAACTGAAACATGTGCCCCAATTAGGTCAAGTTTAACAAATGGTACTAATGACTATAAATAGACTGGATGGACTCTCGATTTAGACATGACTCCCGATTTAGACATATGACCAAATTTGGACAAGGGAGGATTAATAATCCTAACATGAAATTAAATGGTATTGGTTTTATTTAGGTTTGTTTACCCCCTTTTTGTGGAGAAAAAGCACCCAGGATTCATGATACTACTATAAATTGTTGTTTAGGAGGTTGGAACATCCCTTATGTTGGTAATCCAAGCATTATCATATTCAATGGCTTTCTGAAAGCCGCTTTTTCCATTGTTCATCACTTTTCATAGGGCTATTCATGCCCAAAATTTCCTTTTAACCCTCCAATTTGCCCAGATTTAGAGGTACGCATGTTCGATGATGGATAAGTGCACAAGGGTGCCCAAGATGGTGAAATAGGGTTGCTTCATACCCTTTTTATTGCCAAACAGGTTTTTTTGTGCCCAGAATTCATGTGGATGCTGCTATAAGGCATATGAATGAGATTTTAGTTTTGCTTTCACCCAAAAATTTCTCATTTTCACAGCCAGAATTGCAAAGGCCGCCTCCTATTTCCATTGATGATCATCTTTTATTGTTACAATGTGCGCAGATTTGAAAGTTGGCCTAATTATAGCTGATTTGAGATGCTTTACTGTTTGTTGTGACATTCAAAATGCTCCCGAAGTGCTCAGATTTGTCCCTTTGATGCTCATACTTGATTCTAGAGTTGTTCATGCCCATAGGACTGCCCAACATTTCTCCTAGTGTGACATTGAAAATACCAAGTTTGTTCTTCATCATCAACTTTAGAATCAACAAATATTATAGACTGATATAAAAAAAAATTAAACATTCTTTTCATTCCTGAACGTGCCAAGTAGCAGATCTAGAAATGTCCACTCTTTGTCCATTACTGTAAAGGAATTGTACTAGAATATTTGCGAGTACTTGTTGATTTCACGGATAGTTTGAACGAAGTAGAGAGGAGACTAATCAAGCTACAGCT
Source organism: Pseudotsuga menziesii (assembly GCA_001517045.1). Lineage (NCBI taxonomy): Eukaryota > Viridiplantae > Streptophyta > Pinopsida > Pinales > Pinaceae > Pseudotsuga > Pseudotsuga menziesii. The sequence goes on along the minus strand of LPNX010644170.1, from coordinate 609,102 downwards.
CTTTGACGCGTGCGCACATTGACGCGCACGAAAAGTGTTGTAGCTTGCTTAGTGCTCCTCTTTGTTTCTCATTTAGGTTCAACTAAACAGTAAAATCAACATGTCTAAGCAAATATTCTAGTACATCTTCTTTATACTAATGGAAAAATAATGATGTTAGTTCTCTGGAGATCTTGTAGAGTGGATGTAAATGTTGGCTCAAACTCATACACGGGTTTGCATAGAGGTTAAAACATCCACTCTACAGAGTAGCATAGAGGTTAAAACATCCACTCTATAGGATCTCCAAGAACTCAACATCATTATTTCTCCATTACTGTAAAGTGCTCAGATTTGTCCCTTTGTTGCTCATACTTGATTCTAGAGTTTTTTATGCCCATAGGACTGCCCAACAATGCTCCTAGTGTGACATTGAAAATACCAAGTTTGTTCTGGAAGGGCCAATTCACCTTGGTGTACTGGTTTATTGTTAGAGGAAGGCCTTCTCTCATTATTTGAGGAACATTCACCCTTGGAGACACATGCATAAGGGCAGTGTTCATCCCTACCAAAGGAGAAGGTGATATTTTGAAGCATGCTTACACTATTTTATACACCATTTCATGAGAGATATTACATGCTTGGAGGTTACTCATTGAGCTGGTCCACTTGGAAGGTTGTTCACATGGTTCATGCCCTATTTTGTGAAGAACAATTTTGTATTAAGGGGCTGCTTTATAGATTGACTATTGTGCACATGGGTGGCATCTAGGGCCTACAAAGCAAGTTGTGTTTTACTCCAAATAGTGTTATGATGTGTAGGAATCCTACAAACCTAATTGACTCGACAATGAAGTAGGTTTAGAGACTAGATGTTTATATTTCTAGTTTAAATTTTTTTTTTAATTGAAGTGTCATGTGTGTGGCCTATGCATTCCCACATTCACTTGGTCAATTTAGTATGGATTGGGATGAATTGCCCATTTTGTTACCAATCCATTCAGTCATACCCTGATTTCCTTGGTTCGGTACCAAACTTGTCACTCCAATCGTTTCAAAGGCCGAGTTAGCTCGGTTGGGGTCAACTCGGTTGACTCAGCCACCTCGGTAGAAAAACACTTGATTAAATTTGCAACTATTATTGTTGAAAAGGGGTTAGGCCAGTAAAAGGGAAAGGTAATGTTAGGAAAAGGAAATGCAAGCAATAAGTGAGATTGGAGAATTGTATGTAACTAAAAGAGGGGCATACATAAGATTTCTTAGGGCATACATAAATTTTTGCATACAATCCCATTAGTATCATAAATTATGGGAGAGATTAGAAAAACATCCCTACACAAATATTAACCGATAAGTATGGTTTTGGTGTTTCATTTGGAGAATAAAATCCTATAACAATAGTTGTTATTATGGCTCTTAAAGGGTCCTAGATGAGATCTGCACACTTTTAGGCAGTTCAACTTTCAAGCAAAAGAAGCCATCAACAACAAGTATGTGCACCCTATAAAACATGGAAAAGAACATAAAACATATTAGGTAAAATGGACAATCATCTACAACATCACAAAATCATTCATGGGAAAACTAAAAAGCACTTAAAGGAGATACGTTCTTTGAAGGAGATAGTACATTAAAGGAGAACCTTCAGGTTTTGTATAGACATGTATTGGCATAAATTGTAGTGTTATATGTGATGCATATGCATAACATATCGTCTCAAGCCTGACAACGTTGAAAGGCTAAAGTACAATGGACGCAAGCATACATTTGAAGCTTATGAAGCCTACCCAATTCATGTTAGCAAAAGGAAATGCAAGCAATAAGTTAGAATGGAGACTTGTATGTAACCAAAAGAGGGGCATACATTAGAATTTTTAGGGCTACCAAATGCCCACACCTATTAACCAAACTCATTCTTGACAAGCTTTTTCTTTAACAAGTTATTGGCTTACAAGTCTTTCCAAGTTTTTGTTCTTATAAGCCTTTCCATGCTTTTTTGCTGGTATTTTGCTATGCTTATGCCAAAAAAAATTTTGGCCACGGTGTAGGTAGAACAAAACAGGTATTTTTCAGACCTATCTTCCTCTAGTAAAGGGAGTTTGGGAAGGCTAGAGGAAAGAGAGACATCCAGTAGGTCTACACGGGCTAGATCAACTAGATGTCAGAAGATTAGAAGAAAATTCAACAAACGCATGAATTTTTTTCTCCAAGGAGGGGGGTCATGTTCCTATGATGATGAGACAGTGGGAGACATCGACGTGCCATTAAGGTACCAACACCTAGTGAAACAATGGGTTCCTAGCGATCTTCCTAAAGTAGACATTGATTTTTGTGTGAATGAGAGGATATATAGAATTGCACCCTCCTCATTGCATGGATTGGGCTTGTTTTACATGGACGACATAAAGGTTGGATATGGTAGATGTACATAATTGATGGAGTATGTTGGACCTTGTTACAACTATAGTGATTGGATGCACCTGGTCCAATATACATGAAGTATGTGTAGATATGGGTTGTCAGCAAATTATGTACAACTGAAAGAAAAAGCTCAAAATAAAGGAGCAACGATGTACATGGATGGAAGGCCAAAAACAACCGGTAATATTGTGGGGTTTATAAACAGTACACAACCAGGGTCTACATTAAAGCAACCCAACTGCATATTTGAGTCGCGTGAAGGAAACTGTGTCTTTGTATGTGCAATTAAATCAATAGTTGCTGGCAAAGAACTGCTTATTGATTATAATTTGAATCGTGTAGATACAAACAATGTTAGTATGGTTGTGGTACAACAAACAATTTAACCACCCTTTTATTAATTATTTTAACGTCTATAGTAATTTTAGTTAGCATATAATTGAAATTATCTACTTTTCATGTTTCCTTATGTAACTTTTAGTATTTTTTTTATGCAGGGTTCTCTCAGGGGAACCTCCATCTCCGCAGATGTTTGTCGACCTGAGTCAAGGCAGCAGGTATATATCGATATTTCCAATGTAATATTAAATTTAGGATGGACATACAGATACGTTGTTATGTATTTTCATTAGTATATTAGGTTCGTTTATATAATATTATCGATTTTCCATGCAGAGTGTTGATTAGGGAAGCCAACCCGCTATTGATCAGCCGACTACAGCATCAGGGCAACAACCAAACATGAATGTAATTCTCCATTTCAAATACTTTAAAATCGTAAACATGTCTATCGTGACGCATTATGTTTATTTTGTTATGTATTCTTTCGATTTTATGGTTGTGTTCATGATGGTAATGTTGTCTACCTTTTTTGCAGATTGACTGGGGAAACTCCCTAGCTGTTGATCAGATGACTGGAGACTCGAGGAAACCATTTAACCTAAATGTAATTCCACATTATAAATACTTAAAAAATGTACACATATAAAACATGTAGCATAGTGTTTATTTTTGTTTTTGTTATGTATTTGTTAGCTTATACATATTGCGTTCATTGTGATAATGTTCTCTACTTTTTTTGTAGGTGGCTGATCGAGGTAAATCCCCATCTGTTGATCAGACCACGCCCTCAGCTAGGCGTCAGGTAATCCTAGATGTAATCCCTAATATAATTATTTACGCACACTATATTTTCAAAGACTAAGCAATTTTTTATATATTTCAATTACATACATGGGATTCTGTTTATCAAACGACGTCTCAAAAATATTTACAGAATGAGGTCTCTCGGTTGATGAGAGATAGTGAAATTAGAGAGTCTGCAGACCCGTTGAGGGTGCTACAAAGGACAAGGGAAAAACAAAATGAGGAACTCATTCATCTGACATTGGCAGTTCCACTAACAGAAGGGCTCGAACAAAGGATTCAATTGTTGTTACAACAACGTAAACAAGTGGACATAAGTTATCGAATAAAAATGTAAATTCATTTATAAAAAATTTATAATATTTGATTTTATATGTTGTTGAACTTATAATACAATGGGTTTAATTTATAGCGCGCTATGGAGATTATCAGTGGTGGTCAAGGCAATGTTGGTCCCAGTGACCAAACCACTCCATGTACACCACATACTGCTCCCATATTGTCCACTGAACAATCGGCAACATGCTCTGCGACACCACCGAGGGCAGGGGAGGGTGCAGCCGATGTTGCCCCACCCACAACAGATGCTACAGAAGAAGGGGTGGATGCAGGGCTAGATAGAGATGTGGAAGCATTTCCTGGATATTCTCATGTGACTAGCACTGGTTCAATAAAGTGTACATTTTTGGTGAATGAAGATCTGGTTCCAATAAAGATAGAGAGGATTCCAGGTCATTATAGATTGTTCAATTTATTTTTTATAATTTGTGTCTAATATACCGATAATATTTTCTAATGTTGACTAATGATGGCAATAATGTTTTGCAGGAAATGATATATTTTATAAACACATGAATGATTTGGCCTTGGAGATCTTTGGGCCCACCATCTGCACAATGTGGAACAAGCAGCCAAAATATTTAAAGGATGATCTGACTAATCGCTTGGTTAGTCTTTTCGGAAAAGATACCTTTGATACATCGAAGGTACTACAGAAGGCTGGAAAACATATAAAGATTGTCCGAGACCAATATAGGGTTCACCTAGAAAAGATCCCTAGGTATGTGCGCCCTCCAATGATTCCATCTATGGAGTGGAAAGCCCTTGTGGAAGATGAAAAAGAGAAGGGCCTGAGAAAATCAGGAAATATACCACCAGGTGGAACAGGGAGGTATGCAATACATTCCAAAATGTAGTGGTAAACCTTATTATTACTAGTTTTTATATCAATTTTGGTACATAGACTAATGTATTTAAAAACTTAATTAGGCTCTCAGACACATATAAGGCCACAAAGGAAAGAATTGAAAAAATTGGCCAACACAAGCTTGGGCTTGGTGGTTACTCCAACTTGGCGGTCCGATATGTAAGTATCGCAAAACCCAAATCCGCATCCAAATATCATACAGATTATTATTTTTGTTTTTGTTCTGACAAAAGGCTTTAAAATTAATGACATCATGCAAATATGAAGGCCGACTGGTTCAAAGAATTGCCCAGTGCGGATTACATGAAGCTTGGCTTCGAACATGAATTTGACGCCGTTGTTGAACACCGAAGAAGCTTGTCTGTGAATACTGCACGATCTTCGGATGATCCATCTGGTGCCCAGGTATGTGAAAACTGTATATTTTAATGATAATTTATTAATGCTCATGCAATTTGTTCCTTATAAATAAACTAACGTAAATTATTTATTCATTTTTGTGCAGGAAAGTAAAGATCTCGTTCATGTCGAGGATGTAGTACATGACCAACCAAACGAAGATCATGCTTCTCATCCTGGTAATGAATTTATTAATGTGCTACTATTTTTTATAGACCATTGCAGATGATGAACATTAATTCTAATTCTACACAATTCAACTACAGAGCATGTAGCTGCAGATCATAACACGGAACAGGTTGGGCCAGTACGAGATAATGTTGAACATGTTGATGTGCACATGGCAGGTAAAAAAACACATTCGTAATGTTTTTTAAATGAATTACTCGTATTTATCAAAATATAAATATATTAATGAAAGATTTTGACATTATTGCAGAAATTCATCGCTCCTCGCCTGAAGTTCAACCTTGTGAGCATACTAGTAGGGATACCGATGATCAGATTCCCGAAGATGTGACTCTAACTAAATATTTAAAGAGAATAAAAGTAAAAAGGAAGTGACTAAACAAATTTTGAGTAATTCTTATTTATATAAAAAAAAATTAATGCTTTTTTCCTCAGTTTTATGAATGAATGCTTTACTGAATTGTTTACTGATTTTTTTTTTTTCTGCCATTGACTAAATTAATGTTTTAATGAATGAGTTAATGAATGGTTTTTTCAGCTGTTGAATGATTGAATGGTTTAATGAATGTTTTAAAGAATGATTTAATGAAAGCATTTTTCAACTATTGAGTGAAATAATTTGCATTGTAGATGCATTGTGAAATAGTGAAATAAATTGTTATTTGCAAGTATAGGCATTAGGTTTGGGGAGTTGAGAGTGATGTGAGGGGGGGAAGGGGCCATAAGAGCTTCCACCTTCATGTGGTTGGTCCTGTTTATTAGAGAATATTAAATTATTCTCGAAACAGAGAGGAGCTCAATGAATGGTAAGGAAGAATACATTAAAAAACATCTATTTCTATATTTTTACTGTGTAATTTTCACTATTGCTATTTGACTCCTCCATTGGAACTTGTTACAAATAGCGTTGAGAAACATTTCCATAGTTAAGAGGCAAGAAATGGAGTTTTGATTAGATCGATGGCCTTATATACATAGTATTTTTGGTTATCCATGTTTTATCAGGTGATATATTCTTAACAATTAATTTACTTGAATAGTTGAATAGTATTGTAATTTACATTGTAATAGAATTGTATTTATTTAGATTGTTTTTATTATTTTCATAAACAAACATAAATATATTTGATGGTCCTAACATGAAACTATTGCAACAGGACAAAAAATGAAGTATGTTGAATGATGTTTTGAAAGGTAAAGCATAAGAAGACAATATGAAGATCCAGAAATCAAGGTATAAATATGTTTTCTTTTGTTTGATTGAGCTGTTTATTGGGTATTTATGCATGTGCACACACATACATTTAGTTGATGATGATGATTACCATACATAGAGGCGAAATTTGTTATATCTGATCTAAACAATTACCTTAAATATTTTGATTTATCGTGATAACTGGCCCCTTGGTAATACTTTACCAATACCATATAGCTAGGACAACAAAATTAAATGTAGGCATTTCATTACAAGTAATTTGATAGGCATTTGAGTTTGATGGGAATATGAAAGGTCAAAAGACAGAAAAAGATAGATAGACTTGTGAGGAAAATGGTATCTGAAGTGTTGTTTCCCTATTATTCCGCATGAGTATATTGTTATCTGCCCCAGTTTATCTTTCTCTAGTAGTTTTGTAATTTGTTTATTAATATCATATCTTGTTCAACTTTAATGGTTGATTGTGTAGTGGTAAAACTATGTTTATATTTATGCTTATCCTTGTAGGTTGTGAGTTGGGCATGGTACACATTGGTATTTTCAGTTTCCATTGTAACTTTTCACCCCATTGTACACATTGGTATATCAACATGAATTACTAGTTGAGTTAACCATCCTTTTAAGGGTTTATACAAGTACTCCTTAGCCTGAAAAGAATGCTTTTGGAAGGCAGAATTCAATTATATTGTTGAGATTTCCCTATAACTCAAATATGACCCTAACTTGGTTGATTTTGCAGGTCTTTTTGATAGGTTTTAGGGCTAGAAATGATACTAACACTGATCAGTAATGAAAGAGTCCCTAAATTTTCCTACTAAACAATTAAATGGGGTCATTGTAAGGCATAAAGTAATCTTTTATCAAGGCCAAATTATCGCAACCCCTGAAACATGTCAAGTATGAAACCCTAGATCTGACTTTTAACTGGTTTTTTTAGGTTGCTTCTCAAGTTCGTGGATGTAGACAAGAATATATGTGACGCACTGGAGGATCTAGGGCTAAATAGGCAAACCAAGATTTGAGGGTGGCTTATAATTTGAAAATTGTTGTTATTTTTGGATTATTGATTTTTATAAATTTCTAAGGTTTTCTAGTTTATAAAAACGCAGATCTAATCTAACACTACACTAATTACGCAAATGCGTATATTTGCACATGAAATACTACTATATTTACCTCTAGGGTTTGTTGGAGCATCCTAATTAGGGAAAAAATTAGAGATATAAGGAAAAACAAGAGAAAATTCCTTCAAGAGGATGTTTTATAACATGTAAAAGTTGACAAAAGTTGTTAAAATGCCCTAATTAAGAGAAAACACAACATTACAACCACCATTCAATCCATAGAAGCATAGTTTCACCAAACTTTGCCAATGGAGCAACTAAGAAAACCCTAGATCCTCCTTGTGCTTGTGTTCTTCCAACAATGCTAGCATCAATCTTGCATGTGCATGAAACCCTAGAATTCACCCATCATTTTACCATAAATCCAAAGAAGAAATAGTAATATATTTGATAAGTTTCCCCTGTGAATCCATTGGCAAGCCTATATCATTAGAATGCATTAACAAAGCCAGAGTAGGAGTTTTAAGCAAAAACTTTGAAAAAAACATACAATTTATTTTTGTGATCAACTTTTTCATGGGCTTCATTTTGCTTGTCAAAAGTGGGCCAATCTAATGCTACTGCAACTCCACATCCATTGTAAACCAATCTTTATATGGAATCATTGGTTTATGCTCTTCAATATGAAGGCCCTCTTAAAGATTTCCTCTTTGTACGGAGTCATAGACAATAAGGCATTCCTTTCCCCGTGCATAATAGCTAATACAAAGTAGTTAGATGGTAATCGTTGTGCTTAATAGTTAGCCACCAATGATGGTTATAATAGAACATTATGTTTGCTTGTAGTAAAAAGCAACTGTGAAGCCTTATAGAGTTTCTCTTCTTCCGGCAAATACTTTATTATTAGACCGTGATATATCTCGACTTCAATATCTATTTGTTTTAGCAGCCAAAGCCTTCATAGACTCCATTCACTGCATCAAAGGCATTGAGCCACTGATCATTGGTCTTCTTATAAATAAATATTTCATAAAATCTCTATTGCCATCTCTCCAGGAAAATAAAGGGATTCACTAGCTGCAAAAGGATTGGATGCTATAAACTCATGCTCCCAGCCTGTAGAAAACACAACAGCAACACAAAGCATAAAAATGGAAAGCCTATATAGTAAATTACAAATGGAAATGCATGATAAATTTGGATGAATTGGGTTATAAGGGAGATCAATGTTTTTCCTGCATTGCCAGCCTCTCCCAGGGATCCACTTGTCACTATTTTGTTGTCTAAGTAACGACAGAGGGAATCACTGTCTTTGAAAGGCAGTTGAGCAAGGATACATAGTGATTTAGCTTTAGGAAGGTAAATTGTTGTCTCTGTTGTATTTGTTGCTTGCAGGCCAATAGGATAAGGTGTTTCTTTGGTCAATATAGATACTGTGGATGGATGCCGCTGAGTGGAGTTTGGACCTCAAGCCCCAAGCCATGAGGCAATAAGTGTAGCTATTAAAAATTTAGTCCAGTTAGGTGCAGTTGTTTGTGGCCAGAAAGGCCTAAAAAAATTAACTGAATCTGGTTTGAATCTCATCAAGCTGGGTGTAGAACCTCGATTAGGGATTTTGAGTTTTTTGGGTGGAGAGCTGTTGGGTCGACAGCTACTGCAAATGAAAATATTTTTTTTTGTTTTTTATATATGTTTTGAGGTTGACAGTATTGATCTGTGACCTTGTGTTCTGTATTTGTCTCACTCTACCCTACAACTACCTATCTCTCTCTCTCTCAGGTATGTCCATTGTTTTGTTAGTGACTTGTCTCCTAAGAGACAAAGTGTGATCGTATTATAAATCTGAGTATATAAATTAAGGAATGTCTAAACCACATTGTTTTCTTCTATTTGTCCATTTATAATATTTTTGCATGTGCTTGACTAATTCTGTTCATACATATCCTAGGTAACTGTAATTGATGGATGTACATAGTGCTGATATGTAGTAATCCTAGCTTGGTTTGGAGCAAAATGGGTCATAGCATCAACTGAATGGATATTTAGTTTTGACATTGAGGAATCATGCAAAAACGGGTAAACAGAGCTCTATAATTGAATCACATAGACTTGGAGAAGGCTCAATTGGGTCTTGGGCACAGCTACAGCAGAGCCAACGTGAAATTCAATGTCAATAGAATGGATAACATGGTTATCCATGCTATTAGTCTTCTCGAAACTTTGGACAAGGACATCGTAAACACCTTCTGCATGAGAGTAAGGTATTGCAAGTTTAAACTTAGTATTGTTTTTACTTTTTTTTTGGGTTTTATATGAAACAACCTTTAAAATAGTTCAGTCAGGGTCAATTCTAACAGCTGTCAAGTTGAGGTCAATTTCCCATAAGTGTCTTTTAATTCTTTAGTTAGGACTCATGAATCATATTTATACTGAAAGGTAAAAGGATTTGTTTATTAACTTAGATTTATATCAGATCCATGATTTCTTTGTTCTCTGAGATGTGTTTTAAAATCACTATATTTGATATTCCCAAGGAATAAATAACAATATACATTTGACTAGTCCTGCGAGGACTCAAGTGTGTTGCATATTGTTTTGTTGTCCATCATTCAAAAACAAATAAATTTAAGAAAACTATTAAAAGTCTTCCTTACGTATTCTCTAGGATACTCAATTTGTCATCAATACAGAATCATCAAAAGAGTCCTACTATCTAAACCAGCAATACAACAAGATGAGCATAACCAGTGTCTACATCCCTTAGCTATGACTCCGAGCTAATCTACCATTAAGTGGTTGTTAGTACAAGTCTTTTCTGAATCAGATCGAAAATGAATTTTCTAAATTCTTGTTTGGTTTAGGTACCCTTCTGTAACAACAAAGTATATTTAGAAAGCTTGTTTGCCATTGAGTTGAAATCACATATCTTGAATCACATAGACTTGGAGAAGGCTCAATTGGGTCTTGGGAACAGCTACAATAGAGCCAACATGAAATTAAATGTCAATAGAGTGGATAACATGGTTATACAAGCTATTAGTCTTCTCGATACCTTGGACAAGGACATCAACACCTTCTGCAAGAGAGTAAGGTATTGCAAGTTTAAAGTTAGTTTTGTTTTTACTTTTTTTGGGGTTTTATATGAAACAACATTTAAGATAGTTCAGTCAGGGTCAATTCTAAGAGATGTCTTTTATACAGGGAAAAATCTCAGAATAATGGTGAGGTACCATTACTGGAACAGACCCCAATCATGGGAACATACTCAACATACTTGTTTTCTGCAGGCCTGCAATCCATGACTAAGGAGGAATTGACCACAAACAATGAACCATGTTGCTCAAAGAAATTTGACAAAATTGGCAGCTCTTTAGTGTTTTCTCTCAAATCCATCACTGACTGTTCAGAAATTTGCTGATTCTTCTTGCCTGTAATCTCAAACTCAGGTTTGTTCTCACTTGTATTCTCAAACTCAGCTCCCAAAATGTCTGACAATTTTGAATGTAAAGACTCTCTCTTTGAGCCCTTTGACACACTCCACATATTAACCTCTGCTCGATCATCTGAGCTGCTTGTCAACTCACCAATGTCTAGTCCAAACAAGTTTCCTTCAGTGGTCAAATTCTAGGCTGAAACCATGTGGGGGTAAGTGAAATCTTTGGATTTTTTTTTTAAATGATCCTTGTACATAAGAACTACCTAAGTTGTGATCTTGGATTTGGATGGCTTTGAAAGCATGTTTTCCAACTTATTAGTGTTTCCCTTCTTATATTTCATGATTAGATGAAACTGTTGTAAAAACCCATTCACTTGTAGTGTTTGATTAGATAAATCTTATCTGGACCTGCAAATACTAAAGTGGATGGTGATTAGTGTGGATGATAGTCTCCTTTCCCATCATATAATGCTTCCATTTTTTAATAGCTTGAACCTGAGTATAGAGTTCATTGACAACATTTTAGAATGATAGTATATAAGATTTCCTCCCTACACCAAGACCACTACCATAACATATCCACTTGCATATGTCTCCACTTCGAAACGCTTCTGCAAATTAGGGAATGCAAGAACTATTGCTTGACTAATATTTTTTTTCCATCTCTTCAAAAGCTTTTTGCCAATTCTTTCTCCATTTGAAACTCTTGATGCTACTATTATGGCATGGGGTGGTACAACCGTAGCTAAAAAGGATGCTATAAAATTTTGTAGGTAATGTGATGCCTTGATATAGGTCCTAACTTAGTGACATTAGTAGGAGTTTTTCGCTTGAGGATGACTAGCATTTTTGTAGGATCTATATTCAATTCATATCCACCATTCACATACCCTAAATACAACATTGTCTAGAAAGCAAATTCATTTCTTAAGATTTTGTAGTAGTTGATGCATTTTTAGCATCTAATAATGAGATGTGAGATAAGCTCTTCCCAAATAGAGGTAGAAACCTATATATAATCCAAGTACACTATTACAGATGAATCTGGAAAGGGATGCAATAAATCATTTATCAAACACATAAATGTATCTTGTGCATTGCATAAACTAAAGTTTATTACCAACCATTCATATAAGCCTTGCCTTGTCTTGAAGGCAGTCTTCCAGGTGTCTTCTTCCTTAACTCATGCATGTTGGTATTCCAATTTAAGATCTAATTGAAGTACTTGTAATGCTGCAACTGATCGAATAAGTCAACAATACTGGGTAGAGGGTATCGATTCTTGAGGGTGTTATTATCCAAATCTCTATAGTATATACACATTCTCCAAGTCCTATCCTTGTTTTGTATTATGATGATAGGTGTCCCACAAGGCTAGGTGCTTTGTTGAATTACTCCTTGCTCCAAGAGTTGTGGAAATTTTTTCTTCACTTCATTTGCTTCTAGGATGGACTCTATGTGCAATCCAATAATTAGCAATGGATATTTAGGAAACAACTGTAGCTTGTACTCCACTCCCCTCTTATGTGGTAACCAAGTTTAGGATCTTGGAAGAATTATCTACATGCTTGCAAAAGATCCTCTAATTGATGCTTCCACTCTTTAGAACATCCCTCCAATTATGCCTTTACTTTTATTGGTTCATATCTTACGTTGTTATTTTACAAGAGTAATACAAACTTCGTTGGCTTGATTAACCCTTACTAGAGATATATTGTATTTACCTTTTGCATGCAATGATAATGAAGAACTTCCCATCTTTGATTAGTTGGTTTTGGTTTTCTCTCCTCATGAATATTGCATCCCTCATGTACATGTAGGGGGTTCAAAACACTACACCATACACATAAAGTTGTACTACATTTACCTCCACTTCATCCACATAGTTTTCACTTATAGAAAATTTGGTCTAATATTTGCATCCGTATTTACCCATCCTAATGGATATGGGTGAGGATGGTCATGAAATTCCAATCCAAACTTGTTGAACATATCTTCTACTATGAGGTTTTCCTAGGAACCAAAATAAATTATAGGATCAACCTTTGACTTCTTGGACTAGATCTTAATATGGAAGAGTTTTGTCATCTCCTTCTCTTCCTTGGGATGGAGGCTACTCAAGTTCACCTTCTTACATCTGAGATACTCTCTACCTAGTTGCTTGAGTTTGTGGCTAGAATTTTCTTCTTGTTGGCATCCTCCTAGTAGTTCTTTGTATTCAACTCATGATGTATATTCCAACCTTTATCTTTGGTTTGACCATTGATACTACAATGGATACAATAGTTGCTTGGATCCTTGCATTGATGTGTGGTGGTTGTGGCCTTCCTATCCTTTCTTTTACACCTTTTCTTTCCCTCTTGGAAGCATCTTAAGATCTTTTTGCTGAGAGTGACTTGGTTGTCCTTTATTCTTACCCATATTCTCCACATATTGTGCTTGCACATAGGATTCATCATTTTTTCTAGATTTAAAGAGCATAACTTACCTCATTAAATAACTATGTAGACCTCCCACATAGTTTAGGAGTACATCAAGGGTTCTTGAGATATATACTTTAACACAATGGCTTTTTTTTTAACTCAGTGGTGTGCCTTTTCACATTTTTCCCTAATTTATGCCATAATTATTACCAATGAATCACCTAGTCCTTTTCATACCCAATAGGACAGAACTTGGACTTAATGGGCGTTTTAAACACCCCCCACTTAGTAAGTAGGGGATCATCCTCCAACCTAATCGTCTCTATGTGTATTTCCCACCAAGTTTGGGTACGATCCTCTAATTTTAGTCGAGTAAATGAAATATTTACATTATTTATAATGGGTTTCCTCGCTTCTAAAGGGAAAACCCAATGTAAATAATGTAAATATTCCATTACTGAAATATAATGTAAAATGATAAAAGATAAGATGATAGGTAAGATGGTGAATATACAATTGTTAGCCCATTTTTATAATAGCTGGGCAATTGTCTATTTGAGGGGACGCATCCTCTCATTAATAATTAATCCTACTTATATTTAATATTTATTAATTAATATTTATGTATTTATGCCTTCTCTTACTAGAAACTTTGTCCTCAAAGCTTTATTGAAGGCAAGGGTAATGTTTGATTTTTTTTACTTGAACTTGAACTGTCATCTCTAGATCCTTTCTCTTAGTATGTCCACCCAACCCCCATTCTCCTTGGCCATCCTTAACTAACATGTACGTTCAGTCCATCCAACGAACCAACAGCGAAGTCAACCATTGACTTCGTTGTTGGTCCGTTGGATGGACCGAACGTACATGTTTTTTAATCTCAGGCCTTCTGCTTCCCTACGCATCTACCCACTTTTCATAGCCACTCATCTCTGCTGCACGACCCAGTTGCGTTGCAGTTCCTCCCCGACTCCATCCCGCGCCCGCCCTCTTCCTGCTGCCATCGCGCACCTCATCCTGTGCACCACTGCTACCCCCATCCTCCTCCGAGTCGATTCCCTCCAACACGTGGCGACCTCCACGATTTTTCCCTCTCCCATTTGCTTCTCATCACTGCTCATACTCCCACACCATCCTCCTCATCCCTCATGTTGTGTCCCATCTCTGCGCATTCCACTCTTCAACACCCTCATCCACGCCTCACTGTTGTGCCTCCACTCAACAATGGGTAAAAGTGGGTAGATGCATAGGGAAGGAGAAGGCCTAAGCTTAAAAAACATGTACGTTCGGTCCATCCAACGGACCAACAGTGAAGTCAACCATTGCCAGAACGTATCTATGGCAAGATCATATGTGAAAACATATGTTGTTCAAGTGCTCAATGTCTTTATGAAAAAGGGTATCGGATCAAGTTTTAGGTGATTGAGTTGAAGTGGTTTCACTAATTGATCCTATAGGAGGAGAGGCAGTCATTAGTTCCATTTCCAATTGCATCCCCATATCCAGTGCGGGTTGGAGATCCAAATCTAATTAATAAAGTATCTGCCACAGATTCAGAGCCAACGGTAGGGGCATAGGTTGCAACTAAACATACATGTCAGTTAAGGAGGCTCTCCTCGCTACTGCACGACCCAGTTGCGCTGCAGTTCCTCCCCGACTCCATCCCGCGCCCGCCCTCTTCCTGCTGCCATCGCGCACCTCATCCTGTGCGCCATTGCTACCCCTGCCCTCCTCCGAGTCGATTCCCTCCAACACCCAGCGACCTCCATGATTTCGCCCTCTCCCATTTGCTTCTCATCGCTGCTCATAATCCCACACCATCCTCCTCGTCCCTCATGTTGTGTCCCATCTCTGTGCATTCCGCTCTTCAACACCCTCATCCACGCCTTAGTGTAGTGCCTCCACTCAAGCTCATCCATTCATCCACACCATTCACATATTCCCACTCATCCTTTTTCCCGTTATCCCTACCATTGTTTCCTGCATCCTCAGCCACGCCTCTCCATCGCTTCCTGCCACCCTTCCACGAGTTTTCCGCGCCCCTTCCTTCCATCCGTGTTGTCCCCATCCTCAGTATTCTAAGTACCGTCAACCTTGATGCCCTCCTCACCTCTCCTTCACATCATTCCATCTCATCCCTTCAATCCATGATCCAACCACTACCGAGTTCTATCCTCACTCTGTCCTCATGGCTACCAGTCGTAGCCGCCAAGCTGCCATCCACGTTAAGGTTAAATAAGTAGTAGATTATGTTATTTCTGATATTTCTTTCTACAACGATATAATAAATTTGGACGTTCTAAATGACCATGAGCCTGATTCAGATCATAAACCTTTAATGGTAACTCTCAACTATGCCATCCATAGAGATCCCATAGAGGATAATCCTTATAACCAAAAGAACTTGATCTTTGATAGGAATAAAAAAGATCTTTTTATAAATGAGTTAAAAATTAATTTGCTTCATTTATCAAGTACAGACAACATTGAAGACCTATCTTATAATTTTACTACAACCCTCTCTTCTTCCATTAACAAGTTCTCAATTGAAGTTTCGAGTAATAAAAGGTATAGAAAAGCCAACCCTTGGTATGATACTGATTGTAAAAATTTGAGGAGAGAGATTAAGGAAGCTCTTGATGAATCTCTTAAAATTAACAAGATAAAAAATTACAAAGCCCTTACTAAAAAGAAAAAAAAGGCAGTATATTCACAACAGGCAAGACAATCTCTTACACCTCTCTAAGACGGCCCCTAAGAAATTCTGGAGGCATATTCTAACTAGAAAAACTAAAGATAATAATAAAATTTCTCTGCATGACTGGAATTCCTATCTTAAAAATCTTTATGACTGCCCGAATGTCATAGACAACTTTGAAACCCTCCTCACAACGGAAGAAGTTTTCTCTTTAAAAGACATAGATTTTGGGGTTAAGCGTCTAGCTAATGGATAAGCTAAGGACATTGAAGGTTACCAGGCAGAAATCTTAAAAATTGGAGGTCTTGTCCTCATCCCTCACATCCACAAGCTTTTTAATCAAGCAGTCAAGCAAGGGTTCCCTAAACCTTGGACTCATAGCCTCATTATCCCTATTTTTAAAAGTGGGGATACAAATAACCCCTCAAATTATCGAACTATTATGATAAGCCCCCTCTTAGCCAAGTTATATGGTATTATTTTGGAAAAGAAAATCAGCATTTGGCTTGAAAGTGAAGGTAAGCGGGCTAAAGGCCAAGCGGGTTTTAAAAGGCATCACTCAACAACGGACCACCTTATTACGCTTAGGATCATTATGGAGGAGTGCCGCAATGATAAATCCAATCTCTTTTGTTGCTTTGTGGACTTTAGAAAGGCTTTTGATACGGTACCTAGAAATAACCTTTGGAATAGGTTAGAAGAGCTTAAGGTTCCTTTCGAGCTGAGAGCTGCCGCGATAAGGCTCTACGAGAATGTAATTGCCAAGTTTAAAAGCAATGAGGGGTGGTCGAAAGATATTAAGTGTAATATCGGAGTTAAGCAAGGTTGCTCC
>LPNX010644170.1:565824-591900 GCA_001517045.1 Pseudotsuga menziesii | reverse complement strand
AGCGTTTTATAACTTATAACCTCAAAATAAAAAACAATACACCCTATCCTATTCTCCTTATAGAAGTGGGTCTTTCCCCCATCGAGAGCCTAGCTATGAATAGACTCCTGTTATACAAGAACAAAATCAATAACATGGGAGACCATAGACTCCCTGAGCTAGCTTTAAACTCTAGCCAAAACCACTTAAGGCTCAAGCGTGGGTGGTATAAAGATACCAGGTCTTGGTTAAATCACTGGGAGATCGATGAAAATGTTGCTTTGCAGAATATTAATAACATTAAAAATATTATTTCTTCTAAGTTTAAAGAAAAATTGTGGTGTGAGAAAGATTTAGAGGCTAAAAGAAAATTAAGATATTATAAGGAGGTCATCAACCCTACTCTAGAAGATCAAAAGTATCTCTCTGTTTTAATCAGTACTAAGAAAAAAATTAACATAGCTAAGATAAGAACGAACTCGCATGAGCTCCATAGTGAATCTGGTCGTTGGATAGCCCCTAAAACACCATGGGTAGAAAGGATCTGCCACCTTTGTGAGAGTAAGAACATTGAAGATGAAAATCACTTCCTCTTAGAGTGCCCTGCATACACCCACATTAGATCCCAATTTCATAATCTTTGTTGCAATACCGACATTCCTAGCCTTTTAGCTTGTCAAAATTATAGTAAGCTCGGGACGCTTCTTTCCAAGCTCTTTGAGCATAGAAATATAACTTTAAAGCAAACTAATTAATTCTCTTCTGTAGGTCCGATAGACCAAAGTTTGGTCTAAGGGGACGTTAACCATCATCATCATCATCATCATATATGTGGTTTTAAAAAAAAAGTTAATAATAATATTATTATTAATATATCAATTAATAATTATTATTATTAAAAAAACAAAAAACAAAATCAAAATTAGGTAAAAAGACAAAGGGAAAATGGAAGACGGAGATTTTAATAAAGCAGAGAAAATATTTTTCAAGGATCCGACGAAAGTGTCGATGGTGATGCTGAAAGTTTATGGGATATTTTATGAAAGTCCAATTGTCATTGCTATTTGTCCAGCCAACAAGGAAAATTTTATAAAAATTCATGACGCAAATCAAGTACAAGTTCAAGAATCAATGACGAATGAGTCAAATGAAGATCAACTAGAATTACCATTACAAATTGATGATTATCATTTTGCAGCTCAATTCACCGTCGCAGCTATAGATGACCAGCTCATTGACATAATGTTGGGTTACAGCTAGTTGATAACATTAGGAACATTCTCCGTCAATACAAAAAATAAGTGCATCACCTTCTTCCATGAGAAGAATAACATAACGCTACAGGACTTCTCACTGATAGTCCCTTTATCGCAAACTACAGATGAAGAATAAACTGATAGATGATATGAAGCCTTAGAAGAAGAAATAAATCTTTTAAACAAAGTCATCATGGACAAATATAATGAGTTGGAGCACATCCAAAGAAAGTGAAAAAATCAAGAATTCGAGTTATGTCAACATCAACAACAGAAGAAAAAACTCCAACAATAGTATGACAACATTAATGAGACACATAAGTTGCAAATTACAAAAATCAACAATGTGTTATCAAGCAATACCCAAGAACTTATTCAACTACGAAATCATAACAAAACATTAATTACGAAGATTAAAAAACTGAAACATAGTCGCAAGAAGAACAATCCAATGAAGACCTTGAAGGAAGAATTCTAGGAAAGCAAGAAGAAAATTAGCACCTAAATAATCTTAAACAAGAACTAGACGAACAAAGTGAGAAGTTAAAAGATGACAACAAGTCAGAAGACGAAAGGTTCGAGAAGATTCAGAGTAAAAACAATCTACTGGAGAACAAAATAGCGCAAATCCAGAAAGAAGCATCCAGATTCTCCGAAAAACAAATTCAAGTTGAGGAAGTCATCATCACAAATAAAAAAGAAGACAATACAGCAGAAGAACAAACAACAACAACTCCTTATCGACACCCCAATTATAGTCATCATTTTGACCAACGACAAGGTCAAAATGAACATGCATCGAGGAGTTATGCTGTCAAACAAGCAAGAATATCAAATCAAAATACTTAATAACAAATGAGAAGACCCATCCTACAAAGCGATCAAGTAGCTTTGATAAAAATAGATCTCGGATGGACCACATCAAAGACGATGCGACAGTTCTCTTTTGGAATCCATAACTCATATCGTCTTATTTCATCAAGTGTCACAAATACTAAAAGAAAGGATCCAGAGATGACGGTTCAAGCAAAAAAATTAGGCATTACCCTTGCCTTCAAAAAGCTTTGAGGACAAAGCTTCCCTTAAGGGGAAGACAATGTAACAACTAATAAATAAATACATAAATATTAAATACAAGTAGGATTAATAATTAATGAGAGGATGTGTCCCCTCAAATAGACATTTCCTCAGCTGTTATAAAAGCGGGCGTACAATTGTATATTCACCATCTTACCTATCACCATATCTTTGATCATTTTACATTATATTCCTGTAATGGAATATTTACATTATTTACATTGGTATTTCCCTTAAGAAGTGAGGAAACCTCACTTCAGTATTTACATTATTTACATTGGGTTTTCCCTTAAGAAGCAAGGAAACCTCACTTCAATGATCCTGATTAAAGGCGATGCAGATCCCTTGGAGAAGACCTATTAATTCAGCTACATTGTTTCTTTCAATCCCTAACCTTCCATAAAAAACATGAAGAATCTGACAGGAAGTAGATCTGAAGGCCCCCCATAACCAACTTTTCCAAGATTTTCTTTAGAGGCCCCATCAAATTTGAGTTTGAGGAAGCCACGGGGCGGGCCTTTCCAAAGTTTGGGATTGGAGGAGTGTGGAGCTTGTGTCATAGGACTAATGGAAGCCTGAAGAGGTGGAATTAGCCAATTTTCCAAGATGTTTTTTTTTCCATAGGGATTACCTGTAGATATTGTTCATGCCACTTGTGTAGCATTGTGGTTTCCTTGATGTGTTGTTGACAGGAGGCCCAAACTCTTTCCATGGGATTAGCTCTGCCTTCAAACATATCGAGGTTGCGTTCCTTCTAGATATTCCAAATGATTAAACCTGGGATAAGTTTCCAAATCATGTTGAGTAGAATAGGGATGGTTGTGCCAATTCTTAACGTTTTATGAAATGTTCCCCCTGCAGTGATCATTTCTCTTGCAAATGGAGGAAATCCTTTCTCAAAGTTCGCTAGAGAAGGAGCACTAATCTAGAACGTGATCCATGGTTTCCTCTTGTTCTTTATAGAGAATACATTTTGAGGGCCTAATGAATCCTCGCTTGAGGAGGTTATCCCATGTGAGAAAATGTTTATGTAACAAAATCTAGAGAAAAATAGTCACTTTAGCCAAGTTTTCACCCACCAAATTTTAGCCCAACAAAGTTTTGGTTGCTGATTGGGGCGATTGATGGAAAGTTGGTATGCTTCTTTTATGGAGAATATACCTTTGGGATTATATCCCCATCTCAGAATATTAGGATCATGCCTGGTCCTGATGAGTCTTTGTTGAATGTCCTCCCATAATGCGTCGGTATAAGCATGTTGATGGAACGAATGCCATCTATCATGGGTCAACCAATTGCGGAAATCCTATTGAGTGTTCTGAACCCAAAAAGTGTTGAATTTTTCATGATGGGGAAGCAAAAGGGTATCCTAATAGGGATGAATATTGTGCACAGACTCCAAGCATGGGAACTAGTTCTAAGAGTCGGCTCATAATTTGGCTAAGGAACCATCATGAATCTCCCAAAAACTGTGTTGTTGGACAAGATGACATTGAGAGCTTGTTTCGTTCCATATGAGAGAACCCTTTATGTCTTATGAGTACCTAATGAGACTCTGAGTAGGCCAATTTGCGGCACAATGTACTTAGTTACCATACAATAATCAATCAAATATTTTCAACACACACATAATTAATTAATTTTGTCTCTATAACTCCAATGACATTCCTATCTACCTACTTAATTCTATCTAATTCACAACTAACTTCCTCATCCTATCCTTCCTCTGTTGGACTATCCTAAAGTGTTAACTATATTGAAATAACTCTAAATAGAACCCATAAGCGGAAGTGTTGACTGCATCGACCAAGCTTCACGAAAAAGAACCCACTAGTCATCATCACACACCTTGGGGAGCATGTTGTACCATGGCCTTCCCATGACTCTGGGTTTTGAAGGATAAACTATGGGTAATACCTCCATCCCTCCTATGGAACAATGGACTATGTCTACATCAACATAGTGATTGCATTACGATTTTTGTACTAATGCTTTGTCATAGAATAACCAATTTGTGCAGTTGAGTTTCCTAGAACCCTATACCCACCCACACATCATGATAATAAACGAATTCTCGTATTAAACAATAATACTTCACTTGCATACCGTTTCTCTTTTGGAATTCATGTCACTGATGTATTTCAACTTTGTAGGATCCAACTACCACTTAGCTATTTTAAACCTATAGGTTGGTCTCCAAATACAAAATCGTGCAATATCATACAATCATTGACACATGTACATATTTCATTACTAATAAACAATAATGCAATCATTTGTCTATGTACCATGCACATGTTATCATATTCATCTATTCAACTTATAACTTAACTTGGTATCCACGTACCCATCATCTATTAATTTTGCATGCTAGAGACATAATTAAAATACGACAATTATTCATAATATTAACATTACACACACACACACACACAACTTTTGCAAAATAATAAATCCATATGTCTAGATTGTTAGCATATTAACGAAGCTCCACAATAATAACCAAATACAAACAAGTAAAATAGTTTAGATTATAAAATCAAAACATGCCATTACAAACGTTGGGGTGGACATGCAGGTAAGTGATCTTGAATATGCAATGGGGAAGGGGTAGGGTCATCCTCTTCTTCAAGAATGTATGTTTCCAGTGTATCGGGATGGAATACCCTTGAATGGGGTGTTATAGTTTTCATGGATGACAACACAAGATGGGAGAATATGCCCTGCCACTTGTCGGTGTGAAGGTTTAGGTGGGCATGGGAGCATAAAGGTTGGCACTTTCCTCACCTAGATCATAAAGGAACATGGTGATGGCGCTAACATGAGGAGGAAATCCTACCCAGTCTACAATACAGGAAGGCTCACACAAAGTTATAACTTATCCGACAAGTTTGTTATTGCCCCAACCATGCAATCTCTTGAGGGAAGTGTTGAATTTTTGTGCAAATATGTTGATATCACATACCCCAATTTTTCAAAAATAATATTATCATATTTTATTTTATTTCAAGACAATATGTTAAATTTTATGCTAAGTTGTAATTGATGACTCAGTAGAGTCAAGGATGTTGAATGTAATTCTGAATATTTTAATTATAAATAAATAAAAGTGGAGACAACAACTTGGGAGAGCTGTTAAAAGAGTGTTTACTGGGCAAGTTGGTGGAGGAGACTGGGTGGAGAGCATATAGACAAGTGGCAGCATCCTCAAACACTTCCAATGTTGCAGGTGACAACCTCCCTACATTTGGGGTCATGATCCCCCAAGAAAGTGGGATCAGAGTAGGTGGCTCAATTAATGACAACTAACCCAAAAATACCTAGGCAATCTTAATAAAAATGCCCATTAAAGAGAGCTGAGGCTGCTCATTCCAAGAAGAGAATCATTCAGGTGAATGTACTTCAAAGGATTTCAATGGGAAGGGAATTGGTGGAAGGTGTTTGAGGGGTAAACTGCAGATAGTGATCTAGTGCAGCTTTTTAGCTGAAGGATCTTACTGCTGAGTGCAGAGTTATTACTCAGTCATTGGACTAGTATTTTGTTGCTTGCTCCACCAGTTCTCAGCCAAGGAGACCAGGAACAGGCTCGAGGGTCCTGAGAAGACGTTGTTTGAGCGCTCTCCAGGAGTTGGTAGGGAACAAGTTCTACAGTCTTTTATTTATTGTGTTAAAAGTTTATATCTGAGAATGAATGATTAATGGATGATTACATGTTTGTAGTGAATTGATAGAGATTATAATCCTTTAGTTATTTGGAATATTGAATCTGTATTTGATGAAAAATAATCCTAACCTGTTTTTTTCCACGTCTGGAATGGACCAGACTGTACTCTAGCACAAGCAGTATATTTTAAAATAGATGAAGGACATGATAGAAATCTGGTTTGAATAGAGTTATTATGTATTTCAGAATAATGGAATAATTTATTTCTTCAAATAGTTGTTTTCAGGAAAGATTATTAACCTGTCTAGTTAAGTTTATTGTTTAAACCAGACTGTTATAATAAGAATGCTAGCAAAGAAATATTCATAATACTTTGCAGGTAGCAGGTTTATTTTCTTTAATATGTTGTTATAGTAAATAGGTTATTATTCTTATTCAAAACTTTATTACTTAAAATGATACTATTAACCTGTAACAGAGGTAAAAGAATTACCTTAGATAAAGCACTCATTTATTTCTGTGAAGAAAGAACCAAGTTGTTTTACATAGTTTATTTATTTGTTCATACTGTTTAACTATATCTACAAATGTTCACATTTCAAGTAGGATAATACTAGCACAGTTATTTTTATAAATAAATTAACTACAACAATTTATAATATTGTAGCAAGGAAACAATAACAAACCTATGTATATGTTTATTTAAATAAAATAGACTAAATGCAACGATAAATAACAATTAATAAATATTATTTATAAATGAACTTTTTCATTTAAATAATTTAAACGAAGTTACTTATAAAAGAAAGTACAGGGTCGAAACCCTCATAGTATTAGCATTGTAATTAATAATCAGTTAAGCAATAATCCAAGGTTCTGGTATATTTAGTATTCTGAACAATAAAACTATTGCATATTATTACAGTCCTTTAAGGACAGAGGAAGATAACATTGGAAATATAACCCTATATACCTGTAACAACAATTAAGTTAAAATTTATTATTGAACTAAAACCTAAATAATAAAATAAAGAAATTATTTATACATAGGTCACCTACAGGAAAAACCCTTGCTCGAATATCCGAGCTTGTAAACAAATTATTATAATAGGAAGGAATAATAGAATAGGTTATAATAATACATTAATGCAAGATAAAAATTAAATAGTAGAGATTTCTATTACACAGTCGAATAAGGGTATAAACCCTAGTATACAAAATTACTTTAAGAGCATAGAAATTAACTGAGTTCGAGCTCAAGAGAGATAATCTCTATGCTTTAATACTATACAGAGTATGGCTTGACAGGCTGTAAAACCTTTTAACATAATAGTATATAAAAACAAGTAAAAGCAACATTTACAAATCATGGCATAAGCTGGAGTACCCTGCTAACAGCAAGGGTTTAACAAAAACTAAACAAGTAAACCGAAGAACAGTAACCCATGAAGGGTCACTTGTAGGCCGTAACTTCCAATTGAAAACTATCCTTAAGGACTAAACAAGCTTGGAATGCCATTGGTTATCCAGGGCTTACCCGTAGTCAGAGTGCCGCCCTGTACTCGATTGTGCTAGCTGCCAAGAGAGGTGCGAGCCGTTACCTGTAAGAAGGAGAAACCACATTAATTAGAATATGATTCATACTGTAAATGGAGTTAAGGTTAAAACCATTTTAAAAAACAACAACAACAACAACAAATTCATACCTGGAAGTGAAGGTTATGTAGCCACCAAGAAACAGTAGCACCGCCACCAGCGAGACGAAGAGCCAAACCTTCATTATCCCTGTGACAGAGACGATATAGATGCATGCACAGGCCACTGCTAACAGCAGCAAGTAGAAGTTTGAGCGACGACTAAGCAAGAATTTGACAGCGGAGTTGGGACTATCACCACAATGCGAATCATAAGAACAACACTCTCGAAACCCTACGACAAGGAAAAAGTTGTAACAGCAACAAACATCTTTTTAAAACTATCCCTGCAGGCAGGCCGAGGAGGAATGAACCAAAAACCACTCACAGGCTAGGTCGTAAGCTTTAAGTCATGCCTCTCTACAAACTCATGCACAGGTAAACTCACAGTGGACAACGAGAGCCTGAGAACGAAGAAAGGGAACTAAACAATTTAAACCAGGACTCGGAGCTCATTAATAAATAGTAGGGTAAGCATGGTGGCCATGGAAACAATTGCAGAGCGGTCCGAAGGCCCGAGAACCACAGAGGAGAATGACAAAGAATAGGGTTACACAAACTCTTATACTTCCAACACTTGGCCAAGAAGGAAACACATGGTCACTTAGATTATTAACCATGCAGTGGGTCGATGCTATAGTCCCTACATGAAAATGATTTACAATGATTTATGTTATAATCTATGAACATTCACGTAAGTATTTTATTCATGCAAATAATTATAATGTTCCACGATCCTGTTTATATGTCAACCTATGGTGGTTTGGGCTTAGAACCATTAACCCTCAGATCGTTGACAAGTTAAACACATAATCATCATATAGTTTAGAACTATGATGATTGCATACCAATGTTTTATAATATAAAACCTTACCCATAAACAATTCGATGGAGTGGTCTAATGTCTCATTCTTTTACAATATCAAAGTTATAACGTGACTTTATAATTACCATGTCTATCCATAATAAGCTTTTCGTTGACCTAGCAATCGATGCAACCTTATAAACTATATTATTGCTCAAAGTAATTTATGCATGAAAACTTTAGTTCATCGCTAACCGTTTATCCAATTCATTATAGCATCGATGTTACATTATGATTATTGGTAAGCCTTGTGCATATCGTAAACTTTGTTTATGGAGAACTTATATGATACTTTGGGAAATACCAAGTAAAAGGCTATTTAAGCACCTAGCAAAACTATGATATTCATTATAAACTATGATATTAAATATGAAGTATTCCTAATAGTCTATGCATGGCTAATCTTGTTGCTACAACTTTTATGTTGTGACTTTATAAATTTACACAACATAGTTTAAATAGAATCATGAACTTATAAATTTCACTGGTTTATAACCAGAATTACTGGTAATTATGGATATCTTATAAACAAGATAGTTTAAGTGTGCTAGCGAGTATCCTAGGAAATCATAAATTCAGTGGGTGGCAAAAACTAGGATGTTGGCTATGTGTTATATGGAATCACTTTTATAAATTCTTTACATAGCTCAGATCGATGGAAGTTTAATAACTTTTAGTTATTTTACTCAACCATGGCATGTACTATTAGTTTCACCATGCTTTTGATTAGTAACATAATTTTAGAACTACCTAGTGCTTACATGATGTAGTAAGTCAATCTTTCTTGAATACTTTGACCTCAGTAAACAATTTGTGGTTAGTAGCTCAATTCAAGAGAAGTATTATAGAAAAATAGGAAACTGAAGTGGAACAATCCCACTAGATTCTAAGTCCTTAGGACCACATGTTTCACTGTAATGTTTAGAACCTTACAGGTAGTAATCTTCATTACAGAAGACGAATATCAAGCAGTTGGTTATACTATTACTATAAGTTTATAATGTATAATACTGATAGAACAATCATTATAGCATTACAGGTTATGCACTCTAAGTGAAAATAACTTACAAAAAGATCACAAGTTTTGAATCAAGGAAAGTATTTACTGTTGCTACTTACATTTAAGAAAGAACTCATCTACAGGTATTTCGTTTACAATAATAATTGAAGGAAACAAAACTACTTGTTTTACCTCATAGGAGTAGCTTGATATATAACAACTTATTTACTAAGCTATTTATTTTGCAAATAGAAATATAGCTGGATGCTTTGTGGAATTAAAGGTGTTACTCGATCATTCATACCTGTAAAACCTGTAAGAACAAGTAATCTTTCTGCGTTAGCTTAAATGCTAAGTAAGCCCCGAAATCCAAAGACAGTTCCACCTACTTGTCGCAAATTAAAACTCATCAGCAAAACTGAAAGAAGAATTATTACACAAGTTAACCTAACCCTGTATCAAAAAGTAGAATGCTGAGTTAACTTAATCAAGATTATGTATAAACTAATCTGGTAACTGTTTCTTTTGTAGATAATTGTTAGCTGTTAGTAAACCGCATTCTCAGCATTTTATGTTTTTCAAAATTTTAAATTTTTGTGAAAATTTGGGGGTTTTGACAGTTGAGCTTTGATCTTTAAAAACTTTGAGTGCAAAAATACTGAATACTTGAAAAAAAATGAACCCTTCATACACATAAAACCATAACACAGGATGTACCCTGGGGAAATACCTCAAAACTACGAGGATGAAAAACCCAACAAATCTTTAGAGTATAATTATTATAGATAGCAGCGAATGTCTTTTACAATAGCAGATTGCTTTTGGCGCCCTAGGTGCAAGATACGAGATAAGGAACACCTCAAGTGTAGATACATAGGAATAGATAAGACATATCAATTGTATGAACTTTACAATGTGTCCAACACATTAATAACTTGCCAAAACCAATGCCATGCAAGAAATAACAAATCACTGCATGGGGAATTAGCCTCCCATGCAAAAATAACGAATTGCCTTCTTGGATAATTTGTGTTGTGCTTCGGTTTCTTCATTCCCGAAGAACATGATGCGTAATGCCTTTGATCTTTGGAATTAAATAATGCTCTACTGACTTCATAGTGAACTTGCCTCATAATTGGATGTAGGATCACTTAGTTAGTATGCCGACCTAAAAGTCATTATGCAATAGTTGTAACCCAAGTGTCATTACTTAAGTGTCGTATTTTAACTTAAGTGTTGCCTTTTAATTTAACTAAAGTGTCGTCATGCAAAAAACTTTAGTTAATTAATTCCTTTTGATTAACACTTTAGTTAACTAATTTTAATTGAAATCATGTTGATTGATTTTACTGAAGTGATCACTATGAGTTATCCTTTAATTAATTGATACATTCATTGATACTTTAACTAAGGCATACATTATTAATTTAACTAAAGCTTCAACAATTTGGGTTCACTTTATTCAACTGAAGACGTCATATGTGCAATTCGAATTCTCTTTGTTCTCTATGCATTTATATTTGATCTATTATCTTTTTTGCATGGTCAATATGTGTTAATTTTAATTTATCTATTATATCAAATTATACTAAGTATATTTGTTTAATTTTGTGATCATATTATATTACTCTCAGACCATGTCATCATATGCTAAAGTAATTCACTCTAGAGGTGGCCAATCTATAGAGGAGACTTAATGGCTTTATCCATCTCGAATGACTATGGTTAGTAATGCATCACACAACATTAATGCTTCAACATGCAAATCATTTACCTCTATAACTGGAGATCCACCTCATGTGTACCTCTATAATGGGAGGTCCACCTCAACACAAGAAGATCCGACTTGACACACAAGTCCTAAGCCTTTTTCAACAAGACTTTACAACATCATCACTTTTAAATATCAAAGCATTGACCTAAACACATGAGGAATAACCTTTTACATTAAAGGCTTAGTCATTCTTGAGCCCAACCCAAGAATTATACTCCAAGTTCTTTAGCATAATTTAGGCTTCGTACCTCAAAACATGAGGCCCAATCCCGACTGCACAAGATTGGCTAGGCGAATGACTCGTGATGATGTATCTTTAAAACTCCCTCTCAATGAGGGAGGCATTATTTTCCATGCCAAGATTGTCTCAGAAGTACCTATACTTCGTCACTGAAAGAGGCTTTGTTAACACATATGGAATCTGCTCATCAGTAGCAATGTACAAAGTTTTACGGCACCTTTCTAGATCATGTCTCTAATTAAGTGGTAATTCACCTCAATGTGTTTTTCCTTATCATGAAACACACGGTTTTTAGAAATATTGATGCAACTTTGATTGTCACAATGAATGATCGTAGACTGAGGTTTTTAACATAGCAAGTTGCTTCCCAAGCCACACTACTTCTCAACAGGTAGTACTAATTGCAATATAATTTTTTTATGTTGTACTATCTAAAAATCATACTTTGATTTTGTAGTACTAGCCACAATACACTTTGCTTCTATAGTGTTAGCCGAAATACACTACCACTCCAAATTTGAGTGGGCATAATCAAGTAAGTTTACCTCACCACTAGAGGCAAATCCAAGTCCATAGGAAATAGTACCTCGAAGGTACCTATGCACATGAATAATGTATATGTCTAAGCTCAGACATGATTTGACTCACATCATAACATATAATATGTCTATTATGTATAAGTACATTACAGGACCAATGAGATATCTATACTTGGTAGCATCTACTAGATTCGATCTAGAATATGGCTCATTGTAGTTTCTTCAAACTAGAAACTATTAGAGAAGCCATGGATTTTCAATCAATCATACCAAACCTTCGTAACAAATCAATGTGTGCTTTCATTGTAAAAGGAAAAATCTCATCTTTCCTTTGTGAAACTTCAAGAAAGTAGTGTTTAAGACTCAAGTGTTCAAACTTGGAAATGAGCTACCTATTGCACTAAACTATCTATTGTTCCTCTCCAAAAAGGAACAAAACATAAACATAGATAACTAATTCAACAGTTGGTTCTTCACAATATTGAAGTACAGGTTTGGATCAGCTTGACTTTTAGAGAAACTAAATCTCTGAAGATAGTTGTTAATCCTTAAATACCAAGCCATTGAGGATTTCTTAATTCCATACAAGGATTTCTTCATTTTAAAAACATGGGACTCCTTCCCATGAATTTCAAATCCTAATAGATAACTATATAACTATCTTACCTCTCTAAGAGGTTAATCGTTCCCCAATAGTCCTGATTATAACTCACTCGAGTATCTGATAGTATTTGAGACCTTTAACTAGTATCTAAGGTCTATTGATAGTATTCAACTTCTCCCCAACAATATTGACTATAACTATGCTCATGAATGTTTGCACTCAACATGAGCTACAACAACCCCAGGTTATCTGCACTGCATCCCCTGTTTAAGTCATGTACCTTGTCTAGTCAAAATATGAGTCATGTATTCTTACATGACTAATCTGAGCTATGTACAATTGAGTGGCATATCCGCATCATGGCTTAATTGTTCCATGTACCACTACATAACTAATTTGAGCCATATACCACTATATTGCTAATTTAAGATATATATTATTGTATGGCTAACCGGTGTTTGAGCCTTGCACCACTACATGGGTTACCAGTGGGGAGAACTCCTAAGTCATGTTCTACATGGCTAACTGGTGGGGATTTTGTCTATCTATTTTTGCTTATGGAGAAATATCAATACTCCCTCTCAAGTAGAGGAATCATTATGTACTACATCAAGCTTGTCTTGGAAGTACTCAAATTTATTTTGTACAGAGGCTTATTAAGTATATCATATGTGTGGTTATGGACTTATAGTACATTGTCTTGAATCTCTTTAGGATCTCTAATGTGTATTTTCCTTGATTGAGAAAAATCTCATCTATTTTCTACAACACCTATGGTCCAAATAATTATGCCAATATTCTCGAATACTATAGTACTCTTCCTTCTGTATATGAGCACCATGTGCATCTCCTCTTAGCAGGGTGTTCATCAACCAGTTCTACTTGTTCTTCAGGAATTTAGGGAATCTAAGAACACTTTTAGATTCTCCCTTTGAACCTTTGAATGGGGAGAACCAGATTCTAGGTCCTCCCACATGGGAGTCTCAATCTCCCCACGTCTGTATCATACATAATCTCTTTCAATCATTTGAATGCAGCTTCTTCATGAAATGTCACATAACACTTGGTACATATATTCTTAAGTCTATGGATGATTCACTATAACCAACAAGGGTGCCCTTTTCCTTGGATGACTCCATCATTGTCCTATTCTATTTTGGGATCTGTCATCGGAATGACTCCACATTCAATACTTGTCATTCTTCGCTTGTAGGTAATAGCATATGGACTTTCCCTACAAGTTAAATTTAGTCAAGTTATTAGCAACTTTACATAATCCAGTCATTTCTATATCATGACAAATAACTCACACAGTCATGCAAACATTTTAACCAATGTTTCGGCACAATATCCATCCATATCTCAATGAATGTTATGCTACACTATATGCTACTTACTCAATCATAACATATACTACATGAGCTTTACTATTATACAATAAAAGAAAACTGTAACATATACTCATCATGTTATACTATAACATACTTCATAATTCTAGGAATACAAATATACATATAACTGTAATGTAACATATTCGAAAAACATTTAGATTTGATTTACAATAGTAATTGATAATCAAGATACAAATACTTATCTTTTATTGTTTTGTGGGCTCCCTCTTGATCTTTGTTTCCTTGTAGAGGTTGGAAGAGTCCCTAGGTCTCGTTATTCTTTCTTCACTGAGTCTTAACTTGCAAATTTGGTCACATGGAAGAGGTAGCGAATCTCTGCATGGGTGAAGGAGGCCTCATGCAGTTTATGGTGAATTATTGTATGGAGAGATTGCTCTTGAACCTTGAACACGTCAATCTTCTCTTCATCCTTGTTGTGAGAGCAAGGTTTTTTTCTTTGATGGTGGAAGTCTTGCTTTGGATTCACCCTTCCTCTTGAAATCAATCATGCCACAACCTTTTGAAGTTAGGTTGCACCTTTCTGCTATTTTACCGTAGCCAAGAATATCTCCCATGAGGATGGGAGACCATCAATAGCGGTTTGAAGGAGATCATCTTCATACATCACTACTCTAATGTTATCAAGTTGATCTCTTACCTAAGATAACTTGGTGAAGAAAGAGACTATTTTATTGTCCTTCTCCATCTTGAGGTTTCGTAGCTTGTTATTCAATTCCCTCTTTTAACTTGGGGCCTTCTTCTCATATAGGGTTGCGAATGTATCAAAACATTCCTTTACGATCTTCAATGGAGTAATCACAGACATCAAGTTGTCCTTCACCAAATCATAGATGATTCGTTTGGATTTATCTTAGTTCTTCTTGAAGTTGATGTGCCCTGCATTAGATGTAGGCTTCTCCACCATAGTGGATATATATCCATCCAAGTCATGTTCCTCCATGATGTTCAAAACCTTGGCCTTCCAAGTGTTGAAATTCGAAGTGCCCTCAAGTCGATCTTCTAGTCATACTGAGGTCGATGCATTTTTCTTCAAGTACTATGCTCAACTCCTCAGGATATATGTAGGCTCAAGTTTGCTTGACAATACTTATCTCCTTCATGCCCTGAGCGCTGATACCATGTTGAAATTTTGTGCAAATATGTTGAGATTTAATATTTAAAAACTTTTGAGTGCGGAAATATTGAATACCTGAAAACAATTGAACCATTAATACACATAAAATAATTAAACCATAACACATGATGTACCCTTGGGAAAACCCTAAAAAATATGAGGATGAAAAACCCCTGCAAAACTTCAAAGTATAATTACGATAGATACCAGAGATTGTCTTTTACAATAGCAGATTTATTTGAGCACCCTAGGTGCAAGATAAGAGAGAACAACCACTTGAGGTGTAGATACATATCAATAGAGAAGACAATAAATTGGGTGAACTTTGCAATGCGTTGAACACATTAATAACTTGTCAAAACCAGTTCCATGCAAGAAATAACAAAGCAATGCATGGGAAATTAGCCTCCCATGGAAAACTAACGAATTATCGTCTTGAATAAATTGTGTTGTGCTTTAGTTTCTTCAATTTGGCATAACATGATGTGCAATGTCTTTCATATTTGACATTAAATAATGCTCTATTGACTTCAGAGTGAAGTCGCCTCATAATTGGATGTAGGATTACTTAGTTCAGTATGTTGACTTAAGAGCCATCATGCAATAGTTGTAACTCAAGTGTCATCTTTTAGTTTAACTAAAGTGTCATCATGCAAAACACTTTAGTTAACTAATTCTTTTTTATTAATACTTTAGGTAACTATTCTTAATTGAAATCATGTTGATTGATTTTACTGAAGTGATCACTGTGAGTTCTTCTTTAATTAATTGATACATACATTAATACTTTAATTGAGGCATACATTGTTACTTTAACTAAAGTTTTATCAATATTTAACTAAGGCATACATTGTTACTTTAACTGAAGCTTTAACAATTCGAGTTCACTTTAGTCAACTGAAACCTTCATATGTGCAATTCAAATTCTTAACTAAAATCATGTTGATTGATTTTACTGAAGTGATCAGCGTGAGTTATTTTTTAATTAATTGATACATACATTAATACTTTAACTGAAGCTTTAATTGATGCATACAGTGTTACTTTAACTGAAGCTTAAACAATTCAAGTTCACTTTAGTCAACTGAAACCTTCATATGTGCAATTCGAATTCTCTTTGTTTTCTATGTATTTATCTTTTATCTCTTATCTTTTCTGCATGGTCAATATGTGTTAACTTTAATTTATCTATCATATCATATTATACTAAGAATATTTGTATAATGCTATGATCATATTATATTACTCTCAGACCAAGTGATCATATGCTAAAGTAATTCACTCTAGAGGTGGCCAATCTCTAGAGAAGACTTAATAGCTTTATCCATTTCAAATGACCATGGTTAGTAATACATCACACAACATTAATTCTTCAACATGCAAAGAATTTTCCTCTATACCTGGAGGTCCACCTCACGTGTACCTCTATAAGTGGAGGTCCACCTCAACACATGAGGATCTGACTTGACACAAAATTCTTGAGCATTGACCAACAAATCTTTACAACATCATCACTTTCATATATCAAAGCATTCACCTCAACACATGAGGAATAACCTTTTACATGGAAGGCTTAGACATTCTCGAGTCCAACCCAAGAATTCTAATCCAAGTTCCTAAGTCCAATGCAGAATTCCTACCTCAACACACGAGGCCCAATCCTGGCTACACAAGATTGGCTTGGAGAATGCCTTGTGATGCTATATATTTAACATGAAGTACCATGATTGATGAGGTATGAAGAAAATTTTAATAAACAGAGTCAGGTCCACATGATCCATTTTGCTTGGCTCCATTTGAAGACTGGAACATGAATCCCCCCTGAACTTGACGAGCCATTTTTTTTGGATCCATAGGATACTAGAACATAAATTCCCCCTCGAAACCTAAGCGTGCATAATCAATTTCCAAGAATTTTGCGCTTTAGGGAAAGGGGAAAAGCACGTAGAGGAGCTTAGTATGCTCAACGAGGTTGAAGGGGTTGAGAAGTGGAGGAATAGAATTTTGGTGGAGGTAATAACATGGCAGAGCCCAAAATCATTATTATTTCCGAAGAAAATGTCTTGATTAGATACATGAACCTATTGGTTGAAAGAGAGGATTCACAAGTAGAAAGCAAGGCTCAGTCAAACACATAAACTAGGATTGGTATGGTTGGTATGGATGCTTTGTAGGATGGTGATATTGCTCAAGGAGGTGGAATTTCTCAGTTATTGGATGAACATGAAGCCTAGCTTGGCATCCCCACGTATTAGTCAGAAGAAGGTGCCCACTAGACAGAGAAGACAACGACGCAGACACTTGACGAGATTGACGCTCTATTGTGGGGGTGTCAAATTGTCCGGGAGGAAGATTGCACTAAAAAAATGGGTATTGTAGGTCCCAATGATCGTGGCCAAGTTCACTCTTTGGAGGCTCCACACTTCAAGGTTGATGCAGAAAATAAGAGCATTCACCTTCCACCCCATAACCCGAATTTGCAGCTAATGGACAAGTAATAGGAAAAAATCTTAGATGAAAATCGTTGGGAGACAAAACATGAAGAGATATTCTTTGATATTCAAATCGAGGTAGTTGACCTAAAATTCAAGATTGAGAAGCTTGAACACACGGTCAATCTAGTTATAGAATTATGCTACGATATTGTGTGACAAGGGAAACCCCCCTCTGGATAAGTGGAATCTCACTTTCCCCGTTAGGCCTCTCAGGCAGGTTTGTTTGTCTTTGGAGCCTTATAGTCTTTTACTTGTTTTTAGTCTAAGTTGATAGTATGTATAGCGTGTTCTCTATCTTTTATTACATAGTTCATTTTAGTTTTCGGGCATCTTATAAGGGTTGTCTTTTGTAAAAGGAAACATAATTTAGTTTACTTTTATCTTGAACAAGGTTTTAGCATGGCTTGAACACCATTGGTGGAAATCCAAACTCAAGAAGTCTGTATATGTATGTACTTTGTTTTACAAAAGAGAATACAAATCTTATTTACAAAAAAAAATACTTCTATTAGTGATTAATTTTTTTACAGATAGTCATAATATTAGTTTTGTAGCTAACCCGAAGGAAAATCGAACCACATATCAAACAAAATTTTGGCATTTTCAGTTCTGCTTATCGAATTGAGTCTGCAAACAATAATGAAATTCATCTTAGATAAAGTTTCTATATTTTAAGCATGTCTACTATAACCATGAAAAACATACTTAAAGAACCTATTGTTGGTCTGCAACATTGTCTTGAGGAGATAGTTGGTTGGAATCTTCTTTTCACTGGTGCTTGGAAGTTACTCAATGGAAAACTCCATCCCTTTAGTAGCTGTGTAAATAACATCGAACTTTCTCTCTATCCTTTTGTTCTGGGCTTGGATTTTTTTGTTTTGTTTTATAAATTCCTCCATCATGAATACTAATTCAATGTGTTCCTCTTATGTATCCAATAGAACCATGCCCATCAAGGTTTTAATCTACCATTGTAATGTTATGGTCCTGAAGTGTTTCATCTCTCGAGCTCTAGTGCTCCCAACATCTGGGAGAAAATAACCCATATTTTTATGTATCTCAGCATCTTGAGTGCACTCGTTATCTATTTTGAGCCAATTTTTGTTTTTAGCTAGCTCCCTTTAAATGTGGATTGGGATAAATTTAAAATAGGATATCTTCAGTTCAAAAATTTCCTTTTGGATCCAAAGATCATTGGCTAGGCCTTTTCCTTTTCAGTGATCTTCAGTTTGAGGGCCTCTGTCCATATTTGCAGTAGGGGAGGCGAGTTGAAAGGGAGTAAGGTTAAATAGAGAGCCAACGATGTAGGTTTAGGGCTAGAAGAATACATGAAAGGGGACTGATAATTGCATCGATTAGAGGCTTGTTGCGATATGATCCAACCAATAGTTGGCATGTTGTCAAACTTCAACAAAGTCTAGCACTTCGACTACTTCGAAAAATCTGACTACCTTGACAGGTTTCATGCTCGACATACAACATCTTGACATGCCCTTTCAGCACCGACGACTGTCGAACATTGATGGAAGATCTCTATCTTCCAGTCGTCTGCGACGATTGAACTTTCAAACCATTATAACATCTTATAACTGAACATAACGGGCAGTCACCCAAGCGTCTCAACATCCTATATAAACATGTACATTATTGTAACAAGGGACCAACCTTCATAGAGAAGAAGTGAAAAGAGAAATTGGTTTGAATTCCTGCATATTGTCTGTGTGCATACTTTCTGTCGATATAGTGTGTTTCCTGCTTTACTTGTTATTTTTTTATGCTTCCGCCATAACTGTGCTCGAATCATTTAGTCGATTATTTTCCCTAGCGTGCACTTGGGCACAACTTGGATCATTGGTATCAAAGCTTGAACTTTTTCAGGAGCTTAAGTTACATCAACACTTCCATCGGAGTTATTTAACTCATTCATGTTCAAACACGCTCGCAAACTCAACAACACAAGAAGACACTTCCTTCGACTTAAAAAAAGATGGCCGAAAAAGCAGACAATAGACATGCATGAAGATAGTCATTTACACAGAAATTAATTGAGAAGTCGAAGAGGGCTGTGTTAGATGAATTTGAAATTCGATGTTTCGACCCCTTCTCTGGGATCATCATCAGGAGACGTTGGAAGCCTGAACATTTTTATGGGAGGTAGGTACTCTATACATATTTGTCTTGGAATGAGGCTTATAAATTTTTAAGTGGAGTCGGTTTGTGAAAATTCTATTAATTTGTATTATATCATTTCGCCAAAATTTGTATATATATATATATTTTTAATAATTTTAACAAATTTTAAAAACCTTTAATTCAAATGACTAAGGTTTATAGGGAAGATTCTAATAAATTTAGTTTTTTAATTTAAACTTTATATTATTTATTAAAAAAATTATTTCTTGTTAAAAAAAATTTATAATTTTTTTTTTATAATTAAACTTTTAAATTTTTAAATTTTAGGTCTAAAAACTATCTAATTTTTATTATAAAAACTTTTATTATAAATTAAAATTTTTATAATTTAACTTTTTTATATAAATTTTTATGAGTTTTAATTTAATTTTTAAATTTTTTATAAGTTTGATAATGTTTTTTAAAAATCTTTTTAACTTCAATTATTAAATGTTATTAAATTTTTTATGGAGGAGACTTAAGGGTTTAAGTTTCAAGTTTTAAATATTAAAATTTTTAACTAAAACTAATGGTTTTATATTTTAATTTATTAAAGGGGGGAATTAAGTTCAAAGTTTTAAAGTTTAGAGGAGCTAACTAGTTGAGGTAAAGTTTGCTAAGGTTTTGAGAAGAGAAAGACCTTAACCAACTCATCACTCTAACCTCTAAGAGTGAAATCAGGTGATAGATGATGATCCCAGAGAAGGGGTCGAAAAGTCGAATTTCAAATTCATCCAACACAGCTCTCTTCGACTTCTCAATAGACATGCAACTAATGAGACCGAACAACTCATAGAAAAAACACTGGCTTGCCAGCAGACCGAAATGTTCACCCAGTTCAGCGAGAATTTCATGAGATTCCATTCAAACTCTGGGGAATCCTCGACACGACCTCACTCCGATAAAATCATCCCCTTCAAAGTGAAAATGAATCTGTACATACCAAATATTGAAGGAAAGATTGACACGAAATCCATCAATAATTGGGTACAACAACTGGAATCTTACTACTATGTGAATCAAATCTCCGAAGCAGAAAAGATCACCATTGTGTCCTTGAAGATGTCAACCTCTATAAACTACTAGTGGGAAAATTTATCGACAAATATGGAAAAAGAAGGCGAACCCATAGACACATGGATAAAAATTTTCAAATATGTCCGAAAGGAGTTCTACCCTCCCAAATATCTTGAACAATAGTATAAGAAGTGGCAACAGCTAAGGCAATGGAAAGACCAGCCCATGCAGATTTACACCGACAAGTTCTATCGACTCATGGCTAGACTTGGCATCCAAGAAGAAGAGAAATTGCTTGTCCTGAAGTACGTCAGTGGTTTATCCCCGTACATTCAGTAAGAGATGGATTTATTTACTGTCAATACACTTGCTGATGCATTTCATTACGCTAGTAATCTTGAAGCTAAACAAAAAGGAAAAACACGTTTCGTGAACAAGAAAATATGTTGAACATCCAACAAGAAGTCACCATCCGACTCTGACAAGTTTAAGAATCCTTCTCAGCCGAATCTGCCAAATCCCGATCATTTCAAGAAGAATTTTCTGAAAGATAGGAAGGATCGCAACAAACATGATTCTACCAGGAAATGGTGTGATTATCACAATTCAACATGGCATGATACGTCAAAATGAAAATCTTGAAAGACATTTTTGGCAAAATTATCGACATCCAACTTGTCCGACAAAACCCTGGTAGAATCTGATCCAAATGCATCAACCCTATTGGCTTCGACTTTAACTACTCTGACAGCCTCGACTATCGTCGATGAGGAGGAACGAGAACCCATGTTCCATACAGGGATATGGGTTCAGAAAAATCCATTACATCTAATTATGGATAATGGTAGCCAGAAGAACTTCATTTTTTAAGATCTTGTGAAGAAATTAGGTCTTGTCACTACTCCACATCCTCATCCTTACAATATCGATTGGATGAAGGATGGATAGGAACTAAGAATCACACACCAATGCAAACTCTTTACTTTAACAAGCCTATTGAAGATGAATTACTCTATGACATGGCACCGCTTTCCTTAGTCGACGCCTTGTTTGGGAAACCTTACCTATGGGATTGACACTATACATATCAGTCACGACCTCAGAAGGTGAGTGTCAAAATTCAGAATCAATGGTACGACATACGAGAGCGACAACCCACATCAACAGTTGTTATGATATCTTCCAAACAAACAAAGATTCTTATCAATCATGCTCAAAAGTTTGCATTAATTATGATAAAGCCTCGACATTCCTGGAAGACTGCAAAGAAAAAAAAAATGACTCATCGACCAACGTGGCTCCCGACAACAACAACATATCGACCACATTCTTGAGGAATACCATAACATATTTCAAGATCCAAATGGAGTACCTCTACATTTTCAGGTAAAACACTCCATTGAACTTGTTCCTAGTTCTTCATTACCTAACACATTTGTTTACAGAAGATCCATTCTTGAGAACGAAGAGATTCATAGGAAAATCCAGTATTTGATCGACAAGGGTCATATTCGTCCCATCTCCTCTCCTTGTGGAAGTCCAATTGTCTTATTTCCAAAGGAAGATGGGACTTGGCGCATGTGCATCGACTATCGAGCTCTCAGCAAAATTTTAGTAAAGAATAGATACCCTCTTCCAAGGACAGACGAACTCATCGACTAACTGAAAGGTGCTAAGTTCTTTATGAAGCTCGACCTCAAGTCAGAATATCATCAAATTTTGATTGAGTCCATCGATGTATGGAAAACGAATTTCAAGACCAAGGAAGGATTGCTTGAATGGTTATTCATGCCTTTCGGTTTAACCAATGCACTTGCAACCTTCATGAGATATATGGACGACCTTCTATGACCGTTCATCAAAAAAAGTGTCATTATCTATCTCGACGATATCTTGATTTTCAGTTGATCATGGGAAGAACATGTCTGAAAACTTCGACAAATCTTCGATACTCTCCAACAACATCGACTATATCTAAACATGGAAAAATTCTCTTTTGTGATGACCAACATCAAATATTTTGGGTATGTAATGGACTCTGCATGAATTCAGGTCAACCCAGAAAAAGTACAAATCCTCAAAACTTGGCCCATTCCTCAAAACATTCATGAACTGAGAATTTTTCTTGGTTTGACGAATTTCTATCAACAGTTCATACTTGGCTTTAGTCATATTGCATGGCCCTTGAATCAGTTGACTAAAAGAAATGGGAAAATTGTCTTCAAATGGACACTGACACAACAAAAAGCTTTTGAATAACTCAAAAAAAGATTTGTACTGCACCAGTACTTGTGTTACATGATTATCAACTTTTTGAGATTGAGACGGATGGATCGGACTATGCTCTCAGTGCAGTGATCACTCAGTCGGGTCACCCAGTCGCGTTTCATTCCGAGACTTTCAACAACACTGTCAGAAGGTATTCGACGTATTAAAAAGAACTATACGCAATTGTGTAAGCTCTTAAATAATGGAGACACTACATTCTTAGCAAGGAGATGGTCATCCTCACTGGCCATAAACCTTTACAGTTCACTCCGTCCAAGTTGAAATTACAAATAGCTCGACAACCCAAGTGGATTATTTACCTACAACAATTTTAGTTGGAAATTAAGTATTGGAAAGGAAAAGCCAATGCCATAGTCGATTGTCTCAGCCAAGCACCCATTACTCTATTGTCTATAGTTTTGAGTATGCATGATTATGACACCACTACTTGGCCACAATTGTATTCGGTAGACGACGAATTCTCCACAGTTTATTGATAGCTTCAGATCGACTCGCTACCTACTACTGACTACTTTCTGAAAGACACCTTGCTATACAAGCTTGGACAACTTTTCGTACCAGCCAGTGAGCACTGACAAAAGTTCACCTGGGATGCGCACTACAGCAAGACTGCAGGACATTTTGGAGTCGCAAAAACACTTGTTATCCTCCAAAAGTATTTTTACCTGCCTTCACTCAAATATGATGTCAACAAGTACATTCGCTCATGCGTAGTTTTTGCCATTTCTAAACCGTCGAATCGATGACAAGGACTGTACACACCCCTTCCAGTTCCTAGTCGACCATGGGAATCTATTTATATGGACTACTTGACGGGATATCATACTACCAAACATCAGCATGACATGATCTTAGTAGTAGTCTATAGATTTTCCAAGATGGCTATACTTATACCATGCAAGAAGACTACGACAACACAATAGACCCCTCATATCTTCTTCGAACATGTGTGGAAACATTATGGCCTCCTGATGACCATTATTTCCAACAGAGATGCTATATTTGTCAGCACCGTTTGGCAAACTCTCTGTTAACAACTCGACAGGAGACTTTCTTTGTTGAAATCCTTCAATCTGCAGACAGATAGACAAACGGAAGTTGTCAATCGCTTGGTAGTACAACTGCTTCGCATGCACAACCATAAGCATCGTCGAACATGGGATGACAACCTTCCATACATACAACACAACTACAATCGTGCTCAACACAGTTCTATGGGAAAGAGTCCATTTGACATCTTTTACTAATTTCAACCCTCAGCGTCTATTGACTGGATCAGTTCCTTGACATAGTCGAATGACACCGACTTCGAAGGACGAGAAGTGGAGAAAGCATTAAAGTTTAGAGATCAAATCTACAACATCTAGAATCAAGTACATGATATGTTGTAAAAGCTAAGGCTCGACACGACAAGAATCGTATTCCTCATTCATTCCAAATTGGGGATTAGGTATGGTTACATCTAAAGAAGGAACGCTTCACTGGTCCATACTAAAAGATGAAACCTTTGTGATATGGTCCATACAGTATCCTTAAACAGATTGGAGAAAGCGCTTTTCAGCTCGACATTCTTGCATGTCTTGGCTTACATCCAGTATTCAATGTAGTTCTACTTCGACCATACCATGCACCATTGTTGGAACATAACGACTTGCAGACAATAGAACCCGAAGACATCCATCCAGATGTTCGTGAACCTCTTCCTTGTGACACCATTGTGGGACGACACATTCACCATACAAGGACAAACTCCATTCCCTTGTTTCAAGTGGCTAAGGCTGGACAACTCCTCGCGTAAGGTAAATGGTACTCTGCTACTAAAATAGCCAACAAGTTTCCTCACCTAAATGAATACACAATGGAGACCATTGTTTCTTAAGGAAGGAGGAACGATCCAATCGGTAGTTGGCATGTTGTCGAACTTCGACAACGTTTAGCACTTTGACTATTTCGACT
The DNA here is from genome assembly GCA_001517045.1 of Pseudotsuga menziesii. Lineage (NCBI taxonomy): Eukaryota > Viridiplantae > Streptophyta > Pinopsida > Pinales > Pinaceae > Pseudotsuga > Pseudotsuga menziesii. The sequence continues at coordinate 566,752 of LPNX010644170.1, read as the reverse complement.
ACTCCGACTACCTCGACAGGTTTCATGCTCGACATACAACATCTTGACATGCCTTGTCGACACCGACGACTGTCGAACATCGACATAAGATCTCTGTCTTCCAGTCGTTTGTGACGGTTGAACTTCTGAACCGTTATAACTTCTTGTAATTGAACGTAACAGGAAGTCACCCAAGCATTTCATCATCCTATACAAACATGTACATTATTGTAACAAGGGACCAACCTTCATAGAGAAGAAGTAATAATAGAAATTGGTTCGAATTCTTGCATGTTGTCCGTGTGCATACTTTTTGTCGATATAGTGTGTTTCCTGCTTTACTTGTTCTTTTTCTATGCTTCCACCATAACAGTGCTCGACTCATTCAGTCGACTGGTGTCCCCAGCGTGCACCTAGGCACGGCCTAGATCACAATACCAAGTTTGTAAAGCTCATAAAGTAGAGGGGAACAAATGTATATGAGTCTAAACAAAGGCTTAACTAGAGAATAAACCCACCATTTATAGTGCCATGAATGACAACTATTTGAAATTGAACGGGGAATGTGACAAAGTTCATTAAACCGGTACCAACCTGTTTGAAATTTGCTTGTGTTGTTATAGTGTTGAATCCCTTGCTCTCCAATACCAGATCCATTAACTTCGAATTGATGCTCTTACCATCACAATGATGAAGTATATCAACCTCCCTGCCACTACAATCTTCTGCCATGATTTCCTCTGTAATCCACTATCGAATCGGTCTTAATCCATTTGTAATCGCCATTTGCATGTACATGAGAGGGATTCTTTTGCAACGTGGTGTGATCATTAAATTGTCAAGTGGTTGGGAGTGTTGCCAAAGGGTTGACATCTGGCTTACCATATATCCCCTCGATAGGGTCAAGCCCTTTCTTCTCATGTGCGAAACTTGTGAACACTTGATTTGG
>LPNX010644170.1:548638-565206 GCA_001517045.1 Pseudotsuga menziesii | reverse complement strand
TTAATGGGTCATTTTCTCTCCACGCTTTATTGATATATCAAATGAAAAGATCAATTGGTCAATTTCCCGCCCTCGACCATCGTAGATATGATTAGTATGATGATGTGGACAATCAAGAAATTCATAGAGATGCTAAGTAAGAAGATGTGGACAATCAAGAAAATGACTAGGATGATAATGAGGATTATGTTTCTGAAGCTTATCGTACATATAATTAGTTTTCTGTTGATATTTTTGGCACCTCTTGAACTTCTACCAAGTTCCTTTCCTCGTCCTTGTTTGTATTTGATAATATATTTTGTTGTGATTAGCTAAGGGAATGTATTGCTAATTGTTCATAAAGTTTTATGGCACATTTATTTTTAGTTGGGGCAGTTAACATTATTTGTTGAGTGGTTTAGAGGGATGTTCTTTATTAGAAAGGTTTTATGATATATTAATACGTTTTAAAGAATTAAATAGTAAAGATAAATATAATATTATTATAAATATTTTTTAAAGTTTGTTTTCGAAAATAACTTATAATGGTAAACTTTGGTATGATAAAAATATAATTTTTTTTATAAAGTTGGTTATAAATTATTAAAAAAATATTAATATAAATAATTTTAAATTTTAAATTAAAAAAATTATTATATAAATAGAAAGTAATTTTTTTTTTAAATTTAATTAAAAAAAATTCAAGAAAAATTATTAATATTATTTATTTAAGATAGTGATATTCATACCTTAAGAAGCTTTGCAAATCTACTAATGTCATTGAGAATGGTCAAACTCTTCCTATAAAGGAAGATGTTTTTCATTTTGGAAGACATAAAGTTTAGGGTTAAATAACTCAGAAAACGGAAAACTAAGTCCATTGAAGGCTATCAAACAAAAAAACTAAAAATCATAGGACATGTCGTCATCTTTCACATTCACAAGCTCTTTAATCTAGTAGTTATGCATGGTTTGTCTAAATCATGGACTCAAAGCCTCATTGTTTCTATTTTTAAAAACAAGCATAAAAGAAATCCTCTAATTATAGGACAATTACAATAAGCCCTCTTTTAGCAAAAATATATGGAATTATTTTAGAAAAGAACATCAAGATATTGCCAGAAAGCCAAAAAAAGGGAGCTAATAAGTTATGATCAATCATTCAAGGCCGGTTTTAGAAGTTACAATCACAGACCACCAAATTATGCTCATGATTAAGAGGAATGTCATAATAATAAAACCAAACTCTTGTATTACTTCATTAACATTATAAAAGTGTATGACGTTTTTTTTTTGTAAATGCAGTAATTACATTAAAAAGGAAGTAAGGCCTTCTTAAAACCGTTTACATCGCAAAACAACAAAAAACAACTTTTCCAGCTTTTATAGACTGATGCCGAAGGTATAAGAAATACTTGAGTTCCTTACAATCCCCTTCCTTACTTCCCCATCCATAGACACATACTATCATAACTTCCCAACCCATAGACTCAAAACTAGCATTCCTCATTGTCCCTAGACCCAGAAGCTTGCACCCCATCTTCATTTCATATTATCCAAAATGTCAAACAGATAACTGATACCTCAAGCCAAGCTACTGATCTGTTATCATCTAGATGGTATCACATCTTAATATGACGCCGAATACTAACAAAAAGATGAAGGTTACAGAACCAAATTCTTTAAAACAAACCGATATGGTACATGTACAACCAAAGTTAAGCATGAGAAAACGCCTTTAAAGCCGAACAGTAGAGAAGGCACCCGATGCCAAGATAAAATCCATACAACAAATTTTATAACAAAACATAGGACAGATCCTGAGCGAAGGGTTGAGAAGACTTCGGACCTCCTGGTTTTGTTGCCGCCCCGCTCATCGAAGCCGGATGCTGAAAACCCAAGCACATGGTCAAGAAGTCAATTTCATCTTCCATCCATTTAACAGAGATTTCAGAGACTGGATCAACGACAGAACAACATTCTGCTCAGAATCCGGAGCTGAATTGTCCTGACTATGTGATTTCTGATCCCATTCAGCTCGGCCCACCAAGTTCTTCATGACCTAGAAAATAGCAACGGTTTTTTCATAAAGACTCGCCTGCCCAACCGTGTGGCCACGACCCAGGATCCATTCCTAAACCTTCTTAGCTTCCTCTTTCAGCTTCCGGGAGTCAAGTTCATCCCAGAGCCTTCGCTCTGTTGCATTAATACGATTCTGAATCTCTTACGGGAGTTCTAACTCAAAAATGCGAGATTCCCATAAAGCTTTACGTTAAGCACGAGAAGCTATATTGGACAAGTCAATCAGGGAATGCTCCCATTTCCCTTTTCCTTTGTCACTCATCTTCATAAACCAGAGATTTCTCGACGAGTCACGAATAAAACACTCACAGCAATAACTACCACAATCACCCGAAGAGCATCTGACGATCGTTCCACCACCCTGCATCAGATTATATAACCTCATGGATGTGTTTGGAATGATGGACATGATTTGCGTAATAAATTCACAATCCTTTACACAAGTCCCGTGATCAAACTCGCCATTAATATCTTTTATGCGAACCTCAGATCTCAGTACATAATATGTACCACCAACCATCACAAATAAGGAAACGTATGCCTGAGCCATCATATTTAAAACAAACCTCATGTCATCGATGTGAAAACCACGTTTACACCTTGCCAAGGCCATGTGCTTGGAACTAAAATAAAACAGTATTTTAATTATTAACTCGAGCCTCCACCTGGAAACTAGTACAATCGTTTGAGATAAGATCTTGACACCGAGATTTGGCTGTCCTATTCGATAGCATGTTCCACTCTAGAGCTCTAAAAGGATGACATGCATCAACTCCCATGTTAGCCAGATAGTCCGCCACCTTATTACCATTCCGGGGGACATGTGTAAAACCGACTACTTTCCCAAGGATGAGGATTGATCTAAGAGATGCGATTCGGCTTTCCATGCGCCAAGAAGATGAGACTTTAGCGCTTTGAGAACCATTCTGAAGTTTAGAAGCCAGACGAATTATCACTTGAGAATCTCCCTCCGCTATGAGAGGTTCGTGGAAATGTCCCAGTACCCATTCAAGCCCGTGGATTAGACCTTCAATCTCTGCTCCGTTGTTTGATTCAATACCGAGGAACCCATATCCATAGCTGAGCATTTTCCCTCTGTTATTACGAAGAACGAAGCCGTACCTTTCCTTCTCAAGATTACCCTTGGAAGTGCCATCAAAATTTAGTTTTAGGAAACCCTTAGGAGGGGGATTCCAATATTCCATACTTGGTTTAAACGAAAGGGAGTTTTGGTCAGTCTGGATAGAAACCCCACCATTAGACAAACCCCACTATCCCAGAATTTGCCTTTCCATCCCTGTTAATTCGAAATCTTTTGTATCCGAGGTCGACAGTGAAATGGTTTCCTTCAATTTGGCCTGCAAACAATGCCATACATTAAAGAGCGAAGAAGTTCTAGAACGGAAAATTCTAGAATTTCGTTCATTCCAAATAACCCATAATAGAAAATTTGGAAAGATTTCCCAAAGACAGTCCAGAACACGACTCTAGAAAGGGTTTTCAGGCCATTGGATCAGAGTTCCAACAGGGTTCTGCTTAATTCGGAATGAACGATGAAACAACGCTACGCCATGATCCCATAAAGCTGCTGAAAAAGGACAATCATCCAGAAGATGCAAAGATGTTTCCTCCGCTTGGTTATAGAGAGGGCATTGGTAAGGGCCAAACATCCCTCGTTTTTGTAAATTTTCTCCTGTTAAAATTATTTTATGTAAAACCAACCAGCTGAAGATAATAATTTTGGGCCATAATTGTTTCCCCCAAAGGGAATTCCATGGAAGGGTAGATGGATTTTCAGAGGAACGAAAGAGAAGGGTATAAGCCTCTTTGAGAGAAAATACCCTTTTTGGTCCATATCCCCACCGAAGCTTATCCTTACCTTCCTATCTTCGAACACAACGCAGAGTGAACTCTTCTTTGAGTTGATAACATTCTTGCACAGAACCAAGCCTGTCCATCCAACTCTGCGTCACCCATGATCGAAAAAAGGATTCTGAATGCTGAGACCCCTAGAGATCAGCAACTTTCATAAATTTATGTTGATACAAGCTTCTTGAAGCTTAGGGTACTGCCCTGAACACTCCAGCGGAGGAAGTTGTTGCCAAGCATCCTCCCAGAAACGAGCAGATTGTCCGTCACATATTTCCCAAAAACCATGTTGTTGAATTATACTATGGCCTGCCCAAGCTGTTTTCCAAATATGAGAGCCAACTTTTTCATCAGAAACCCTAATTAAATCCTGACAATCCCAATGAGGGGAATATTTGGCTACCCATAATTTCGTCCAGGGTTCTTGAGAGTGAGTAAGCCACCGCCACCAAAGCTTGGCTCCCGCTAATAACACTGCTGTTTTCGGGTCTCTTAACCCCAGACCCCCCTGAGATTTGGGTTTACAGAAACTGTCCCAATTAACCAGATCCCATTTAAGATGATCCTGAGTACCAGTCCACAAAAACCTCCTCTGTATATTTCTCAAATCTCAGAGAACAGATTTGGGAGCCAGCATAGTTGAGAACATATAAGTAGGTAAAGCTTGAAGCATTGATTTCACAAGAACCAAATGACTCGACGGATTCAGATATTTCAGGGTCCAATTACTCAACCGTTTCTTAACTTCCACTAGTTCGACCCAGGAACTCTTCCTTGCTCGAGTATTAATAAGAGGAGTTCCCAGGAAATTTGCCAGAAGAAAACCTTCAGAGAACCCAAAGATACGAATAATATTTCGCCGAGTAATACTAGGGGTATTAAAAAAGAAAACCTGGGATTTTTGAGCATCGACTTCCAAACCAAAGGCATTACCAAACTGCTCCAAACAAGTCCAGAATCCCGAGGCTTCCAAGACCGAAGGATAACCCATCAGCATAGTGTCGTCAACAAACTATCGGTGAGAGTACCGAGCCCCCCCTGGAGATCCACATATACCTTTTATAGAATTGGCTTCCTTTATAGCAGCAATCGAACGTCCCAGACCCTCCACCATCAGAATAAACACAAAAGGAGATAGAGGATCCACTTGGCGGATACCTCGCGTAGGATTTATGATGTTAAAAGGAACCCCATTCACTAGAATTGAGAAAAAGGGTGAAGAAATCAAATTCATGATCCAATTAACCCAAGCCTTACCAAAACCAAATGCTACCAACATTCTTCTGATAAATTGCCAGTTCAGTTTATCATAAGCTTTGGCAATATCAAGCTTAACTAACATACCCGACATCTTATTAAGTTTAATGGAATGTAAAATTTCATGAACGAGAATAATTCCATCTGAAATTTGACGTCCCTCAACAAACCCTGATTGTTCTGATGAGATAAGAGATGGCAAAATGGGATTTAAACGATTAGCAATAACCTTGGATATGATTTTGTAAATCACATTACAAAGGTTGATAGTCCGAAATTTTTCAGGCGTATCTGCACCCACCTTTTTAGGAATAAGATTTAAGAAGGTAGCATTAAAGGCTGGAAGGATACGCCCAGATACACATGATTGTTATACAATATTCCAAACACCTAACTTAATCATCTCCCAAAAGTAATGAAAGAAGTTAACAGTGAAACCATCTGGTCCTGGCACGGTCCCTTCTTTCATTTGGAAGACTACACCCTGGACTTCTTGAAAAGATATGGATTTCATTAACATCTGGTTCTGTTGCCTCGAAACTAATGGAGGAATGTAGCTCGTAATGATATCAATGTCAAAAGAACGGTCCCTTCGAGGATCAAATAAAATATCTGAAAAAATGAGCATTGAGTAAACCCTCCAGTTCCTCCCTACCTTCTACGAGGTTACCTGCTTTATTTTTAAGTGAATAAATTTTATTATGAAACCTAGATTGGATCACTGAATGATGAAAGAATTTTGAGTTCGTTTCTCCCTCTCGAAGTCATTTAACCCGGGATTTCTGTGACCAAAATAGTTCCTCCCGTTTCTCCCGTTCATCAAGTTGTTTTTCCACCAGTCGTTCCTCCTCTAGAAGAGCTAAGGAATAACCTTCATTAAGCCCAGTGGATTGAATTTCCTGAAGACGGATCTCCAATATATTTTTTTCCTTGAAGATGTTTCCAAATTATTCCTTATTCCATTTCTTGATTTTAGATTTCAAAGCTTTCAGGTTCTGTTGAAAAGACCATATATTAGCGACCTGAACAGAATGAGATTCTTCCCACCATGTTTTAACTTTATCAGATAAGTCAGGATGAGTCATCCAAAATTGCTCAAAACGAAAGGGATTCTTGAATTGAGACCCCAAACCACTCCAAAAAAGCTCAATTGGCCAATGGTCAAAGCCTCGACCAGAGAGGGTTGAACTATGAATTTCACTTCCTAAGTTAATCACTGATTTAGAAACAAGAAAATGATCCAGTCGAGATGCAATATGATGTTCCCCAATCCGTTTATTATTCCATGTAAACCATCCAACGCCCGGAGTAATGTCCACCAGACCCAGGTCTTCAATAGTCTCACGGAAAATATTACATTCCTCCTCTAGACAACATCTACCACCTTTTTTTGCCTCAAGCGAAGTGATCAAGTTAAAATCACCTCCAACCACCCAATGTTCAAAGGCCATACAAGTCTTTAAATTGGACAGGGATTTTTAAAAAAATCGTTTATCATTCAGGCCTTGGGGACCATAAACATTTGGTAGTAAACCTGTGATAGGAAAGCCAATCACTTTAAAAATGGCTGATATGGAGTTACGGGTTCTTTGAAAGTCAAAAAGAGAAACCCTAGTTGGGTCCCATAAAATACATAATCCTCCAGAAAATCCTTTGGAATCAATACCCATTCTCTCACAATGCTTCCATATTCTGTTCTTGCGATCCTAGATAAAGTTAGCCTGACACTTAGTTTCTTGTAAGAAAACAATGGCTGGATTAGATTTCTTAATCTTTTGACCGAGAATTTTCATCTTTCTCAGGCTATTAATGCCTCGAGTGTTCTAGGAGAGGAGTTTCATAACAAATCAAGATTAAAGACCAAGAGCAGCATAGATTGTCGGATATTGACCCAAATCAACCAATCTTCTTCCAACATCCGCTACTCTATGTTTATTAGATTTGCGCCCCAGTTTCTTGCAACTATCCTCACCAAATTTTTTTTCTTTAAAAGAACCTGAGTTAATGCCCAAAGAATTAGATAATTTAGCTTTAAGAATAGCCTCTTTGAGGATACTTACCTGTTCTTGGGGAACGTATCCATGAGCTTTATCCGAGCACGCTTTCTCAATATCTTCAAGGTCTAAGTCACCTATATCCATTTCTTCTGATTCCTCCAATAAATCAGGTTGCAGCGAAACATCCATTTCTTCAGATTTTGATCTAGCCCTATGATTCAAGTTTCCCATCTGGTTATCCTGGACAATATTTGAGCAAGAAGGAAGACCAGAGTATTGACCAATCTCAGCTTTGGATAAATTTCCTTCAAGACTCTTGGAGTCCCCCAGTTGTTCTGCCTGTTTACCTAGAATTTCAAAGGGATTAGAGCTGTTTAACTTCTTGGCATGATCTTGATTTTCTTGTTTCTTATTTCCTCTTTTCCGGGATGGTTCCTTGGAAAACCCTAATTCCGAGGGATTCACCACCTTATTAACCAACACTTTGGGATTATTCAAGGGACATTCCCTAAATAAGTGACCGTATTCATGACATCTGTGACATCTAAGGGTACCTGTTCATAGTCCAAAGTTTGAATCCATTCCTCATCGTCCCATAGTAACCTAATAGCCTCCGGAAGAGCCTTGGATAGATCCATATAGATGCAAATGCGCGCAAAGGCTGTATATCATTGAGATTTGGTTTTCTCTGAAATTTTAATAAAGGACCCTAGAAAATTACCCAAGGATTCCAAGATTTCGACATCCCAATATTCCTGAGGAAGTGAATATAACCTGATCCAAACTGGGGCAATTCGCATATCTTCCTTTTCTGGACTGAATTTTTATTTCCAAGGACGAAGGAAAAGACCAGCTGAATAATAGAAATAGGGACCTCCATCCAGGATTCGATTCCGATCCTCTTGACTAATAAAAGAAATAGTGAAAAACCCCTTTGATCCTAAATGCAATTCATAATGACCTTTAGAGTTTCCACGTTGAGTTGATCCACTAGATCAGAGCTTTATCCGATGGTTGTAACCCAATGAATTTACCAATCGGAGCATGATCCATCATGAACTGATTTTTTTCCTGAATTTGAGAAGACTGGACCAACATAGATGGAATGGCTGATGCTTTTGGGAAGCATTGACTAGGTTTACGATCCAGACTAGTAGAAACAAAGCTTTCCCCTTGATTTATTGGAATCAGAATTTCTCCAATAGTCAAATTACCTTGATCAGGAGGACGACAATTCAGGGTATCCCCTCCCCCTAAAACCATTGGAAACCAGGCTAAAGTGGACTGCAAAGACTTCGTATAACCTCCCACCTCTCTTCTTGGAGCTCTGAAAAAAGTGTATGACATGTTGTCGAGAGGTAACCTTTGGAATAGATTAAAAGAGTTAAATGTCCAGTTTGAGTTGATAGTTATTACGATTATAAAGTTGTAGGAGAATGTTATTTGTAAGCTCGGGTACACCAAGGGTTGGTAATAAAAACATCACTTGTAATATAGGGGTTAAGCAAGGATATCACATGTCCCCTACCCATTTTTCCATTTACATTCACCAACTAGAGGTGTGTTTGGAAAAAAAACAAGTTGTTGGAACTACTTTAAATGGAATAGCCATCATCATTCTTCTCTGTGTTGATGATATTGTTCTTATGGAGGGTGTTCCTCTAATCTCAACAAACAACTAAGACTACTCAATTTTATGATTGTTATAACCTGGGCATAAACACTAACAAAACAAATGTTATGATTGTCAATTCTAAAAAAGATCGCTTATGCTAACTTTGTATATGACAATAACAAATTAGAGGAAGTTACTCATACACATATCTTAGGGTTGGCCTTCATTAGAAGCTTAACTAGTACTATAGCATTGAGAAAATGATTAATGGAGGGTGAAAACTTATTTTGGTTTTGAAAACAATTGATATTAATTTGCCGACTTTGTGATACTAAGAAAGTGGAGGATGAAATCAATTTCTCTTATAATGACCACATTAAATTCCAATTTCAAAATATTTTAATAACAATGACCTTCATAACCTTTTAACTCACCAAAACTATGGAGATTTATGAAAATGTCTCTCAAATATTTTAGAGCATAGAAATCAAATTTTAAACCAATTCAAGTAATTCCTTACCATTTTTTTTGTAATATCTTGAAGGTAAGCCTTGGACAACTGTGATTTTGGATCTTTGTTGTTATGGTGGCACTAGGTGCTTGTACCATGACGCATATATATTATTATGTTATTATTTTACCTATAACTAAAATAATGACAAAATCATGGAAAACAACGTTGTTGGGGGTCTTGGGATTCCACATGTGAAGGGGCTGTGGCTCCCCCTAACAATACTCTAGTCTTCCTAAATTTAATGTTATTGGACGATGGAGGTCCTAAATTGCCTAATTAATTTTTTGCATGCACTATTGTGCCCTCACTAGAGAGAATATTCCTTTTCTGGATATTGGTGAGGCCACTCTCACATCACTTTTGTCTATTACGCCTATTTGGCTAAGTCTAGTCAGACATGCACCAAATTCTTGTAATCCCACTCTAATTCGAGTGTTTTATCTAGTTAAATTGATTTAAAGTCAGATTTTAAATTAAATTGAGTTTAATGGAGTTACTGCCAATTAATATTGAGTTAATCTCTAGTCAATCCAGTGAATTGGAGTTAGTTAGAGTCAATATTGATGAGTTGAGTTCAATTATCCATTCTTCCATTATGGAGTGGGGGGGGGTTATGCCATGATTTTTGAGAGTCAGACAAGCTTGCAAGCTTGGGAACCAATGTATGCTTTGCTATGTGCATAAACTGTGTGTTTGGAGCACAAGGATATTGGTCGTATATGGAGTAAGCTTGATCAACTCCAAATAGTTCCTTGATGACCACTGCTTGTTTTTGTCCTGATCGTGCTCATAAATATTGATGGTGAAGATGATGATATCATGAGGGAACTAGGAGGTGAAGTGATTACCATTTCACCTGGTAGTGGGGTGGAGTAAGTAGGAAGTGAGGAATTGAGTTGTGGCTTCTCGAATCGATATTTTCTTGAGTATGATATAGATTCATGGTGTCTACCACTTGTCTTCGTCCTGATCCTACACATAAATCATGATGGCGAAGATGGTGATATCCTGAGAGACCTAGGTGGTGAATGGTTTACCATTTCTCCTAGTAGTGGGGTGGAGGAGCAAGTGGGTGGAGAAGGGGAAAACCCTATGGAATAAATTCCTATGTTTGTTGTTGGGGTTGTGGCCCTAAGTTTATCCTTAGATATCAAGTTAGAAGAGACCTTCTCATGTGAATTCCAAGACCTTAGCACAGGGGTGATCTTTTGGCGAGAAAACATACACCAAGCAGAGATCTACGTTTAGGAGGAAAGTTGTCTTGTTGGAACCAATTGCTTTCCCTATAAAGATAGGTACTTATGCCTATTAAACTTCTTTATATATGTTGTTGTTTATGTGCCCATGGAGGCTGTTATATTGATGTTATTTAGTGATATCAATTGGTAAATATGTTTATGGTTAATTGCTAATCATTGTTGAGTAATTTGCAGCCAAGGAATATGTATGTTAAGGTGCTAAATTAGTGACTAGCTGCCGGTTTTTGCTATGGAAATATGACCAATGTAATGATTAAATGTTTCTAGAAGTTTTCAAATTGTTTAGAATGTCAGGATTGTATTACAAAGCATTATCTTGTTTTGCTTAGCTTAGATTCAACCATCCCTTTTTCCAAATAGCTTAGTTATCTGACCTGGGTGTGTTCTCAAGGGTTGGGTATGTTACATTTCTAAGAAAGTGGAGGATGAAATCAATCTCTTATAATGTCCACATTAAATTTAAATTTCAAATTATTTTAATAACAATGACCTTCCTAATCTATTAACTCACCAAAACTATAGAGACATATGAAAATGTCTCTCAAATCTTTTTAAGCATATAAATAAAAATTTTAAACCGATCCCAAAAATTCCTTACCATTTTTCTTAGATCCAACCAATTAAAAATAGTCTCAATAAATGTTAACTATCATTATCATTAAGATCTTATAAAAACATTCAAATATTGTAACCTTATACAATTATTAAATTAAATCATATTCTATGTAATAAAAATGGATCGTAGTAAGTTGGATGAAAAACAAGCTATTTCTAATTTTTAATTAAACACTATGTGAACCAAGCTATTTCTAATTTTTAATTAAATGCTATGTGAACCATGCTATTTCTAATTTTTAATTAAACACTATGTGAACCAAGCTATTTCTAATTTTTAATTAAACACTATGTGAACCAATCTATTTCTAATTTTTAATTAAACACTATGTGAACTATTTTAGTATTAATATTTGTGAAATATGTTAGAGTAATTTTTTTATAGTCAAAGATAAATCTTGTCCTTGAAACCTATAAGTTGTTGATTTTTATGTTTGTATGTCTATATGGTGTCCCTCACGTTTTTTATGTTTTTCAAAGTTTGTGAGGTGGTTTGCCATTTGTTAGAGGGTTAATCCACCTGTCATACCAGCACAAAAATCAAGAAATACATTCATTCACTCATACATTGCATATAGGCTCAACATGAGAATACATGTCCCTTCCCTTCTTGTGTATGGGTCAGACTATAACACCAACATTATATGTTGATGATAGTTGTACTATAAAATTTATGTTATAATGTTTATACACACAAGTGTATAGCTCTAATAGATCTAATAGGCCCAATTGTACCACCTGTTGCAGCCTTTTCACACATCGGGGTCATGTGGCAGAAATATTCAAGCCACTCGGTGTGTCCTTGGGGGAAAGTCTCGAGTCAAGGCTATCACCTTGTTCTTGACTCCTCCGTTTGGGCTCAACTCCTAACGAAGCCAAGGGGGGTAGACCCTATTAAGTTACTAAGGATAATTACTTAGTGTTGTGATGTTTAAATTGAATGAGTTGCTTAGGAGTTTGCAATTTAACTATAGATAATCCAAAGATGGCAAGATATAAAAGATGAACACGCGAAAGCACAATGCTAAGACACAATATTTATATAAAGCAAGAAAATAACCAGTGCCTTAGAATGGAGTCAAAAATAGAATCAATATGCTTGCATGTGCTTGGAGTGAATGTTTTGTGATTGCCTCTTGGTATGTTTTAAGTTAAATTTGAAGTGTGAGTTGATTAAAATTAGGCTAAGGGGGGACTCCAGATATACCCGAGAGTACTTGGAGTATGTCCAAAACTAAACCTTCACGGCTACCTGCAAGGAATATGTGGCCTGAAATGGAGTCTCTGGGGCTATTGTTTGTAACGCACCCATTAGGGTGTGACAGAGATCGGCGCCCCGAGGTCACTTTTCAGAAGTTCCCGCTTCCTTTGGGTATTTTGCCACCATAAAGGTTTGATCTAGGTGTTGGATTTTCACCTGATGGTTTGTGAGTTGGGGAAAGTGAGTCCAAATTATACTAGTCACCCAAGTGCTGTTGATACAGCTTGACTGATCGGACAAACCGCAGCCAAGTGCAGAGCATACACACTGGAGTCTTGTCAATTTTAGTAAGTTTTAAACTGAGTGTTCTTGTTTAAAAGGAAAACCCTCCAGGAACCTCTTTCGATCCAAGTGGATCTCAATCGGGGAATCGAGTAGGTGTTAATTTTAAAATTGCTAATAAATAAAAGATGAAAAATAAAAAAAATACACAATTCTAGTTTTCTAATTAATCCTACCACGAATCTCTTTCCCCTTTCGGGTCAATGGGGAAGTCGTGGGGTAAGTATTAAGATTTACTTTGAAATGTAAAATATGGAGTATGATATTAATAATGAAATAAAGTATACTACCCTACAGATTAGATCAATTCTAGTTTAAAAAAAGAAATAAGCAGAAAGCGACGAAAAGGACACCGACGCAAATCCCCCCAGGGGGGATGGGGAATGGGCTCGAAAGAACCTATTCCAAAAATAATTTTATTTATTATTGGTCACAACATCAGTGAACTGAAATTATCAGAAAATTCTTGGTCCTTATACAGGCTGAAACCAAGATCTTACAAATTTGCAAAAAATTTAAGATTTTAGTGAAAAGGGAGACCCCTGGGGGGATTTGAACGCTTTTGAGGCCACTTCGGACAGCAACTTCCTTTCTTTTCTGTCAGACCTGCTAAAATACAACAAGCATGTTAGTTTAACAAACACCCAAAAGCACTTTAAGAGTACCTTTGGATCAGTCTACCTTATCTAAAAAAAATGAAGTTAGAACTAGCTAAACAGGCGAAAAAGGAACCAAGGAAAGCAAGCTTTCCTTGGGATCTTGGCTTGTTGTTTTTGCAGCCAATTAAATATGCACTGATATTGCAGAATATTAAATTTTATCGTACAGCAAATGAAACTACCTTAACAGCAAGCTACAAAATTTCACTAAAAATGCTTGCGACAATATGGTAATTTTAGCTAGATCTCTTGAAATTGAACTTTATGTGCAAAACAAAACTAAGATCTAGACTTTGGAAGGGATCTTACTAATTACATCTATGTGTATTTTTCTTAATGAGATAGATCAGAGTAATAAGAAACCTTTAAAGTAACCAGTTTGAGGAAAATTTAAGATTTTTTAAAGGAGAGAAAGGGGAAGAAAGGTGCTTGTTGTTGAAGTAGATCTGCAGAGAAAACTTGGTAGTGAAGCACCGAGGGGAACGATCTTAGCAATCTCTGCTGGAAATCAATGGAATCAAACCTGAACCATAGATCTTCCAGTCACGACAAACCTGTAAGCTACAAAACAACTCTTGCAAACAGAACTATCAAATCTGAAGATACATATGAGAAGGGGATGATACAACATGCAAATAATATTATTTAACATACAGGTATTAAATCATTCAAACACATGCAGCAAATAGAAGTAAGTAATCTTGCTTACAATGATCTATCCTTATGATCTCAACAACCATTCAGGAAGACAATAGTTAAGTGCAAAAAATTGGAAAAATAGCAGTTTCACCTCGAATGCAGCATGACAATGACAATCCACACATGAAAGGTACTCCACAATTGAGCCTCCAAAGCTTCTCTTTATTTCAACAAATGAATATTAGTACACAGTTACAATGGCAAGCCCTTCAGTCCAGCTCTAACTAGCTTGGAAGAGGGAGCCTCAAGCAGGATATATACAAAATACAGGCCATCCAGCCCAGGGGGGACGCAAATCCCAAGGAGATAGATCAAATATGCTGATGGAGAGTCCATCAATGCCTGATTTATGTCTAACTGAGCCAGATCTGAGTCTCACTGAGTGCAATTGTCAATCGGAGAGCTGATCTGACTGACACCTAAACCTGTTGACTGAAACATCCACCAAAACTCATCCAGATGAGCCAAAACGTGTTGAGGAGAGAGGGAGGGTGAAATTCCCCATAAAGGATGCTGAAGATCAACTCTGGATCTGATTTGATCACCTCCTTCAGTCAAGGATTTGTCAGATCCATTCAATCTGCTTCAGATCTGACTGATTTCAATCAAATCGGCTGAGAATCCACTGATCTATGATTTTGGATTTGCTCCATTATTCATCAATTTATTAATTAAAATAATCAATAATTGATTTTTGGGGCTTTCTGACCTGAGTGATGGAAAATCACTCAAAACTAGGAAATAGTGGGTCCATGGGTTTACATGGTGCTCTTAGCTTGAAAATGAGCACCTACATGACTGAAACTGATTATCTAGCCCACTTTTATTACAAAATCATTTTTTCCAATTAAACTATTAAAAAATAGCCTAAGTTTTGGAAAAATTAAATTTTAATAAAAAACACCGAAAAACAAAAAAATTGAAAAATTGAAAAACACCTAGGGGGACTTAGACATGTTCATATGACTCAAAAATGATGTCTAGCATGTTTATACACTGACACATAGACTCTAATAACCTTAATAGGCCTAAATTCCAAGCCGACCACCCCAACTTTGGAGGTATGGATTGAAAAACTCAGAAATTATTAGTCGTTTGTTCAACAACCAATAATAACCAAGGGAAAAAACACCCTGGGCTGATCGGATTGACAAATGAAGTCTAAGAGACCGAGTGTTTTACAGACACTATCATGCTAGAACATTTATTACAATTCCCCCATGGGGTATGAACATGTGATATAGTACAACAAGCACTTCCCAGAAGTACTTCCAAAGGTCTTTTGCAGTCCGAACAAGTTAACCCTGTCTAGTTCACCAAGCTCACTTGATAAAAACCACTAAGTACAACTTAGGTGGTAACATTTTGGCTCCAACTACGGGACGTGTGCTCGATCTGGTCTTTAAGGAAAGGAGAGGATACGAGAACACCAGAATCTCTGGTTTATATACCCTGTAAAAACATCTCAACTTGACAAGAAAAACCTCAGTAGCACAAGTTTTATAGAAAACCAAATGAAACATTAAGTCGATTTATTTACACAACATAAATGTAACTAACTAAAAGAAGCAAAGTTTTATTACAGCTAAGTAGAAATGCAGAAAGTAAATGCTCTTTTTCAAGGAGCTTATTTTCCTACTCTAAGCATGATATAAAAAGGGTTAAGTGTAATAAGAAATCCAATGTAACCACCTAAGCATTTGATTAACATAAAAAAAAATTTCCTTGTCTTTGGTTACTAGCCAAAGTAAGGATACCTTATTCAGAAAATGCAAACCTACATGATAATTCAGGATGGGCAGGATGGATGGGAGATCATAGGCATGAACAGTGTCATAAAAATTCTTCCCAAACTTGTATGTGCTCATGCAGGCTGCTTCTATCCATGACTGGATAGGACTGATATACCAATTAGAACGATGAGGTAGATTGACTACATCATCATACTGATCATCAGGGCTTATCAAATGATAACTTGTTGCACAAGCCCTAAGTAGCTCCAAATCATAAGGAACCTCTATATGCGAAAAAGATGGTTGAGACTGATGTTCCACTGACTGCATTACATCTGACTTTTGACAATACTATTTCTCAATGTCTTCATTACTGATACCCTTGTGTGGCTCTACATGGTATGATTTTGAATGATCACGTGAAAATTCTGAATGCTCCTCTTCCATACTAAGGTTTTCCCAGGCTTCCAAATTTGTGCTTCCCTCTATGGATGTATCGTAGATTGGACTTCCACAAATTTTTGAATAGACACTCCCATTGTCGGATATATCATGGATGGGGTTCTCCATAATATTTTCACAAGTCGGATTATCTATGAAATTCCAATAGTCATCACTCCCATCCATGTCATATGTGGGGGACTCTTCATCCATAGCATCATGCTCCTGCCTATCCATGTCCTCCTTGTATTCATAACAATCTTCTTCAGACAAAATGTTACAAGGCAACAAACTTTCCAAACCTTC
>LPNX010644170.1:530997-543379 GCA_001517045.1 Pseudotsuga menziesii | reverse complement strand
AGTGCACTCAACCATGTAGGCTTAACTTACAATTACTTACTCGAGCCTACACCTTAATTAGTGTATAATAACCCAAGTGCCCTGAAACTATGGGGACTTACTTAATGACTTGACAAGACTTGTTTACATTAATAATCCTCCCGATCGGAACATCGGGGTAAGACAATATGACTCAAATACATAATAGAAAAATCCCGGAATAAACATCGGGTTACAATATATAAAATACATATAAGAATACATTCCGAAGTTACATATACATCAACATCATCAACATGTGGAGAACAAGGTCTAGTGTCATCACACACCATACTGATCTTATCATAAGTTTCTTTATAGGCTTTTGTTATGACATCATGAAAAGGATCTCCAGTCAAGGAGACCTTTTGGACATATTCAATGGGATCACTTGGTATGTGTTGCTCAGTGGATTTCTCTAGAGGGCTTTCTGGAAAGGTATCAGCATTGCAACACACTTGAGAATACACCAAATCTTCAATGTCTTCAGCTATGGTGACATGAGGAGAGTCTTCAACAATGTGTTCCATTATGGGATCCTCCTGAAGCTCTTCAATATGATCATCTTGGATTTTCCCTTCCTCATAATCTTGTTGTGCATTGGGAGGTACCTCATATTCTTTAAGAAGACGCTTAATTTCTTCTTTTCTTAAATAACTACCACGATGCTTTTTTATGGGAGTATCATGAACCTCCTCTTCACTTAAATGTTCAAGAAGTGATTCCAAGTCTTCAATACTTTGTATCATGGAAAAAGGTCCATCATATGTTTCCGTGTGATACTCTATCCCAGATAGGTATAAGGTACAAATCTTTTCAAGGAACTTTTTTAAACCATTCATACTGCCCCTACCATCATGCCACTGCTCTAAAAACATCCAAAGGAAGCTTGGAAAAGAAGTTATACATTTATCAGGAAGGCCTTGATAGAACCACCAACCGGCCTCACCCCAAAAATTACTAGCAAACATTTCCATCATATTGTCTTCATGAAGAACATTGAAGTCAGCAATCAACTGAAGGAAAGATTTGACATGCCAGATAGCCGAGTCACCATAATCTCCATGAAATGTCAGAAGCCAGTTATATGCATCCCCAAAACCATTACAATAGTTAGGAAAACCGGGGATGTTTGAGAAATCGATAGGCTGAAACCTTCCGGTTAACTGGGCACCATACTTCTCCTTTAATTCATCCATATCAAAAATTAATAGTATGCATTTGATATAACGATTAAACCTTGTACTGAAAAGGTGGAGCTGTCAAGTGATGAGCTTTAAAGGTTTTAACATGTCGCATGGGCTCATCTACACACAACAAAACTTCACAAGTTTATGAGATAACAGGGTTTTATCCCTTCAATGGAGTCGCCATGTGAAAAAGAAAAATAAGCATTTATAAATCTTTTCACAAAAAATATTTTTTGCTTTTCTTTGTAAAAATAAAACTGGAAAAAGGTCAGTGGAGTCGCTAGATGAAAATTAAAGATCTACTCTAAGCATTCATCAAACAAAGCAAAAACAAAAAAGGAAGAAAACAAAAGTCGTACTCAGGAATAAAAAGATTTATCCCCGGCAACGACGCCAAAAAGTGTTGCCGCCTTTTCACACACCTGGGTCACGTGGCAGAAATCTTCAAGCCACTCTGTGTGTCCTTGGGGGCAAGTCTCGAGTCAAGGCTGTCACCTTATTCTTGACTCCTCCGTTTAGGCTCAACTCCTAACGAAGCCAAGGGGGGTAGACCCTATTAAGTTACTAAGGATAATTACTCAGTGTTGTGATGTTTAAATTGAATTGGTTGCTTAAGAGTTTGCAATTTAACTATAGATAATCCAAAGATGGCAAGATATAAAAGATGAACACACGAAAGCACAATGCTGAGACACAATATTTATATAAAGCAAGAAAAAAACCAGTGCCTTAGAATGGAGTAAAAAATAGAATCAATATGCTTGCATGTTCTTGGAGTGAATGTTTTGCGATTTCCTCTTGGTATGTTTTAAGTTAAATTTGAAGTGTGAGTTGATTAAAATTAGGCTAAGGGGGGACTCCAGATATACCCGAGAGTACTTGGAGTATGTCCAAAACTAAACCTTCACGGCTACCCGCAAGGAATATGTGGGCTGAAATGGAGTCTCTAGGGCTATTGTTCGTAATGCACCCGTTAGGGTGTGACAGAGATCGGTGCCCCGAGGTCACTTTTCAGAAGTTCCCGTTTCCTTTGGGTATTTTGCCACCGTAAATGTTTGATCTAGGTGTTGGATTTTCACCTGATGGTTTGTGAGTTGGGGAAAGTGAGTCCAAATTATACTAGTCACCCAAGTGCTTTTGATACAGCTTGACTGATCGGACGAACCGCAGCCAAGTGCAGAGCATACACATTGGAGTCTTGTCAATTTTAGTAAGTTTTAAACTGAGTGTTCTTGTTTAAAAGGAAAACCCTCTAGGAAACTCTTTCGATCCAAGTGGATCTCAATCGGGGAATCGATTAGGGGTTAATTTTAAAATTGCTGATAAATAAAAGATGAAAAATAAAACAAATACACAATTCTGGTTTTCTAATTAATCCTACCACGA
This sequence comes from Pseudotsuga menziesii, assembly GCA_001517045.1. NCBI lineage: Eukaryota > Viridiplantae > Streptophyta > Pinopsida > Pinales > Pinaceae > Pseudotsuga > Pseudotsuga menziesii. The sequence goes on along the minus strand of LPNX010644170.1, from coordinate 540,785 downwards.
ATCTCTTTCCCCTTTCGGGTCAATCAGGAAGTCGTGGGGTAAGTATTATGATTTACTTTGAAATGTAAAATATGGAGTATGATATTAATAATGAAATAAAGTATACTACCCTGTATATTAGATCAATTCTAGTTAAAAAAAAGAAATAAGTAGAAAGCGATGAAAATGACACTGACGCAAATCCCCCCAAGGGGGATGGGGAATGGGCTTGAAAGAGCCTATTCCAAAAATAATTTTATTTATTATTGGTTACAACATCAGTGAACTGAAATTATCAGAAAATTCTTGGTCCTTATACCGGTTGAAACCAAGATCTTACAACTTTGCAAAAATTTTAAGAGTTTAGTGAAAAGGGAGACCCCTGGGGGGATTTGAACACTCCTGAGGCCACTTTGGACAGCAGCTTCCTTTCTTTTCTGTCAGACATGCTAAAAGACAGCGAGCATGTTAGAATAACAAATGCCCAAAATCACTTTAAGAGTACCTTTGGATCAGTCTACCTTATCTAAAAAAAATGAAGTTAAAACTAGCTAAACAGGCGAAAAAGGAACCAAGGAAAGCAAGCTTTCCTTGGGATCTTGGATTGCTGTTTGTGCAGCCAATTAAATATGCACTGATATTGCAGAATATTAAATTTTATCGTACAGCAAATGAAACTACCTTAACAGCAAGCTACAAAATTTCACTAAAAATGCTTGCGACAATATGGTAATTTTAGCTAGATCTCTTGAAATTGAACTTTATGTGCAAAACAAAACTAAGATCTAGACTTTGGAAGGGATCTTACTAATCAGATCTATGTGTATTTTTCTTAATGAGATAGATCAGAGTAATAAGAAACCTTTAAAGTAACCAGTTTGAGGAAAATTTAAGATTTTTTAAAGGAGAGAAAGGGGAAGAAAGGTGCTTGTTGTTGAAGTAGATCTGCAGAGAAAACTTGGTAGTGAAGCACTGAGGGGCACGATCTTAGCAATCTCTGCTGGAAATCAATGGAATCAAACCTGAACCATAGATCTTCCAGTCACGTCAAACCTGTAAGCTACAAAACAACTCCTGCAAACAGAACTATCAAATCTGAAGATACATATGAGAAGGGGATGATACATCATGCAAATAATCTTATTTAACATACAGGTATTAACTCATTCAAACATATGCAGCAAATAGAAGTAAGTAAGCTTGCTTACAATGATCTGTCCTTATGATCTCAACAACCATTCAGGTAGACAATAGTTAAGTGCAAAAAATTGGAAAAATAGCAGTTTCACCTCGAATGCAGCATGACAATGACAATCCACACATGAAAGGTACTCCACAATTGAGCCTCCAAAGCTTCTCTTTATTTCAACAAATGAAGATCAGTACACGGTTACAATGGCAAGCCCTTCAGTCCAGCTCTAACTAGCTTGGAAGAGGGAGCCTCAAGCAGGATATATACAAAATACAGGCCATCCAGCCCAAGGGGGACGCAAATCCCAAGGAGATAGACCAAATATGTTGATGGAGAGTCCATAAATGCCTGATCTGTATCTAACTGAGCCAGATCTGTGTCTCACTGAGTGCAATTGTCAATCGGAGAGCTGATCTGACTGACACCTAAACCTGTTGACTGAAACATCCACCAAAACTCATCCAGATGAGCCAAAACGTGTTGAGGAGAGAGGGAGGATGAAATTCCCCATAAAGGATGTTGAAGATCAACTCTGGATCTGATTTGATCACCTCCTTCAGTGAAGGATTTGTCAGATCCAGTCAATCTGCTTCAGATCTGACTGATTTCAATCAAATCGGCTGAGAATCCATTGATCTATGATTTTGGATTTGCTCCATTATTCATCAATTTATTAATTAAAATAATCAATAATTGATTTTTGGGGCTTTCTGACTTGAGTGATGGAAAATCACTCAAAACTAGGAAATAGTGGGTCCATGGGTTTACATGGTGCTCTTAGCTTGAAAATGAGCACCTACATGACTGAAACTTATTATTTGGCCCACTTTTATTACAAAACATTTTTTCCAATTAAACTATTAAAAAATAGCCTAAGTTTTGGAAAAATTAAATTTTAATAAAAAACACCGAAAAACAAAAAAATCGAAAAATTGAAAAACACCTAGGGGGACTTAGACATGTTCATATGACTCAAAAATGATGTCTATCATGTTTATACATTGACACATAGACTCTAATAACCTCAATAGGCCTAAATGCCAAGCCGGGCACCCCAACTTTGAGGGTATGGAGTGAAAAACTCAGAAATTATCGGTCGTTTGTTCAACAACCAATAATAACCAAGGGGAAAAACACCCTGGGCTGATCGGATTGACAAATGAAGTCTAAGAGACCGAGTCTTTTACAGACACTATCATGGTAGAACATTTATTACAATTCCCCCATGGGGTATGAACATGTGATATAGTACAACAAGCACTTCCCAGAAGTACTTCCAAAGGTCTTTTGCAGTCCGAACAAGTTAACCCTGTCTGGTTCACCAGGCTCACTTGATAAAAACCACTAAGTACAACTTAGGTGGTAACACCACCATTGTTTGAAAACCTACAACATCAATTGTATTCCATAGGAGAGCTATTTGTATGCCATAAACTAGAGCTATCAAGCTCATTTTTTGATAAGTTACATTTCACTTGTGATTATTTTTTAATGGAGATTTATTAAATATTTGGCTGTATTTACCTCCCTCTCTCTATATATTTTTTTGATGTCATTCTATGTTATTAATATTTTTTTAATATATATCCACTGGGTGTAGATTAGTTTATAAGGTGTACTAATAAAATGACAACTATAGTATGTTGGTAAAGTTGTTTGTATTTGCTTGTAGAGGTTATGGGTTTGATTCACCTATCGTCCAATTTGTTGGTTAGCCAAATTTTCAGGGGAGGTAGGTGTGAGAGGGGTCATCTTCGATCCAGGAGGAAATGTGATCCATCGTTATGCTTGGGGTTTGGGAAAGCATACAATAATCAAGTGGAAGGGACATCTTTAATGCAAGGAATATAAACAATGGGAGAGCTAAATATTGAAGATTATCAAGTTTTTGGAGACTCTTGGATTGTCATCCAAAAGATGTAGATTATCTAGGCAAGCAGAGGAAAAAGTGATTGGGAGAGTGCAAAAAAGAATATTGGCATTCATTTTGGATATTTCAAAAGTTTAATCCTTCCATGTTAAGTGGAAGAATAATAAGGAAGCCGATAGACTTGCCAATAAGGGATCAAGGGTAAATCAAGGTGATACAAGTGTTGATAACTTTAATCCTTATGTTAAATGGATTTCGTGTTGTCATTCTTAACAAGATTGTCTTGATATCTCCCCTTTGAGAAACACTCGAACAATATAGGCCTAGGGTAGGTTTAAGGAGGTGTCGAGACTTCCTAGCCTTTCTTAATCAACGCCGAGGTGGAAGAATTCATCGTGGAGTAGGACCGCTTATGTGGCGATTGGAGGTAAGTTGGAGTAGATGGGTTTTAATGAGCATTAAAAGCTCAAGTCCAGGGCCATCTCCTCTCGCCACCCTTGGACACATGTTAAGTATAGGTTCCCACGTGAAGATTTGGTATTTAGATATGGGAAATTGTTCGCATGTATCCGAGTATGTCAAATCTGGAAGTCTCAAGACCCATTTCAATTAATTGCTTATTTCCGAGAGGAGGAGCAGGGTTTTGGTAGGGAGGAGTGCAAAGTTGTCGGTAAGGCATGATCCTTGCTCATTGCTGTTGAGGACGATTTGTTGGAGAGGGTGATGGGTGAAATAATGGAGCTACAAAATTTTGTGGTGGATTACAAAAATATGTTGAGATGCGTGTTTGAGGTTTCAAAGGTTGTGTTGGAAGAAAATAGAAGAATATCTATAGACATCATCGGTATGGACTCTCATGTGGATGATATAGAGGGGAACAACTAGGTGCAAGTAAGTGAGGTTGAAGATATACATTGCAAACTATAAGATGTGGAACGGTTTCAATCCATCAGGCATGAGGAGACTTGCAGGGACATTGTGGACACGAAGCGTAGGCATCAAGAGCAGAGCATGGAGGGCCAATGAAAGGAATGAGATTCACTTCACTAAATTGAAGGAAATTCTCAATGACATTCAGTCTGATCTAGAAGAAAATGGAAAAGGAAATAACGAACTCATGCCTGGGCAATCCGAGGACTTACTATTGGAGTAATTTCCACTGTACAAGCAATTGAAGGAGGTGAACAACTCCAAGAATGGTTTTCTTAGTCTCCTTTTATAAATATTGCTATGTTTTTTTGCCATATTTTATATAGACAGTTCATAAGAATATATACAATTAGAGGAAATATAATAGGAACTAGAAAGCAGCCTTCTTTTTGGATATCATCAAGAGCTGACTAAGGGGAAATCTGTATTGGACCTGTCATGTTTATCTCTATTTTTGAACTTTTTTTTGCTGGTATGTAAGTGATATGTACATTTTTTAATATAAATATTTTCCTCGTTCTTGTGAAAAAACAAAAGTTGATAAGGTGCACTGTTTAGGTACTCCTTCTGACATAGTTGATGTAGACTAGTGTCAGATTTTTAACATTTAAGCTATATGATCTTAGGATCTTATCTAAGAGAATAACAAGCACATCAATCAATCACAAGAGACAATGAACACAAAGATTTTCCTCGGGGAAATCATAAAGGAGAAAACCCCACAACTTCCTTAGAGATAGAATCGGCACCAAAAGTAAAACCCAAAGATACAAAGATGATCTCCCGATAGCAGTAGTCTCTCTCTCTCTTGTCTCGACTTCTTCTCTCTCTCTCTCAGTTATGCGCTACAAATAAGTGTGCGTGTCTGTGTGATAAATAGAGAGGATCACTCTCGATTTATACTAATTCTTGACTTGACATTAACACACTAGGGCCGACTTCTCTAGGAGAGTCTAATAACCCTAGTGCCCTGCAACTGCGGAAACTTTAACCCTTGAATAATAAGGAGGGTTACCTTCAATGACTTTACATGACTTGTTTACTTTATTGATTCTCCCGATAGGATCATTGGGGTATGTCATGACACAATTACATCACTGATACTCCCAATAGGAACATTGGGGTATAATATACAAGTGAATACATTTCAAAGTTACAAATACATCAACACTCCCTCTTAACTAGGAAGGTATTCTCTCGACACAATTTATCAACACAAGTCTTCTTCTCTGGGTCATCACTGGATCATCATCAAGTCATCATCATCAAGTCTGGATCATCACTGCTTCTGCTATCTTGAACAAATGGTGCTATCTCTCAATTATACTCGTTACAGGAAGTTCTACAGAGCCAACCTTTTTCATGCCAGTTGTAGGCCTAGCCTCCATGTAGGTCTTCATTGTCTTCAACACTTATATCTGACCATGGAATGAACCATCTCAGAAAATCCCACCCAACACTTACATCTGACCATGGGAGGAACCAATCTAAGAACCATGTCAAAAAGGCATGCCCAACACTCACATCTGACCATGGGAGGAACACATCCAAAACCCATGTCAGAAAGGCCCAGCACTCACATCCGACCTCATCTTGTCAAAAAGGCTCTGCACTTACATCCGACCTCATCTTGTCATAAAGGATCTGCACTTACATCCGACCTCATCTTGTCAGAAAGGCTCTGCACTTACATCTGATCATGTGGGAACACATCCTGCAATCACATTAGAATGGCTCTGCACTTATATCTGATCATGTGGGAACACATCTCGCAATCAAATCAGAATGGTTATGCACTGATCATGTGGGAACACATCCCACAATCACATCAAAATGTCTCTGCACTGATCATGTGGGAACACATCCCAGAATCACATCAGAATGGCTCTGCACTGATCATGTGGGAACACATCCCACAATCACATCATGATGTCTCTGCACTGATCATGTGGGAACACACCCCAAATATCTCTGCACTTACATTTTACCATGTGGAGCCCATCCTTCCACCATGTCAGAAAGGCTAACTGACACATCAATTCCCTTTGGATGGAACCTCGATCTGGAGAACACCAAGCTTCTCCCTGAAGTACTCAAACTTCACTCTAGCTAATGGTTTGGTCAACACATTAGCTATCTACTCATCCGTCGCAACATATTGGAGCTTCACTACTCCTCTCTGAACCATATCCCTGATATAGTGATATTTGATCTCAATATGCTTCGACTTGTCATGGAACACTGGGTTCTCCAACAATTTCACACAACTCTGGTTGTCGCAATATATACAAGTAGCATCCAGCTTGAGATCAAATAACTCAGACAATAGATTTCTTAGCCACACTGCCTCACAACTAGCCGAACAAGCTGCAACATACTCTGATTCGGCTGTACTCAGTGCCACACATGATTGCTTCCTGCTAAACCAGGAGATCACACCTGATCCCATACTGAAGCAACACCTTGAAGTGCTCTTCCTATTAATGGCACTGCTTGCCCAATCCGAAACCACATAACCTTCCAGGTTAATCTTCTGATTTGCCTCATACTTGAGCCCATAATCAACTGTACCCTTTAGGTACCTCAGAATATGATTTGCAGCAATCAGCTAAACATGTCTCAGATATGTTAGGAATTGGCTCAATGTGTTCACAGCAAAGCAAATATATGGTCTCGTATTCGTTAGGTACATCAAGGACACAATCATCTGACGATGCATTGTAGCATCGACCGACTCTGATGAAGCATCACTCAATAGCTCCAAATTCGATGCCATAGGTGTGGTCATGGCCCTGCAGTCCATCATCTCGGATCTCTTCAGGATCTCGACCACATACTTCCCTTGTCCTAGGAAGATTCCATCCGCATTCTGCCACACCTCCATGCCTATAAAGTAATGCATCATACCCAAGTCCTTCATCTCGAACTCAACAGCCAGCTTCCTCTTCGTGTCAGCAATCAACCCATATGTACCTATTAAAAATAGGTCATCTACATACAGTAGGAGCATCACTGGGTTCCCTTCTTCACCTTGTAGTAAAGGTTGGAATCTGCTTTACTTTTGGTAAAGCCCAAACTAGTCAGGAAGCTGTCAATTCTGCTATACAACGTCCTGGGTTCCTGTTTCAAACCATACAAGGATTTCTTCAATTTACACATATGAGTCTTCCTATCATGTGTCTCAAAGCCGAGTGGCTGCTCCACATATACTTCCTCTTCTACTACACCATTCAAGAAAGTTGTCTTGACATCCATCTGGTGTACTTTCCATTTCATTACTGCAGCTAAAGCAAGTACTGATCTGATGGAAGTATATCTAGCTACAGATGCAAAAGTTTCTTCATAATCTATCCCTTCTTTCTGGGAGAAGCCAGGAGCCACAAATCTTGCTTTGTATTTCTCTATGCTACCATCTGCAGCATGCTTGATCTTATAGATCCATTTGGAAGTCACAACATACTTCCCCTCTGGTCTTGGGACAACATCCCAAACATCATTCTTCATGATCGACTAATTCTCCTCGATCATAGCATCCTTCTATTCTTTCTTTTCTACCTCTTCTTCTGATCCAAGAGGATATTGGTGGCCACCCACCTATTCTTCTTGGACCCCCACCATTGTTTCTTTGAGTTTTCCAGTTTCCTTAATTGTAGCACAATTTACTATTTTTGGCAGTTTTTGGGTCCTAAACTTCCGAAGCCGTTTTGAGGCCCTAAACGACGTTTTTTCGGCATCAAATGGTTGGGGAAATATGAGTTCGTTCCAACCTTGATATTTTCCATTTATGGATGTAGTCCTTAAACAGATCTTTCTAACAATGTATCATGCGCGTCAAACAGAGGTAGTATGCTACAGTTACGACCCCGGGAAATTGATGCACCAAGTTACCCAACGGGGCCCACATTAAGGCGTTTCACCTCCTAGGGTTAGGTTTTTGGATGTGTAGGGTTTCCATTGTTTCTCAATAATATATAGGCCTTCGAGCCTCATTGTAACATAGAGTTCAGAGGCATGTAGCTGCCACATCTCTTCGCAGAGATAAGCTACCAGCACTCTAGCTAGTTTATTTCCATTCTGTATGTAAACAAGTTTCAATTATTGATTAATGAAATGAATTGTTATTTCCGCTGCATATTTGTTTCTATGGTTATTTGTGTATTTTGTTGCGTTCCTGCATAAATCCGGATCATCTTCATAGTTGGAAGGTTCTTTATCGATGATGTCACATAATAGGGCTACATATTCGGAGTAGGACTTGGTTCTCTTCCTTTCTCTGTGCATTTATTCTAGTGCCCCATATCTCTCTGCACCTTGGATAGCCTCTCGTACCCATGCAGGTTTTCTCTTGTGAGGATTCTTCTCCTGAGGTGGATTTACAGGTTCTTGAGGTTCTTCTATTTCTCGATCTTCTTTTGGAATTGCTTCATCCATGGTTGTATCTCGGATGCTGGGTATTTCAGTTTCTTTAGGATCTTCAACTGGTCTCTTCCTGGATTTGTTGTAAGCCGTGTCTTCATCAAATGTTACATCTCTGTTGATGTCGATCTTCTTGAATCCTGGGAAGTATATTTTGTAAGCCTTCGAGCTTTCAGAGTATCCCACAAATATACCCTTCTTTCATGAAGGATCTAACTTTGTCCTCTTTTCTTTTGGAATGTGTATGTACACTGGAACACCAAATATTTTGATATGACTGACTTATGGTTTCTTGCCGAAAAACACTTCTTCAGGTGTCTTGTTCTCGAGTACTCTATGTGGAGTATGGTTCTGTACATACACAGCTGTCCCGACAGCTTCTGCCCATAGATGCATAGGAATATCTTGATCATGGAGCATTGCCTTTGCTGCTTCCATGATTGTTCTATTCTTCCTTTCTGCAACCCCATTCTGTTGTGGATTATATGGAGTGGTCAACTCCCTCTTAATCCCTGAATCTCTGCATAATTCCTTGAATTCATTTGATGTGAATTCTCTGCTATTGTCTTATCGAAAAATCTTGATCTTCTTCTCTGTGAGGTTTTCGATCAAGGCTTTGAATTCCTTGAACTTGCTGAATACTTCATCTTTGTTCTTCATGAAGTATATCCATGTTTTCCTAGAAAAATCATCAATGAAAGAAACATAGTATACATACCCGCTTAATGAACTGAATGACATCGGACCGCATACATCGGAGTGAATGATTTCCAAGATTCCTTTAGCCTTGCTTTCACTACATGAAATGTCTTCTTTGTGTTCTTTCCTTTCACACATCCCTTGCATACTCCTTCATGTTTTTCCTGCATTTCTGGAAGACCTTCAACAACTTTGCTTGCAAGTGGTAGTGCCCTATGGTGCACATGTGCAAACCTTCTATGCCAAAGTTCATTTGGTTTTACTGAGTGATGAACCAAAGCTTGTTTTGGTTGGCCCTTTAATCTGTATAGTCCTCCCTCTTGTTCTCCAATTACTACTACATCGTCAATAGTCTTTCCTTTTGGCCACATGAGGACTTGGCCATCTATAAATGCAACTCTTATGCCTTTTGCATCTAATGTAGAAATGGAGAGAAGGTTCTTCTTTAGTCATGGTACAAATAGGACATCCTTCATTTTCATAGACTTTCCAAAGTCTAATTTGTAGGAGGATTCTCCACTACATTTTATTGGATACTGGTAGTTGTCCCCAAGTTTCACCTTGTGTGGTGATTCATGTTCTGATAATTTCACAAAGGATTCCTTAAATCCCGTCATGTGTTTGGAATCCCCACTGTCAATAAGCCAATCATTGCTTCCATGTGTGACAGTTCCCGTGAGGGCAGAGATCAACACATATTCT
>LPNX010644170.1:490953-529703 GCA_001517045.1 Pseudotsuga menziesii | reverse complement strand
CAAGATGTTCCTTGATCTGAGAGACCCTTGTAAAGTAAGACTGGATGGTCTTCGCATTCTGGATATTTACATTCTTCAATTGGTTTCTCAGATTCATCTTCTGGTTTATGTTCTTCCCTTTGAATAACTCGGTCAGGGCATCAAACATCTCCTTAGGTGTCTTTAGGGAGGACACTTGACGTATGAGATGATCCTTGATTGAATCAGCAATAATCCTCTTAGCCATGACCAATTTCTTTTTGTGTAAGGCCTTAGCCTCATCTCTCTTTGGAATTGGAACTTCTCCACTTACGTAGGAGTCCAATTCATTTTCTTCCAGGACCAGGGAGATCCTATACTTCCATGCTTGGAAGTTGTAAGCTCCCTCAAGCTTTTCATCAAGCTTGGTATGATGAGACATCTTAACAGAGAACCTCAAATGGAAATACAAAAGATTTAGATATTACCAGGTTAATATGTCCGAACTGGATCTGGAGCTGGATTTCTGCAGACCTGGTTTTCTGGTTCAGGAGCAGATTTAGGGTTTGACTTTCCCAAAGTTCTACCCAACCAAAAACTTTGAACTCAATCTCTAAACTTTGATTTTGGGGAGGAGATCAATCCACGCTTGGGCTCACTCAAAAATTCCACTTCTGTGGAAAGGCCCAATTTCTCGTAGTAGTGTCGGGTCAAAAACTGAAAATGCTCAGAATCAGATTCTGCTTCGACAGAAAGATGCGCCCTAGAGAGGAGAGTCAACCTAGCCTCCTTTTGCTGAAAATCTGTGGAGAGAGATCCGAAAAGTAGGAAGCCCTAGCTTCAGCAGCTGCATTGTGTCTTCTTCTCAGGTTAGCTCTGATACCATGTTAGATTTTTAGCATTTAAGCTATATGATCTTAGGATCTTATCTGAGAGAATAACAAGCACAACAATCAATCACAAGAGACAATGAACACACATATTTTCCTCGGGGAAACCATAAAGGAGAAAACCCCGCAACTTCCTCAGAGATAGAATCAACACCAAAAGTAAAACCCAAAGATACAAAGACGATCTCCCGAAAACAGTAGTCTCTCTCTTTCTCTTGTCTCAGCTTCTTCTCTCTCTCTCAGTTATGCGCTACAACTGAGTGTGTGTGTCTGTGTGATAAATAGAGAAGCTCACTCTCTATTTATACTAATTCCCGACTTGACATTAACTCACCAGGGCCGACTTCTCTAGGAGAATCTAATAACCCTAGTGCCCCGCAATTGTGGGGACTTTAACCCTTGAACAATAAGGAGGGTTACCTTTAATGACTTTACATGACTTGTTTACTTTATTGATTCTCCCGATAGGATCATCGGGGTATGACATGACACAATTACATCAATGATACTCCCAATAGGAACATTGCGGTATAATATACAAGTGAATACATTCCAAAGTTACAAATACATCAACAACTAGTTGATAGGGTGCAATGTTAAGGTACTCCTTCTGATCTAGTTGATGTAGATTAGTTGATAAGGTGCATTGTTAAAGTATTCCTTGAGACATAGCTGATTTAAACCTCAACTAACTTTGTGTGTCATCTGGGGCAAAGTAGGCATCCCTGAAGGCTATAATGGTATAAGTCGAGAGTACAATATATGGTAAATAATCTTATTTTAAAACATTTATAATATTAATAATTTTTTAAATTAATAACTTATTTGAAAATCTTGATTTTTTCAAATCCATATGTGCTTAAACCTAGTTTACATAAAATACCATATGTGGTAAATAACCGAGATTAATATGATTTTTAAAACATTTTTAGTATTAATAACTTTTTCAATTTATAAATTATTTGAAAAAGTTCGCTGCCCTCATAGGCATTTATGATATCATCATCTATAGTGATTCCAAAGCGATAATTGAATGGATGAATGATAACTTCAATCTTTACATGCCTTTGATCAATCATTGGCATCAGAAGTGCTTTTAAAAAGATCATTCATTCAAGCAGATCTCTAGGACATATATCCAGATTTTTTAATGAGATGGTTGATAGTCTCTAAAAAAAAGGGCTATTTTTCTTAAATCAAACTTATTACTGTTTCAAAATTGTATAAAAAGGTTTGTGATACACTAAGGAGAGATTGATCTTTTAGATTTGGTCTAACTGCTGATTGGAAAGTTTTGTTGTTCAGATTTTGACTTTTTCTAGGAATTGAATGTTACTTCTATGGAGTATATAAGATATATACATAGATTATTTAGATATATACATAGATTATGAATAGAGGTAGTTTTCAAGTATTTTGCTATGTATGAAGAATGATACGCATGTAAAAACTTTTTTTTAATTATTAATATAATAGCATAAAACAGTTTTTTTAATTTATTTATCAAAGTTGTGATCAAATTATTCACAGAATCGACGAAGGAATAACAATGGTCCCAAAAATTCTGATTGCCGAACCGTAACAAGTTGATATTTCTTCAGCCGGACGCCGGATTTTAGGTGCAAATAGTCTAGATTCTGGGGAGTCCTGGTTGTTCACTTTTGTTCTCTCCGTTGGGTGTTTTTGGTCATGACTAGATTGCCCATTCTGAACGTTGCGCGTCCTGAGAGTTGGGCGTACTATGAGGTTTGGGTATATTCTTCTGGACGTAGACCTATTAGCCATTTTTAATATAACACTAACATCAGCTTGCAATGTAATGCCGTGCGGTTGAATGTGTATTTTTCCACCATTATGTACTCTCTCCTGCTTGTCTTTTCATTTTCGCATTTCATTGTGTTTTTTAGGGATTTGCCCTGTTAGGGTTTTTCTCCAGCCTGCAATGTAGATGGTAGAGAATAATCAAGACAATTCAGAAAGACAGAAAACCATTCAGCACAACCACAACTCATTGCACTAGTCAAATAGAGAGCATCACCCCAGCATTGGCACAACCAGAGAACACACACCATTCTAGAGTTCGCATGAGTTTGCCTTCTGTATTTTGGTTGATAATACCATGTAAGTTGGTGAGCTACCATTCTGTGGAGAGATTATACATCCTCTGTAGTTGGGGGCGTGCTTCATTTTCTGTGAGGTTTTTTTAGCTTGTGTTTTGTTCAATGAAGGGTTTCATTGGTTACATCTTTTAAATTGGGAACATGGTGTGCTTGGTTCCATTTCAGGCTCAATATTTTAAAATCGAAATCGTTTGTTATGCTTTTTCATTTTTTGTTTTGGTTTGATTTGCCTGGTTAAACATTTGACTGACTATTTTTGGTCAACATGGTGCACAACTGTTCTATTCTAATTATTTAATGGACATAAAAGTCCTGCCATTACTGAACCCTTCACTTCAGAGGTTGCTAGTGGGCCAATATAGAATCTAGCATGTCATTGAATTATGGTGGGGCAGTATCTAGCATGCCATTGAATTCTGGTGGGAAATAGCAACACTCAATTTTTGCATACCCTACAAGCCACCGTTGACAATTTCCATGGTTAAAATTGATTTCTTGCAGTAAAGCTATTGCTGACAATTTATATGGTTAAAATTAATTTGTTGCAGTAAAGCCATTGCTGACAATTTCCATGGTTAAGATTAATTTGATGTAGTAAAATATTTTGTGTATGACTTGTATTTTGTTGCAGGAAATAATGTTAGTTTCGACATCAGTTTCATTTTAGGTCCAAAGTGCTGTCTGTGTATGTTGGATCGGTTGTAATCTTGGGATCCGGTGTATTCACATGTCCTTCATCAGCGTGCACAGTTTCTAACAACTAGCATAAAACATCAAAGTTTCTTGGAGGAGATTCATTCAAATAAGCATATCAATGAAATACAGAGCACAATATGGTTTACCATATTGAATAAATGAAATAGAGATTAACTCTAGAATTTGAAAGGGAATCATAACAACCATGTTCTCTGAAATTTCTTATGAGGTGAAGACACGGTTGTGACAAGTAGAATCACAAGGGTATGGACAATCAATATCCTTGACAACTGTTCGATTGAAAAACCAATCTCCAGCTGCTTCAGCAATGGTCTGTCATGTAATCAGCAAAAGGTTAAATATCGTGGAAATGACTTTTTCCCTTCTATACCAGCAGGGATTGGCATACCCCCCCTTATATCAATAATGGATATTTCCCCTTTTATTAAAAAAATCACTCCTATTGAAAATCAATTTGCACCTTTTCTATATACATTCTCAATTTTAAGGATTTTCCATAAAAGGTGGCTGTGTGATTCATAACATCTAAAGTAAAATAGCATACCTTTGAATTTAATCTTGGAGAGTCAGGTGCGTGCCACAAGCTCTGCAAATCAGTCTGGCAATGTGCATAACATGAATTGATAAACAGCCCTCCAGTTCTTGATCTCCTCACTGGTTTTAATGCACTAAGCATATCATACCTGAAGCCTAGTTTGTAAAATAGGGATTATTAAAATTTGTTCCATGTTCATTCCTTTTCCTCTAATGTTTTAGTTCACTACCAACAAAAAACTTGAAAATACAAAAACAACTGCATGTTGCTGCTATGAGCTAATAAGGCCTCGTGGTAGTTGGTTTACTAGTGAAGCCAATAGAATGTGAAGTCGTTTCACTAGTGAGACCAACAGAGAGTGAAGTTGTTCACCAGGTTTCTATTACCAATATGGTGAGCCCCACCTATATGACACAAATTTCAAAAAGGATGAGGTAAGATGCAAGTCTTGGGCATGTTCAGTATAATAGGTATCCTCATACCTAGGATTGAGTTTCAGAGGAGATGAGACTGGGTACAAGTCGTGGGTAACAGTGGGCACCTAAGCTGAAGGAAGTGCTTTCATTGTGCTAAATGCTGTTTGGGCATGTTTCTTGAAGCACTTGAATGGAAAAAAAACATAAAATGAGGGTCAGGTACTGCAAAAACCAACCTTGCATTACTTTCAATTGTGATGGAGTACAATTCAATATGTTTAGCTTGCAGAGTTGCCAATGGTTGTAGGGATCTGCTTCGCTCGGCGCCAAAATATTTTTGATCTACAGGAAACATGTGAGTTACAGAGATAAGATATTTAGTCACCTCCAAGTTTCCAACATATAGGTATATATAATTAGTGGCAATTTAAAAAAGAGACTCTATTTACCTGCCATGAATCATATTCAGCATTTAGAACAAAAAGTGGGGTTTTGATCAATTGTAACAGATATTGTGGAAAGAAACACTGCCATTTTGTTTCATAAATGGTTAGTAATTGTTTGAGCAAGAGCAAAAATTATGCTGTGAATACAAATCTAAATTAATAAAAAGTTATGAACTTTAAACTGACCAGACTTGAGTCCAGGTCCATTTTTGTTGTGCAAGCACGTGGCAAGTTTTTTGAAGATCCCTATAACATAATCAATGCAAATTCAACAAAAATATGAGAATAAAAAGAGAAAATTATGATCATGACAATGAACTTTCCTATGATGCTTATGAGCATCAATAAGTTTGATAATTCACTGAGCTGGTGAAGCAGAGGGTTCATATTGTAACTCTATACTTATTAGGCATCCACATTCTCACTGTGGCTTGGGAGTTTTGTGCTGGCCTCTACTTAGTACTGATTAATGCAGTTTGATAAGGCAATGCTTCAACCAACAGTGAAGGATAGTCTCTAAACAAAAACCAGGAAATACCTGCAGTGTAACTATTTCATTAAAGTAAGACCTTATGTAGCTCCCTCCAGATATATCCTTCCTGCACCAATTGCAGAAGCAACCATATATAGATGGATAAGTTATTTATATGCTGATATCACGGTCAACAAGTAAAGGAAAAGATCATATTCCAGGCATACTTATCGAGGAAAAATCCAGCATCTGGCATACACTTGACTTTAGCAGTCTCTGGCAGAAGATCCCTAAACTCATCGCAATGAAGAAACGTGGCTAAGCCTCCTGCTGAGCAGCCAGTAAGCAGAGCCTACAACAGATAACTATTTCAATCAATCAGTAAGACCAGGATTTGATAGCCCACATCTTATTTCATAGACTACAACGCTCTGATTATGCATCTGAATGCACAGTAGACGTTATAGATGATTAGGAAGGAGTACCTGCTCAGCTTTATCCATGCCTTTTGCCAGGAGATCTTCCATGACAGCTTGCCAAATCCTTTGACCTCTAAATCGAAGTTTGGTGACCTGAGGGATCATGGGTACCGTTAATTAGGTGTAAATTACAACTTGTAAGAAGGTGCAGAATATGCCATAATAGATTTGAACTTCTACTTATCTAGGAGAAAAGAAATTCATACGTTTTTAGTGTTCAGAGGAAAGATGTTTTAAACCTGCTAAAATAGTCATCAAATATCCATCCTACCATTTTGCGGTAACATACCTGATTTACCTCCTCCACATCTCCGGTGAATGATGATCCATCACAGTATCGAACTGCAACCCGGTTCCAATTGTAGAAATCTATTGGACAATTTTCAAATTCATGAATAACTAAGGAATTCCTGTTTTCAAATGGCAGTGCAGAGGGCATTTCTTCTGAAGGAGAAAGGAAAACACATTCATAATGAACTGTAAGGACTGCATATTGTGGCCTGCTAAAGATGCAGATGATTCACTTTCATAATAGAGTCTAATCTCTACTCGACTGCTATAAAAACTCATGTTGTAATCACAGATAACTTTAGATTGTGACCAGAAAAAACCTGGATTTAGTGATTGATTGTCAGTTAAGATGCCTGAAAATACCAGCTTCTCTCCCATGTACAGAGATGAGCCTAAGTGAGAGTGTGCACGCTTTAAGCATGAAGTTATATTGTTACACCATCCTCCACCCTGCATACAGTTTTGCAATAAATAAGACTTCAACAAGATAGACAGGCTAAATACCTTCAACACATTACTCAATTTCTCATATATCCAATCTGATTACAGGAGGTTAAATCTAGATGAAGTGCAGGAGCCTTTCTTCTAACATGTTCCAATTATATGAATCATCACACAACTTAAGATATCAACCTATTACTCTCTTCACCTGCTTGACAACAGCTCCCCAAAAACAACAAGAAGTCCATATCAAAGAGCATGGATATTGAAATAACGACAACCATAATGGGCAGTGGATATAACAAGTTTATGAATAAATGGCTTGCCTCCATGTTAATCAGCCAGCTATTTGCTCCTGATCCAAATCCCCGGTGTAGATTGTAAGCCGGCGGGCTTCCATCCAAACAAACTGCACTAAACCATGAACTTGAATAAGTTACACATAACCAGCATGATTTGAATTTCGTGACATTAGGATAAGAGATGTTAGACAGAAAGTAAGGATAACCATAGCTAAAGCAAGGGCCTTTCTCTCTATATAGATATACTAATGGGACAAGGTAAGGTCTTGAAAGGTTTTATATATATAAAAGTCAAAGATATGTGGATCTGCATCCTTAACCAGAAGGCCAAAAGACTAAACCAGGATCCACTATAATTAAGTTTGTCATCATTCCAGATGCTTGCTTATGGATCTGGATCCTTAACCAAAAGACCAAACCAGTATATCATCATTCCAAATGCTTGCTTAATTTTTACCAGCTCCTTTGGTTGCTGCATCTCTCAGCACAGTGATGTCTACCAAAAGGACTTTTGACGAACCAACACCTGATGATCTCCTTGCTGCCACAGGCTCCACACTGTGTATTTTTGCATCTACAATTGTCAGTAGCACAAACAACAGAATTTCTGCAAGACCCAATGCATACTTTTTGTATATTGCTGCTCCTCTGCTAACCATCTTGGAGAGCCAAGGAAAGCTGACTTGGGAGATTGCAGTTACCCAATACCCAAAAGACCAAAAGTCCGATTAAATATGTCTAGAAAGCAGCGGTGAACTTATAACCCAAACCCAGTTAGGAGAAAGTCAGGATGGCTAATCTGTTATGTGGTGTGTGAATGATACAAATATGTCTATCGTGAAGGATAGAGTGGGCTAATCTTATATGTGGTCTATGAATGGACAATTTCTCCGGATAATGTGAACGAAGGTTATGGATGCTTGCAAAGTTGCAATCACTAGAGGCCTCTTTCGTGCATGCATGATTAATTCGCTGCAGCTTTTACTCAATGGCCATGAAGTGCTGAGTCCTACTAATCAGGAGATCCTGACATTTGATATGTGATCTTTAAATACAAATCCAGATTTTTGGTATTTTGTGTACATCTCTTCGCCATGTGGACTTCTATATCATCGAATCTGAAGAGCCAATTACATGGTTGGATAAACGGTTTCTGGAATTCATAAAAATATAAGGAGTAATCTAAGATTCCCGTGGTTTTAACTGTCTCATGGATAAAACAATATGGATACATGTCTTAAGATTATTCAATTGTCTCTGTTGAATGGAATGTTTTGTAACAGTTAGCAGTTGCATCCTCTCAAAAGTGGCATGGAAGGTTTTGCCTCGGGGTTCAGCGGTCAGGAGTATTCAATGTTGTGATTAGATTCTATATATTTACATTTTTTTTGTTTTGGTCAGTATTAAATTATTAATGGTATGTCTCCAGGGGAAGATACGAGTTGAATTTGTTACAAGAAGGTTACGATAATTTTTATCGCCTTAAATATGTAAATTTTATCGCTTTAAATATGTATTTTGCAGGAGTGATATGAGTTGAATTTGTTTCAAGAAGGTTAAGATAATTTTTATTCTTTTAACTCTGTATTTTGCAGTAATGTATTTATTTAATGTTGATGTAGAATTATGATCTGTGGTTGTTGTAGAATTATGAGTTGTTGAATCTGTAGTTGGTTTAGATTCAACTGTTCATAATTTGGCTGCAGCAGTATTAAATGAATGTTGCTCCATGATTATGAGCCTTTTGTTTTGTCATTAATTTTTGCTGCAGCAGTATTATATGAGATATTCAGTAGCATTATCTGAGATATTACTAAGGGCTTAATTTTTATATCCTTCTGATAAATATTGTAAATTTTTTTTTAATTAAGGGTTTTTCTTCCTTGGATGTAAAGAAATAGGTTAATGAACCCAAAAGCATCAGGGTGATTGAATCAACTTGCATTTGCTGATAGCAGCCACTATGGTTGTCCTCAGTCTGAGTTTGACAATTGAATTATGATAAGTTATGTAAAGAAATAGGTTAATGAACCCAAAAGCAGCTGGCAAGAGTGTAAGTCTTCCCCCTTACCAACCACCACCTCCACCTGACCACTATGACGACTATGGCTGTCCTCACAGCTGGTTTGACAATTGAATTATGATAAATTTTGCAATTTTGTAAAACATATTGATACATTCATATGATTATAAAGTATTTCAAACTTCATAGAATTCATTTAAATATTTTGATCATATTCTATTTCTACAAATCATTTCAGCATTTTGAAATAGGTATCCATACACTTAAAGGTAGGAATGAATTATAACATTATGGGATCATAACCCTCCACACATATTAGGACCAAAACTCACTCTACTGAATTTTTTCTATTATATAGGTCTTAATTTATTTAAGACTTATCATTTTTAAATTAACATATCTATTAGATTCCAGATTAACAATGAGAAATAAGTAGTTTTACATTTTTTATTATTATCAAAGCTTAAGTTTCATTTCTTAACTAAGTTACATCTTATGAATTATTTTGGCATTTTAAAATAATTAAAAAAACATTAATGTTGAATTTATTAAGTTCATATATTCTAAACCCAAGTCCACCAAGTTTCACCATATTTAATTAATTAAATGCTAATCTAATAATATACTACTAAAAGTTCTAGTATTTAACATTTTTATATAAATAATTATATTCTAAAATCCAAAAAATAACATATTCTAAAAATCCAAAAAATAACATATTCTAAAAATTTTAATATAAATAACTTCTACAATATTACAGGTTTGAATTTATTTAATATTTAATATTTAATATTTAAATTTTAAATTCAATCCCTTAGTTCTTCTAATCTAAATTGTTTAGATATTTTATAACTTAGAATTGAATTTATAATATTGATTTACTTTTATATATTTTAAAGTAATCCCATTTCATAATTACCAAGTTTCATTCTTCTAATCTAAATTATTTCAAAATTTTGTAAATATATTTAAAACTAAGAATTGAATTTATGATTTCTTTTGAGTAAGTATTTATGAGGGATTTGAACTTGTCCTTCCATTTACAACTTTTTATCCCAATAAGGTATTATAAACCTATCCCATATTCACTTTAACATTTATCTTTCATCAATTAATTTAATTATAATTTAATAATATACCACTAAAAATTCCCTGGATGTGGGTGACACGCCAGCCACCCACAAGGTACATCGGGTGCACATACCATGTGGCGACAACGCGAAAAACAAGGTGGACGACGACGTGGTTGAATTGAATGAAGAGGATGGTGAAATGCTTGCCAACCCTGCAGGCAGTTGGTCGGTCATTTCTAGTCTGGGCCATAGCATTGTTGAATTAAATCATGTACGTGCTAACATAGACCTCCATGATGGAAGCACTTTGAACTATGAGACCTGCTAGCCTTCGCCCTGTGGGCATTTTTGTTTTCCTGTATCTGCTTTGCGTTCATTCCTTTGTGAGCCTGCATACAAAATAGAAGAAAAAGATGCCCCGACAACGTGGTACCCTACGCAGAGGCAACACCGACAGGTGATCGACAGAGGAGGAGGTCATCGCAAGGCTAACATCGGGGACACTGATGGTTTTGTAGAGCATGTTTCCATGCCAGTCAGATGTTTGATCGATGAGTGGGAGTCCAAGGTGGTTTCAGACCATCTCGCATCTGGAAAAATCGGTGGTAGAATTAATCATTATTAGATGATTAAGAATATATTGGGGTTGTTGATGGAGGATATGACAGTAAAATCGAACGATGCCATGGAGGTGGCCCAATGTATGCGCACCTGTATCACCCAGACGGATACGCAACTCAAAGCCCTGGAAGCCAATTTTAATCTAAGGCATTATTCGGTGTTTCCCAGCACAGACAATGTGGACGATAAAGGAGATAGGGTCCAATGTGAGAAAGGTGGTGAGTCCTTAACAGCTGCGGTAAATCCTCCAGGTTCGCTGCATGAACATAGAGGAATTGTGAGAAGCACTATGCTTGCTAAGTGTGACCGCGAGACTCAAACCGACATCATTGCTGCTCTGCCGATACAAGAGAGGCAACCTCGGAACCCAGCGGAGGATTATGGACCCTTCCCAATCCTTTAAGCTCCTTGCGGGAGATGCAACAGTGTAGACACTCCATTATCATCTCTGGTTCCCTCTGCAACTCCCAGTTCTTTTGAGTTTCTTTGATATTAAAATGTGTAATTTTCAAGTTTGTTTATATTCAATTTTTAAGTTGTAATATGTCTCTCAAAGTTTTTAGCTAAAGAAATAGAAGACGCATATATATCTATGAAAATCCCAACTCCAATATTTTTGATAGATTGGACGAGTAGTCTGTTAGTTTAAGGCCTCCATAACAAGTTTTTTGTTGCTCTGTACTTTTCTTTTGTTATTATGAATATGAATTTCCACTACTACTTACAAAAAATATATATATCACTAATAATTTATTTTTTTAACTTACTAATATTTAAAGCATTTTTATATAAACATTTATTTAAAATAATATATTTTAATCCGGTTCAAACCATTTTTTTATATAAAAAATAAAACTAAAATAAATTTATTTATCTTAGACCATAGCGTGCAAGTTTTCCACGTATTTATCATAACACTTTTAAGTGCAAGTTTTCCACATATTTATCATAACACTTTTAAGTGCTCTTGAGAATATTTATTTTTTACCACAAACATTTCCACAACCCCCACATTTTATAGACATTAAAAAAAAGGAAAAAGAAAAAAAAAAAGCACAACCCCCACAACCCCCACATTTTATAGACATATTAAAAAAAAGGAAAAAGAAAAAAAAAGCATTGAAGGGATTTGTGGGTCAAAATTTTCAAATAGCAATTACTAGCTTGGGTTCTATATTAATGATGAATACCAGGTTCACACAAATTATTGGTTTCTCTACATTCTTTGTGTTGCCAAGTGTGATGCCAATAATTGGTTTCTCTACTTTCTTTGGATTGCCAGGGGTGATGCCATTCCTTGTGGTGGCCCAAAGGAATCATGTGCATGGAAGCATTTCATTATGATAAAACGGTGGAGTAGGTCACTAGTCTTGAAAATCATTTATATACAAATAAAACAAAAAGTTGACATCTCACCCAATGATGGACCCCTCTATGAACTTATCATGTGACACGTCTCTTTATTGATTTTTGTTTCATCTCATTACTCTCTAGAGCTTGAACTTATAAATGTCATGGGACACGTCTATATATTGTTTCATTTCATCAAACTATCTTTTCTTTAGTATCTTTCTTTCATGTTTGTTATGATTTATATAGTGACCTTTTACCTAGTGCATGAATGGTCAATTTGGTACTTTATTTAAGTTGTCAAGGTTCCTTATAATATTTAAGGACCTTTTACTTACTTTTACAAGTGCATCACAACGTCAATTTGTAATTGGTTGCAAATGCATTTTATTGTTCATTATCATTAAAGTTATGTTATGTTATATATATATATATATATATATATATATATATATATATATATATAATATGGAGTAAATTAAAAATGATAATTTTTTTTTCTAAATTTAGTAAGTATTTTATTAAAAAGACATAGTTATAGTTTAAAGGTGTTGGATCTATTGATGAAGAGTTATGTGTTTTTCACCATTGGACAAGGTTCAATTTTTGTGAGGGCCTAGCATGAAGTCATGTGTTCATCTTGAGACAGTGGTTGAATGTGTGGTTGCACTCAAAGAGTTTGTATTAAATGACCTCGTTATCTGTGCACACATAAGTGGATTAAAGTTCACCTCCATGTCCTTCAATTTTTTTTAGTTAAATCTCGTTAACATGGTTGGTCTCGATGTGCCTTATTTTGCATGGTGACCCAAGTTTGAACCTCACAAGGTAGTTGAGATGAGAGTTTTAAAAATCCATTTATGCTAAGAGTTGGTGTGGCCCAAGCCAAGTATAATCCCTAACAATTTTGACAGCTTAGATGCCCTTTAGACCACAAGCTAGTCTTGCAAGTCATGGAGAAACTAGCAAACAAAAAAAATAAGTTAAAATTCCACTTAATTGATGAGAACTTTGCAAAGAGGTTTTAGTCCATTTAAAAAAAATACAAATAATAAGAATTACAAAAAAATGAATGGATCAAGTTGCAACTATATATTTTTCACCTCGGAAAAACAATTCCTTGATATTAAAAAAAATGCAACTATACCTTACTTATTCAAAAAAGTATAACTTACTCCATTACAAATTAGTATCATTTTTTTTTAAGTAGGGGAATTGGTAATTGGGTTGAACTTATACTTGTGTGAAATGGGGTCGATGCAGGCTTGTTACCACTATACCCTTAGGTGTACCAACATTGCCCCACACGTAGTACACAGGGCTACGAGGTATGAATCATTGGCGTTGCAAAGAGTGCCTTAACAATGCACTCTATCGCCAATTGATGTACACCCAGAGGGGTCTCAAATTTTGAAGGACATGGGGTTGGGCTATGATCCAATTATGTGTGCACGGGTCATGAGATCATTTATACAATTTTTTTGGATACAACCACAAGTTTGACCACTATCTCAAGGTGATCCCATGGCTTTAAGGTAGGTCCTCAAGGAAATTGAACATTGCCCAATGGTGAAAGTCTCCTAACTCTTCACCAATGGATCTAACCCCTTTGGACAATCATTATAAACTTATTATAACTGCTAAAGTTTATAGATGTGTACATATCCTATCTCTTCTGAATTTGAACCTATAATGTTTTACGAGGAAACACATATTCTTAATAAAGATAAATAGAAAACCACCTTAAAACAACTTGTATTGTATACATGAGAAAAAATAATGGATATTAATTTTATTATAATTAAAAATAAATTGTTATGAAATGAAATTATCATGGTTATTATTCATGGTAAAATACAAATTAATTAACTAATTATTTATTTTGACTTTTTAGTATTGCGATGAGCTACTTTGGATTGCGATAGCCCATAGCTTAGTATTCTTATGTAGTGTTGACAAGTTTAATTGGGAATAAAAGATCATCTTAGCATTGTACGAGACCAAGCTATGAGATTAGGAGTGAAATGGGGAAAGGTGAAAGGTTAATAACTCTTTTTAGCAGCGGATATTATTAGAAAAAAAATTATTTCTATTTTCTAAAAACTATTCTTTGTTTACTCTTTCCAGCCGGCATGTTATTAAAAAATAATTAATTCATTTATTTTAAATGAAAGGTTGTTTACTATATTTAGGAGGGCATATTATTAAAAAAATAGTTAATTCAAATTTTTAAAATATACTTATGCTAGAGAATTCTTGATGTAATAAGGATAATAATAGTTATTCGCAACATGGATAATAATAGTTACATGAAAATAATAGTTACTAGATTTTCATGGGAGTTTTTTATATAAAGCTAGAAATCTAATATAACATCATAGTTGGGTGTTCTTTTTCTTTATTTATTTTTTTTCAAGAAGAAAAAATCTGTCCTTGTTATTCAAAATGAATCAAAGGGCATTATTACATAGTTCATAATATCAATGCATATGGAAATGCAACCCACCGGAGTTCTCAGCCAGGGGGAAAGGCACATCATAACTAGAATATCCCATCAGAAAACTGACTCAACATATAATGAAGGCTGTCCACTCACTCACATCAATCGAGAGCCAATGAAACTCTGAACAGCGATCTAAAGAGAGCACTCTGCCCATCATGAAAACATCTGCAAGGAAGGGGAAAATACCCTTCAGCAAAATCTAAAAACACCAGAGAATTAGGAAACATCCACAGAGAGGTAATACCTCTGTACAAGCTCAATAGAGCTGGAAATAATCATGAGATACCAGAAGATTTTCAACATATTCCATCATACATCATTTTCCTTGAGAGAAAGAGAGTGCCTTTTTAGAAAGGCGGTCAACTGTCTTGTTGTGCTCTTGATAAATGTGAGTGAAAGATAGGTCCTAGAAGCTAGTAGCTAGCTTTTTAGTCTCCCCACACCAATGAACAAGATTAGTTGGAGAGAGAGCAGTCGATCCCTTAGCCCAGTTGATGATTACTTGAGAATCACCATACACTTGAGCTAGAGGGATCCCCATCATATGGGAGGTGTGCAAAAGCACCCATAGACTGAGCAGCTCCACTTTGGTATTCGTGCCATGTCCAACCCCCAGCAAAAACTCCAAAAAGTGTGAGTCATTGAGAAAGATACAGAAACCAACACCAGCAATCATATTTTTAGATGCACCGTCAATGAAACCACAGGGAAATAACTTTTCAGGAGGGGTCCCAATAAGTCTTCTTCGCTGTTTTTTAGTGATAGTCCCAGTTAGGGGAGCTTGGACAATAAAAAAAAAATTCTGGATAATGCCATAAATATTCCTTTTTTTCCCTTCAAAAATAGCCAAATTACGAGCCTTCCATATAATCCACGTCATATTGTAAAGAAGCAAAAAATGGGGAGAGCTTCTAGGAATCTTATCGTGCCAATCTTTGAAAATAACTTCAATAGAAGTCCCTGAGAAACAAACAGAGAGATAGAAATTCTCCCTCATATAATCAGTAGCTGATTTCCAGACTAAGCAGTAAGAGAAGAGGTGCTCCACCGTTTCTTCATTTTTACAGCAAAGAGGACAAATACCTGGTCCTGAAAAACCCCTTTTTTGAAGGTTCTCCCAAGTGAGAATTTTATTGTGAAGGGTAAGCCAAATGAAGCAAGAGATTTTGAGAGGAAGGCCTATCATCCATAAAATAACACCCTCAATCATAGTGGCCGAGCGAGGGGAGGAGCGTGCAATACAGTCATATGCATCCTTAGCCGTTATAGTATCCCTGTTTTTCTTGTAAATCCAAGCAAGCTTATCGGGTCTGCTTGAAAGACGAATGCCAGCACCATAAAGACCACAGATATAATCATTCCAAGATGACACGAAGGATCCACCCAGATCTAAATCCTGAGCAGAAAACCAGTATTGCTTCGCATTTATCAAAGAGTTATGGGCTTGAGACAAATTGCAGATATTTAAATCTTCCAGATACAATCTCAATTCTTCCAGAAGAGAAAAAGTAGTGTGCGAGCCCACTATCGGATCAATCCCCAAGAGTATACTTTCACCATTACCAACCTGCCATGCCAAGTGCATACCCATCCAAGGAATAACCTGCAGGAATCCTCTCCAAAAAAGAGAGACATTACGAGAGCTGAAGGATTTATTCCTGAGCCAATCAACAACCAACAAACTTTTCATATATTTGGATTGAAGAACCTGAAACCATAAACCTTTAGAATGAATGGCTCTCCAAAACATGTTAAGACGCAGAGCTTGATTAAACCAAGAGAGGTTTTTAATACCCCAGCCCCCCAATTCTTTGGGCCAGGAGAGATCTTTCCAATTTGACAAATGGAACTTGAAAGAAATAACAGAAGATCCCCACAGGAAGTTGAACATGATGCTTCTGAGTTTATGAAGAATAGATGCTGGAAGGGGCGCCAAACCCATCCAGTAGACCGGTATACTTGTAAGAACAACATTGACAAGAACCAATCTCCCTCCAAGAGACAGTTTTTTATAAGTCCAGTGGTTTATTTTCTTTTCAAATCTTTGAAGAAGCCAAAACCAATCAGACACTTTATAGCTCATCGGCTTCAAATAATAGCCCAAATAAGTTAAACCAGACTGAATCGGATGCATTTTATAAGGCAGAGCATCCCTGAAAGCATTAAGGCTATCATCATTGAAATTATGGTAGAGGAAGCAAGACTTGTCAATATTGATCTTCATACCTGAAGCTTTACAGAAGGAATCAAGGATAACCTCAAAGGCCAGCCAGTCCTGTAAGGTCCCAGAGCTGAGGAGAATAACATCATCCACAAAGAGGAGATGGGATAGAGTCAGAGAGGACGAGAGTTTAATGCCCCGTATGAGGCCATTAGATCTAGCATCCTTGATGAGCAAGCTGAGACCCTCTATGACCAAGATAAAGATAAGAGGGGACAAAGGACAACCTTGCCGAATACCACGAGAAGCAGTGAAGAAGTTTGAAGGAGTCCCATTAACCAAGACCGCAAAGTTTGCAGTAGTTATGCAGCCCATTATCCAATTGACAGTGAGAAGGGGAACACCAATCTGAATTAAGATAAATCTGACGAAGGTCCAATCAACACGATCAAAAGCCTTTGTGAGATCTAGTTTAAGAATAAAAGCACAAATATTCTTGGTTTTGACAGAGTGAAGGACTTCCTGGACAATACCTATAGGTTCAGATATTTGACGATCTTTAAGGAATCCAAATTGCTCATAAGAGATACCCGGATCAAGAAATGGCTTAAGCCTACCAGCAATGACTTTAGCAATGAGCTTGTAGAGAAGATTACACAAAGATATGGGTCTGAAGTCGGCAAAAGTACGAGGCTTGTCCTTTTTCGGAATCAGAGTTAGGAAGGTAGAGTTCAGGGAGGAGGGAATAAAACCAGAAATCCTGGTCGAGTCCACCAACTGACACAGGGTGGGGCCTAAAAGGTCAAAAAAGTGTAAGTAAAATTCCACCGGCCACCCATCAGGACCCAGGCTATGGTCTTTTTTGAAAGACTTAAGAGCGAGTTCAATCTCCTTCAGTGTGACCTGAGATGTAAGGTACAGATAATGATCGTGGGGAACCATCCTGGGAAAGAGAGAGATTACTTTGAGTTGTTGGTTAAGACAAGTAAGCCCTTCATCCGAAAAAATATGCTGAAAGAAATATTTACCAAGTTCCTTTAAAGGGCCCTCTTCTTCAATAAGATTACCTTCCTCATCTTCCAACGACCAAATCATATTTTGAGTCCTCCGGCCAGAAGCCACCATATGAAAAAATTTAGTGTTAGAGTCCCCCTGTAAGGCCCACTTAGTTCTACTGTTAAGTTGCCATGTGAGCAGCAAGTGGTCTAGGATCTTTTGTCTTTCCGCACTGAGGTGAGATAAATGAGCCATTTGATCCTTAGTGAGGATACCTTTTGACAGAATAGATTCAATGGCCCGTTCCAGATTGAGAGAGTCCAAATCTAAACTAGAAGTTTTTGACTTGAACCAGATCTTTGAATCATTCTTAAGCTTACGCAAAGTCTGGCAGAGATCCTCAATGCCAGAGAAATTATCAGCCTCAGAATAGAGAGACCACTATTTGTGAAACCAACAATGAACTCAGGATTCTCCAGCCAAGAACGGTTAAACTTAAAGGGGTAATTGAAGGGACCCTTAGTAGTGTTCCATTCGAAGAGGATAGGAAAGTGGTTAGAAATGATGGAGCATTTAATCCAGGTTCTGTAGGTCCCTAAAAAGGGAAGCAAGTCTTTGGAAATAAGGAAACGGTCGAGGCGCTTACAGATACCTTCCTCACCCGAGCGACCATTGCGCCAAGTAGGGCCTATCGAAGGAGGAGCTACATCCACAAGGCCAACAGCATAAAAAAGGGCAAGAAAGTGTTCATAAAGATGATCTAAAGAGGCCTTGCATCCCCAAATCTCTGAAGGATGGAGGGTGAGATTAAGATCACCCACTAGCACAAGATGTGGGAGATTTAATAGACCACCACTCAGTGCCTTTTCCCAGAAAAAAGACCTATCCTTGTAAGGGCCATAAACATTCAGAATATGGATAGGGATGGAAAGACCACGGATGGAGGCTCGAAGTAAGATACCAGCACAGGTATGAAAATCCCTACACTTCACCTTTAACGGATTCCATGCAAAGAGAAGACCCCCTGACAAGCCCCAAGCACTGATAGCACAAAATTCCCAGGAGGGGAGTAATTTGGAGAAAGCAACCAATGCTGGAACATCACTGCACATAGTTTCCTAAAGGAAGATAAAGTCTGGTTTCACAGTGTTAAAGAGAGCACGGAGACTGAGCAATTTGGGCCTGCCTCCAAGGCCGCGAATGTTAAGAGAAAGCATTGACATTAAGACAAATCCTGAGGGGGAGTACTTGCTCTAAGACCCCGAGAAGAAAGAACCCTGTCAGCATCCCTTAACCATTCCGAGAGAGGAATGAACGGAGGAGAGACTGGAGAAAGATCATTACGAAGAAACCTTTTCTCGTTAGGCCTCCTGACTGTGACATTGGCAAACCTGATGGAATTGAGATGGAGGATGGAAGGAGAAGATGGGGAGGAGGCTGTGAAGATGGAAAGAGACTTAGTGAGAGAGGGGTCAGAGAACGAGGGTGAGGAGGTGGGGCTAGGATGAGGGGGAGCTGGAATAGGTGGGGGAGCCTGAGGAGAGGAGGGAGAAGGAAGACCCATGGGGAGAGGGAAAGAAGTGAGAGGGGGAAATTCCGACAGAGAGTCGAGTGCCAACGATACTGGAGGGGGATTTTCTTCATGATCCACCAAGGGGGAAGGCGAGACCACCAAAGAAACAGGATCGTGCAGACCTATAGGAGGACTCTCACCGTGAACAGCCAAAGACAAAGGAAGGGGTTCAGGGGAATCAGACAGGTCTTCAGACAGAGCCTTCGAGGATTCAAGAGATGGGGCTTCCTTTGCAAAAGTACTAGTAGACAAAGGGGCAGAATCTTTTTTATGTGACAGAATCAAACTGTCAACTGCCTCCAGAAAAGAATCAGGGATAAAATCATTTAAAGGAGTAGAAGCTTTTGACATACCTGTAGGAGAAGGAATATTCTCCAGGAGACCGACTGATGGAGAGGGAGAACGATGCTTACTAGAAATCGTTAAGCAATCATCAGCCATCCTCTGCGGGCATCATTTCCAGAGATGACCGACCTCACGGCAGCAGCTACAGCGAAAGGGAATATGCATATAGTCGAGCCTTTGTACCAAAAGACGCTCGTTACACAAAATTTCAACTTTTGCGGGTAAACCACGTGATGTATCCAATTCCACAAGAATCTTCGCAACACGCTTATCATACGAATGCATGAAATCATATTCCACTGAGACAAATCTCCCTATGGTGTTTCCAATCCCCTCCAGGATGGATTTACTCCACAGAGGAAACGGAAGCTGCGGCAGGAGAACCCATAAATGCCTTTTAGTAATTTTCTCCCTCAATGGATCGAAATGAGAGTGCCATTGGCCTAAAACCAAGGATCCCTTCCCAACTCGCCATAAACCCTCCAAAACCATGGAACAGTGCTCCGGATCAAGAAAAACAAAAACAACCCATCCTCTGGACAAAGGACTGATAGTCGGAATGTAGTTAAACAGAGGTTTCCAATTCTCACATGCCCATGAAATCCAGGACGACTTGTCCATTTTGCAATACTCCAGGCGGCCAACCAGTGCTCGTGAGCACAGAGTTGAGACCCGATCAAAAAAGACATCATGCCCAAGAACATAGTGGAATCGTTCCTCGGTGGCCTTGATACACTTTGATTTACGTTTCCTGCGAAAACGTGACTTGTCCACACAGTCAGCCATCCAATAAAGACAAATAGTCAACCACCAGGCCAAAAAGAAAGACCCAAAAGCCCACAACAAAGGAAATCCCCACGTCTGAAACCCCTGACAATCCAACAGTAAAATGACGTATAAACCCCAGAAAAGAAGATGCCAAAGACAGCCGAGAAGGGGCTCAAGAAAGCGAACCACGTAAACCAAGAAAACCGAAGTCAACTCGGGACAGAAGAAGAGACCCACGTCAAATACCAGAAAAGACCCCAACAGCAGGGTATGTGATGGGAATCAGAATCTCAAGAGACGCAAATACCCTATGAAAAGTAAAGTCAACAGCAAAGGGGAAAGTGAACAATCATAGCCCGAGGAAACAACCCGAAACCCTAAAAACCCAGAAAGGAGGAAAAAAACATGCAAAGGTGGCGAATATAGAAAAAAACAACGTCAAAAAGAGGCCACGGCAGAAGCGAAATTCCTTCCCACTTTTTTGTTAATGCTTGGTTGGTACTAGTCCCCCATTGAAGGGGAGGGACTCCAAGCCAGGCCCCAGAACCCCAAACCCACCATCCAGTGCAATAATCCAGTCAAGGTGCAAGAAGAGAGAAAGCAGCCTATAAAAAAGAAAACTAGGACAGACCCAGAAACGGCCACTGCCAGAACTGGCAAGGCAGGGAGAAACGACGCCAAGAGAAACCCACAAGAAAATATCAGTACAGGAGAGCAACGGAGGAAAAACCCATGAGCACCGAACGACAAGGAGTGCTCAAAGACAAGCAGAGGGATAGAGACCGAAGGCGCCATGGAGGTGCAAGGGACACAGAGTCGAAACCCTCAGACGCGTGTTCTTTTTCTTTATTAATATCATAGTTGGGTGTTTTCTTTATGTAAAGATTAGTATGTGATGATATATCAATGTTAATATTTTAATATAAGTTTTAATATATTATAGTTTTTAGGTTTTTTTCACATGGAAACATGCACGAAAAACTCAACAATACTTCCTCACATTCGTGGATGGTAGAGGTGGTAAATCGCTGGCCATCCTAGCAGAAGGCCCGACCCCATAGGACTCAAGGCTCGAACTCGTGACCTCCCCTGAACCAAGAGAGTGTGCACACATCTTACCAATTGAGCTAACCCTTGGGGCATTATTGTCTTTATGTTAACAACATATATGTTTATAGGGAAGTGGCTCTTATATTAATATAATGATGAATTTGTTGCAAGATGAATAGGTATGTTTTTTTTCTTCAATCCTTCCTCTTATGTATGTGCATTGTGTGTGTGAATAATAAATATTCATATATGTGGTGTTTGATGTTTTGGACTAGTTTTTACGATTTTAAAATCTTCTCTCCTCCTATGTGATATTCAACATTGGTTGTTATGGTTAATCCATAACATCATATTAATGCCAACATGTCGTGATCCTTAAGCCATTGGGTGTGTCTATAGACTAGGTACCAATCCTCTTACAAATATAATGGTTGTTTGGTTGCAAGGAGAAAATGCATGATTGTTCACCCTCGACCCCTGCACCTTCTTGTCCTGCCTTCTCCATGGGTCATGTTGTTTGTGTGTGCATGTGTATGAGTAATACACATCAAATAATAAACATGGTAAAATACTTTATAATACATCTAATAAATAATTGGACATATGTTGTGTTTAGCATCTTGGAACAATTTCTACAACTTTAAAGTCTCATCTCCTCTCCTCTCCTATACATTTCATTGTATATAAGTTTCAACATACCATCATCCTTATGCTAATGAGAATGTCTACTAACATAATTGTTTATTGGTTGCAGGGTTAATATGCATGCTTACTCCACCTCCTCCTTTGTGGGATATGTTGTGTGGTTGTATATATGCGAAGCTGTATATGTTTTTTTTTGCGTGGTTCATAGCATCGACAATTGTGGTCAGGGCTTGATACAGTAACAATTCTAGGGGGCCTTTTGAAGGGGCATTACCCTATCAGCTCCATTTTTTTTAGCCTAACCCCGAAGGACCCAAAGAGTTGGATTCGTGAGAATTGAACCTCCGACCTCAATATCAATGGTCTTTGGATGCAGACTCCAACCAACTAAGCTACCCCTCGGGGCTTACGAAAGTGTATATGTTAATAATAAATAATGAATGGTAAACAAGATGATAAATGGTTAGATACATCCTATTTAAAATCTTGAAATAATTTTTATAACTTTAAAGTCTCTTTTTCTTATGCTATATTGATTGTGAAATTTGTCCCTTAATTACACCGACAAATGTTTTTATTTGTGATTTTGGGGTGGACAAGCATCTATGCCTTTTCTAGATTGCACGAATATGAGACAAGTGTATTGTCTAGATTGATTTTATCGCAGTTATTACAAATTCAAAATAAACAATTATTAAAAAAAGAATATAAAAAATAATTGATGCATGGATAACGCATAGCTTATGCATAGATAACTCCTAGTTGATGCGCGGATAACTTGCAGCTTGTGAAAGACAACTCATTTAACTAGAATAAGGCAAGAACAAGTAACTGCTAACTTATTAGTAACACTTAACTTGTGACTTATTAATATTCACCAACCACAAATTAAGTGGCTATGCTAGTAATATATAGATTTCAACATACTATGATCTTTATGTTATAATTATGAAAATAAATATATCTTATACAATTAAAATAAATTATTATGAACTTTAAAAATATAAAAATTAAAGTAATTTGAGATTCTGTGGCTTAAAATAGACAGAAATAACTATTAAATCGGTTTCACATTATTAAAATAATTTGAGATTCCCATGGCTTAAAATAGACAGAAAACAACTAAATCTCTTTCACATTATTTGGTAGTGTGTTGAATGTAATGTCTTTGTTATTCAATATTATTTTGATTAAGGTAAGCTTTGATAATTTAAGATTCCCATGGCTTAAAATAGACAAAAAATAACTAAATCTCTTTCACATTATTCGGTAGCGTGTTGAATGTAATGTCTTGTTATTCAATATTATTTTGATTAAGATAAGCTTTGAGTGTGAAGTTAGTTTATTAATTGCATCGAGAGGCGCTTTACATTCCAGTATGGGGGAGATCCTGTAACATGATGTAACGTTTATAACATGTTGGCAAAAAAAAATAATGATAGTGAATATTATGGGAGAGATCTTGTAACGTGATGTAAAGTTAGTAACGTTTGTAACATGTTGGGAAAAAATAATAGTGATAGTGAATATTATGGGAGAGATCTTGTAACGTGATGTAATGTTTGTAACATGTTGGCAAAAAATAATAGTGATAGTGAATATTATAGGAGAGATTTTGTAACACAAAATAAAAAATAATATCACTTTCGAAAGTTATTTTTATTAATAAAAAATAAATTTTCTAATAGGCCCAAATAAATGTTGGCCACAAAAACAATCTAATATGGGGGAGATGTTGTAATCTTTCTACCTAACAAAACAATAAAAAAGTAAAAAATTAATTATCCGTAAAAAAAATATGTGGGTCAAGAAAAAAACACAAAATTGAATTATTCGCAAAAAAATGTTGGCCTTACACATGGTTTTAAAACCATGTGTGGGGAAATGATGCAATGTTCGTTCCTAACAAAATAAAAAATAATAAAAAATATTATATGTCGGCCATAAATAATATTAAATATTAATAATAAAAATATTATATATGGACCTTAAATAAAAAGATGTGTCTTTTGGTTTGAATCAAATCAATGGATACCTAAGAAGAGGTTTGCACCTGGAGAGATTTGATCCATATTGGCGCTTGATAGAACCTAGGATTTGGATATATGCTGGTAATTGCGCCGAGAGGTGCTCTACAATCCATTATGGGGGAGATCCTGTAATGTGATGTAACGTTAGTAACGTTTGTAACATGCCGACAAAAAATAATAGTGATAGTGAATATTATGGGAGAGATCTTGTAATGTGATGTAAAGTTAGCAATGTTTGTAACATGTCGGAAAAAAATAATAGTGATAGTGAATATTATGAGAGAGATCTTGTAACGTGATGTAATGTTTGTAACATGTCGGCAAAAAATAATAGTGATAGTGAATATTATGAGAGAGATCTTGTAACGTGATGTAATGTTTGTAACATGTCGGCAAAAAATAATAGTGATAGTGAATATTATAAGAGAGATTTTGTAACACAAAATAAAAAATAATATCAATTTCGAAAGTTATTTTTATTAATAAAAAATAAAATTTTTAATAGGCCAAAACAAAAGTCGGCTGCAAAAACAATCTAATATGGGGGAGATGTTGTAATCTTCCTACCTAAAAAAACAATAAAAAAGTAAAAATTTAATTATCCGTAAAAAAAATATGTGGGTCAAGAAAAAAACACAAAATTGAATTATCCGCAAAAAAAGGTTGGCCTTGCACATGGTTTTAAAACCATGTGTGGGGAAATGATGCAATGTTCGTTCCTAACAAAATAAAAAATAATAAAAAATATTATATGTCAGCTATAAATAATATTAAATATTAATAATAAAAATATTATATGTGGACCTTAAATAAAAATATGTGTCTTTTGGTTTGAATCAAATCAATGGATATCTAAGAAGAGGTTTGCATCTCGAGAGATTTGATCCATCTCGTCACTTGATAGAACCTAAGATTTGGATCTCCGCTGGTATTATGGTTAATTTTTAATTTTGAAGATTTATATAATATTGTGAGATAATTATATAGTTAGAAGCGAGGAGTTTAGAAGTATGGCATCTCAAATTTCACACACATTTTATTCGTTATTTTTCAGAGATTCCATTTCCATTTTAGTATGTGTGGATACGTATGGGGATAATTGAACTTATAATACCCCATGATCATAGACATAGTTTATGCCATAACCATAGAATATTCTTAGTTGATAAATGCTTTTTCTACAAGTTTTGGCTTATAGGTACAATGTGTTTCTTACAACCTTTTGTCTTCTGGGCGGGCTTGCTGAAAGCTTACAACTTTTTCTCTTCTTGGTTGGCTTGGGAACCAGGAGATGGGAGATCTGTTTGGGTTGGTGAGGACCCAATCTTTGAGGGACGTGAGACCTACACATTATCTCATGAGCTCATATTTTTTCTACATTGCAGGGGATATTTCTCTTTTTACCATATTGCATCCTCTTTGGTTCGGGGATCCTCTCTTCAGGGATGGTTATCAGCAGCTCAACTGGGATTACATGGAACTCTTGGGTTGGAATGGACTACTTATGTCCAAGGTTTAAACATGGGAGAAATCACCTTAAATTCCAGCTCATATGAGATTAGATGGTCGTATGATTCGGTGGGGGGAATGATTTTTGCAAAATTGGCATATCAGTTATTGTTCAGCAAAGATCCAACTAGAAGGGAGTGGTGGTATCAGATATGGGTATGAAAAATTCCCCTTCGGATTGGCATATGCTGTTGGTTGGCATTAGAAAAATGCCTACTATCCTTGGATAATCTCATTCGTAGGGGGCTATCTGGTCCGGGCATATGTTTGTTATGTGGACAAAATGAAGAAAGAATCTTCCACTTATTCGTAGCTTGCAGTCATTGTATATCGGTTTGGAAACGAATTGGTCTTATTATAAATGACAATTTCCCTTGGAGCGGGGAGTCTCTGTCGACTAGTTTCTGCTGCTGGAGTAGAAAATATCCAGGTTGGAAAACTCTCCCTTGTTTTATTCTGTGGGAGTTATGGAGGAGCCATAATCCTATAATTTTTGAAGGTAAGCGGATTGCTCACTCAGAAGTGGCGGACAGGGGCTTGAAGGTGTTCATTGAAAGTTGGGGGGGGATCTCTCCAATGGGGTCTGGTTTGTCAAAAAGCCAGGGTGCCAAAGAATATGGATTCTGCACAAAGGCTAGTAGGGTTTTTTGATGGGGCATCTTAGGATTTTTCTAGTTTATGTGGAGCAGGGGCCATTTTATATTTGGAGAACTTCAACAGTTATCACCTCTTGCTTAACTGTAGTCCTGGTTCCAATACTAAAGGAGAGCTTTTATCCCTTTGGATTCTTCTGCATTTGGCTAAGTTTTTGGGTATGGATGGATTTCAAATCTATGGGGACTCGAAGATTATTATTGAATGGGTTGTTGGCATACATCTCATCCATTCAACTTTTTTGTCTCCTTGGCTTAGACGGGTTAGGAAGCTGATAGAATCCTTCCAAGGATTAGCCTTTTCACATATTTATCAGGAGCAGAATTCGATGGCGGATGGCCTCTCCAAAATTGCCCTTCAGTCTCTTGGTGGTTTCATATTTTTCAGTAAGTTTGAGACTGATGGATCGTTGATCGAGCGTGGCACCTTTCCTGCCTTCGACTGAGCGTCCTGCTCTTTCTTTTTTGTTTTCCTCTGTTTTATTTTGGGTGGTTTTTCCGTCCTGTCAAATTGTGTGGATCGCTGAATCGAGATTTTGGTTGTTGTTGGTGTTGACATTGTTTTTTTGGGTGGCTTTATCAGCCTGACATCTCCTTTGGACTATCCATATATGCTTTTCTGGTAGCTGTTTTTTTATTTTGTCCACAGGCTTAAGTTCGTTTTGTTGTTTCTTTGGGTCTCTGTCTGACTACGCCTGACCACATGGACTATAAATGAACTACTGCTGACTTTCTCCTGAAGTCCAGACCTTATCCTTGTACACTTTTACAATTGTTTTATGATAGAATGCTGTGTTTTTTTTGCTAGATAAAAAGGTACAACGTGTTTCTTATAATATAATGGAATTTTTTTTAATAATTATAATTTAAAACTTTGAATATATACATTATAAAGTTAACCTAGTTATATATTATTTTTAACACTTATTGTTTTTGAGATTAATATATATGGAAAAAAACTTTAAGTATATACATTATAAATTTAACCTAGTTATATATTATTTTTAACACTTATTGTTTTGAGATTAATATAGAATTAGCCAAATTGAACTAACACTATAAAGTGTAGAGATTTATAATCTCAATCAAGGTTCAAGTGTAATACTTTGGTTATTTATAACCAATGTAGATCCATATTATCTTAGATATGTAAAGTCGAACTTGAGATCTATCCAGTCTTAAAAGGAATAAAATCCTCCGCGGTATAAATATTTTGATCATTTATTATGAATCTAGGTTGGTTGTAAAATTTATAAAGTTTAAAAATATCAAATTTTTAATATGTAAAGTTTTTGATAATTTAATACAAATTTAGATTAGTTGTAATGTCACTTAATTCAATAGAACTCAAAACTTAGATTTATGCAAATATATATTTGTAAAAATATAATTTTGTTTTTTATCAAAGTATTATATTTTTATTAATATATATAATAGGAACCGAGAATATATATTAATTTGAAAAAAGGTTGTGCACAACTATTCATTACAAAATTGAAACCAAGGTTCATGTAGTTCTGCAAAGAGAGAAAGACTGAAACAACTAAACTTAAAAGAGAAATCCTAATGTTCCTTTTATGGTTTCTAAAACTATCAAACCCTTCAAAGGATAAATTCTAACAAACTGGTGATTGAGAAAAATGCAAGAAAACATATGAAACTAACAAGGTTGAAACACTACATTTTCTTGCCTTCAAACCCAAGGGCGAGCCGGACAACCGAAGTTTCCTCCATTGGATGAACACCTTGGTCTGGGGTGTCCTGGAAGTGACTGCATTGGGTCATTCTGGCCATCTTTAGAACTTCTTCCTTGATAATGTCTACAGTTCCCATCAACTCCCCAATATCTCGTTCATTATCATCAATTCTGGAATCATTGCAACCCATTTGATTGGCAATATATCTGACATCAGAAGCAACTTCTCTGTTTTCCTGTACATCGACGCCCACCATCTCATAAACTCAACGCAAATGCAGTTTAATGTCCTCCAAGATGGATTTGAGGCCAACGAATTTAGAGTTTCCCCTTTATTCACCATTGAATTATGGACTGTGTCTTCGGGTGCCCACGAGAGATCTGAAAACAAAACTTGCAAGTGTTGCACACTGCCTTGTTCCCGGTTTCCACTAAAGCGTTGTATGTCGTTGCCCTCCAAATCTACAGACAATATTGGGCGAGAAAGGGAAGGGTCTTCAATGTAAACTGCGTCCATACTTCATGTCGATCGTCGCCTCAAAAACCCGAGTGTTTTCAGAGGAAACACAGAGTTACTGCAGTCTCGAGGAGGGTGTTTTGAAATGTAGGATGGTAGCCACACATAGTTGGGAAGTTCATTGCATCACTGTGGGTAGGTGGCCAAAGGGAGGGCCCTTTCCTTATTAAACCCGACCTTGGCTTAAAACTTATATGCTTTGTGGTGTGTCTAGGGGACATACTTGTAAGAATTCAAATAATGTTTGAATTCAACCATTCCTTGTTGACTTATGGCACCATGATTGGCGAGCTTCTCGACGAAACCATTATTTTCCTTGAGGATATGTAGATAGAGGACTTGTGGAATGAGGTTTTAATGACAAATCCAATCATAGATTCTTTTACAACTGGCAGAGCTGTGATTGTATCAAGATCTCATCTTCAGAATGACCTGCCTTGAATCTCCAAAGACTACAAGCTTTGAAATTTTAGATTTACCTGCCAATTCCAGGCCAAAGAGAAGAGAGAGCCATTCCGCTTCATTATTAGTTTGATTCCCAAGTCCCCAGGCATAGGTATTTACTGTGTTTCCTTAGTGTTTATTTAATTCTCCGTATAATAATTTATATTTGTTTTTTTCGTGCACTATTTCAGCATATATTGTAATTTAATGTTTATTTTTGTTAAATATCGTTATTGGTTTGCATCACTTGTAGATGGTTGACGTCTAAAGAAATCCATAAAGAATATATAAAGTATTGGAGGAGAGAAATTCCTCGTCTCATGTGTGAAATGCAGAAGCATCTACCATTGGCATTTTTCAATGCACAGGAACACTACCTCATACACCAAGTTGAGGAGATTGAGTTGTGTGGACCTGTGCACTCAAGGTCCATGTGGATGGTTGAGAGGCACTTGAAATTTATGAAGGGTTTGGTGAGACAACAAGCACATGCGGAGGGTTCTATGATGGAAGGATATACGGTATACCAAAACATGTTGTATGTTAGTGAATATCTTCCTATTTTAGCGTCAAAGCTCAATTTACGTCGCATTTGTGATCTGGAATCCAATAACAAATTTGAAGGGGAGCAACTGAAGGGGAAAGGAATATTGAGGAAGTTGAAAGGTAATTATTAGCTACTAGATTTTTATTGTATCCTTCATATTCTAATTGTATTTTCTAGTCATAATTGCTTTAATTAAGAGCATATACGTCTTTGTTTAGGAGATTTACACCTTTCTTTGATTTTAATGGTTATTGTCATTAAACAGTTGGTAGAGAATGGGATGAAATTCATTTATACATCGCAAACAATATTGACTGGATGAAGGTATGGATTGAACGATGCGCACAATCAAGTCATGGAATATCATGGGAAGGTGTGGTGGCTTCATTGGTAAAAGCAGCATAACACAATCGAGATAACAATCTAACAGAAAGGGAAATCGATTTGGCATATGGTGTAAAAGATAAAATGGAAAGCATATAATTAATCAAATATCCCTCTAAATATTTTATTTTGCAAATTACTTATTGACGTACATGTTCTTTTTTTCCATGTATTGTTGCATAAGGACTGAATGGTTGTGTAATATTTTTGTGTATTGCTTCTTGCAAGTAAAACACCATAAGGCTATGGTCTACAATGGAGGTAGATATCAGATCAAAAAACTGGATGAAACAAAGAAAACATCAGATTCTGGGGTTTCGGCTGTCTTTGAGGTTACCAATGTTTCATCTAGAACTGACAAACATCCAAAAGTTTCAAAAAATTGATACTATGGGTATTTGGAAGATATTATACAGTGTGACTTTAAATCCTTTAAGGTAGTTCTATTCGTTGTCAAATGGTATAGGTTACGATTGAATCAATGTGATCCCGATAGAACTATTATTGAACATGATAATGGATTTACCATGGTAAACACAAGGTTGTTTGAGCCAGGAACAAATCCCTATGTTCTTCCAAGCCAATGTGAACAAGTATTTTACTCATAGGTTCCACGTAAAGCGGGCTGGTCATTTGTTGTGAGACACAATCCAAGGGGAAGGCCGGTAAAGTATAACCTAGATGATTGTAATGAAGAGGGTTCTTTGGAAGAAGAATATGATGACAAAGAGCATGATCAACTTGAGTTAGTTGACGATGATGATCCAACAGAAGATGTCCAAGGAATAGTTGAATCAGATGATGTAGCAGACAATGCCGATGAAGATTATTCCGACGATGACACGATGAGCGTAACTGACGATGATGACGATGACGATATGGCCAATCCTTACAATGTTGACTATGTATCTGATGATACAGATGATGACATGGATGAAGAAGACACTGACATGGATGAAGAAGACAATGAAATATATTGAAAGGTAAATATTTAATTAGAACTATTATTTTATCTTATTTTAAAAAAAAGTGTTACTAACATCATCACCATTACCATCATATTCATCATCTTCATCATCATCATTGTCATCATCATCATCATCATCATCATTTTCATCGTCGACATCATCATCATCATCGTCGTCGTCATCACACATCATCATCTTCATCGTCGTCGTCATCATCATCACACATCATCATCATCATCATCTAATCATAATCATCGTCTTCATCAACATCATAATCATAATCATCATCATCAACATCATCATCATCATCATTGTCATCATCGACATCATCATTGTCATCATCTTCATCAACATCATAATCATCACCATCACCACCATCATCATCATCTTCATCATCATGGGCATCATTATCATCGTCATCCTCATGATGATGATAATCATCATCATCATCATTGTCATCGTCGACATCAACATCATAATCTTCATCATCGTCATCATCATCATCGTCGTCGTCGTCGTCATCATCAACAACATCATCATCATCAACATCTTCATCATCATCATCATCATGGTCTTCATCATCATCATCGTCATCATCTTCATCGTTGTCTTCATGATCATCATCAACATGCGCATCATCTTCATCATCGTTGTCATCATCATCACCGTCTTCCTCATGATGATGATACTCATCATCAACATCATCATCATCGTCATCCTCATGATGATGATAATCATCATCATCATCAACATCAAGATCATCATCATCATCATAATCATCATCTTCATCAACATCATAATCATCGTCTTCATCGTCATCATCATCATCATCATGGTCTTCATCATCATCGTCATCATCATCTTCATCGTTGTCTTCATGATCATTATCAACATGTGCATCATCTTCATCATCATTGTCTTCCTCATGATGATGATACTCATCATCAACATCATCATCATCGTCATCCTCATGATGATGATAATCATCATCATCATCATCAAGATCATCATCATCATCATAATCATGATCATCGTCATAATCATAATCATCATCTTCATCAACATCATAATCATCGTCTTCATCTTCATCATCATCATCATCATGGTCTTCATCATCATCGTCGTCATCATCTTCATCGTTGTCTTCATGATCATTATCAACATGCGCATCATCTTCATCATCATCGTCATCATCATCACCGTCTTCCTCATGATGATGATACTCATCATCAACATCATCATCACCGTCATCATCATCTTCATCATCATATTCATCATCAACATCATCATGATCATCATCATCATGATCATCGTCATCCTCATGATGATGATAATCATCATCATCATCATTGTCATTGTCATTGTCGACATCAACATCATAATCTTCATCATCGTCATCATCATCATCATCAATAACATCATCATCATCAACATCTTCATCATCATCGTCTTCATCGTCATCATCACCATCATCATGGTCTTCATCATCATCGTCGTCATCATCTTCATTGTTGTATTCATGATCATCATCAACATGTGCATCATCTTCATCATCGTCATCATCGTCATCAACAACATCATCATCATCAACATCTTCATCATCATCATCATGGTCTTCATCATCATCGTTGTCATCATCTTCATCGTTGTCTTCATGATCATCATCACTGTCATCATCATCATCATCGTTGTCTTCATCGTCATCATCATCATCATCATGGTCTTCATCATCGTCGTAGTCATCATCTTCATCGTTGTCTTCATGATCATCATCAACATGCGCATCATCTTCATCATCATTGTCATCATCATCACCGTCTTCCTCATGATGATGATACTCATCATCAACATCATCATCACCGTCATCCTCATGATGATGATAATCATCATCAAGATCATCATCATCATCATCATAATCATGATCATCGTCATAATCATAATCATCGTCTTCATCAGCATCATAATCATCGTCGTCATCATCATCATCATCATTGTCATCGTCGACATCATCATTGTCATCGTCTTCATCAACATCATAATCATCACCATCATCGTCAACATCATCATCATCAACTTCATCACCATCATCGTCATAATCATCATCATCATCACCATCACCATCATCATCATCATCATCATCGTCGTCGTCGTCGTCGTCGTCGTCACGATCAACATCATCATCATCTTCATCGTCATCGTCGTAATCATCATTGTCATCCTCATGATGATGATAATCATCATCATCATCATCATCATAATCATAATCATCGTCTTCATCAGCATCATCATCATCATCATCATCATCATTGTCATCATCAACATCATCATTGTCATCGTCTTCATCAACATCATAATCATCACCATCATCATCAACATCATCATCATCAACTTCGTCACCATCATCGTCATCATCATCATCATCATCACCTTCATCATCATCGTCGTCGTCGTCGTCACGATCAACATCATCATCATCTTCATCATCATCGTCATCATTAGAGAGAATTTGAGGTCAAAAATGGGCCTCCTAAGAGATGTACTACAAAAATATAAGATATATTAAAATATGATGAGTTAGGGGTTTTATGGGGTAGGTATATATGACAACTCACCTCCTACACTACTTTTTATGCACAATATAAATAACCATAGTTGAGTTACTTTTCTAAATTGATTATAAATAAAATTAATAAAATAACTTTACAATGATGTGACTAAGATTCATTGTAAATTCCCAAAAATTTATTGTCCTTTAGCATTTATTTGTCTTGAACTTGTAAATAAAATTAAACAAAAATGAATTTAATTTATATGCATAACTAACATATGTTTTTCATATAAATATCATTCATGAATTTAATTTATTTTAAAAGTACAATATTGTATATATTAGTTTGACATTATGATATTAAATACAATTGAGTGAATATATAATTTAAAATTAAAAAACATGAAAATGACAATATATTATTTTATGAGAAAGTGTGAAATGACATTTATTATGAGTACTTCACTTTATGACTTAAAAGTATTTGTACCACTTCCTTGGTTAACTATGGGTTTTCATTCACCATAGAAAATGTGACAAATAAGCATTCTTAACTCATGCAATGCCACCTCAACCATGGGGGATGATGTCATATACTAGAATGTAATTGGTTGATTTTTATAGTACATTTTGGTCCTTTTGAGGCCCATTTTTGACCTCAAATTCTCTCTAATGCACCATCATCGTCATCCTCATGATGATGATAATCATCATCATCATCATAATCATAATCATAATCATGACCATCGTCATAATCATAATCATCATCTTCATCAGCATCATAATCATCATCATCATCA
This sequence comes from Pseudotsuga menziesii, assembly GCA_001517045.1. Lineage (NCBI taxonomy): Eukaryota > Viridiplantae > Streptophyta > Pinopsida > Pinales > Pinaceae > Pseudotsuga > Pseudotsuga menziesii. Next base: position 495,432 of record LPNX010644170.1, on the reverse strand, counting down.
TTGTCATCGTCGACATCATCATTGTCATCGTCTTCATCAACATCATAATCATCACCATGATCATCAACATCATCATCAACTTCATCATCATCGTCATCATTATCATCACCATCCTCATGATGATGATAATCATCATCATTGTCATCGTCGACATCAACATCATAATCTTCATCATCATCATCGTCATCGTCGTCATCATCATCATCATCATCGTCGTCATCATTTTCATCGTCATCCTCATGATGATGATAATCATCATCATCATCATCATCGTCATCACAATCATAATCATCATCATCAGGATCATCATCATCATCATTGTCATCGTCGTCATCAACATCATCATCACCATCATCAACATCATCATCATCATCAACAACATCGTCATCATTGTCATCATCGACATGAACATCATAATCATAATCATCAACATCAACATCATCATCATCATCATCATCATCATCACCATGCTTACATGCTCACATGCTCAACTTTTCAATCATCCTTCAAAGCTATATTTTCATTTATCCAAGATAGGGTTGTGTCGTTATGTAGATGGTTCTTCCCTCATTAATGTGAAGGTTCTTTATTTATTTGTCTTGAACTTGTAAAACCTCAACCACTATTATGGCAATTTATATAATATAAAATAACATATAATAAAAATAAAATACATATAATATAAAATAATATATAATAAAAATAAAATACATATAATATATAATAATATATAATAAAAAATGACAAGTGTATTTGGACATTGTCGCGACTCGTTTTGGGCAGTTTAGTTCAATTTGGAGGTTTTTGTGAATTTGGGAGTAGGTCCGGTGGAGCACAAGGTTCAAAATTGCAGCACACAGTTGATAATTGGAGGCCAGGGTTGAGAATTGGAGCTCACCGTTGATAATTGGAGCTCACGCTTGAGAATTGGAGCCGACGGCACAAATTTGGAGCAAACGGTTCAAGTTTTGGATTTGGAGCTCATGGCTCAACGGGTAAGCATCATGACCTCCTTTTTTGGGCATGCTGTGACAATGGTTTTTGGGCATGCTGTGACAAGGGTTTTTGGGTGACAAGGGTTTTTTGTGCGCGCTGTGATGTTTGCTCCTTTCTGTCGATCTCAAAAATCGGCGGTCCAATATTGACTTGCCTTAAGGGGGAGGGGACCCTATGCTATATAATTTGATACCATCAACCACTCACTTCGGCAAGCTGCTATGGCACCTCAAACTCATAAACCCGTTTCCCAATAACCAGGGTTGGGGTTTACCATAAGCACCCCAATTGGTCATTCCGTTCCTTAACATGCTGAACCGAAGCTTGGACTTTTGGCCTTAGAAGAGTTAGTTAATGAGTGACATGGACTTAAGAAAATTATAAAATTAGGATGGTAGAATAGATGGAATGAGGGATACCTTTGTTGATGAAAGCCAGGACCTTGAAAAACACACTCGTTCGGGGACAAAAGTTTGGGAACAAAGAAGTTGAAATAAGTAGCGACTTTTAAAAAACCAAGGCAAAGCAAACAATTTCATGGTTGGGGTAGTTATACACCTTAACAAGTTGGAGAATACAGCAGAGACAACCATTACAGGAAGGGTCTAAGGTTGACAATTCAATGCCAAAACCCTCAAGGATTGGGGTTAGGAAAATTGGGGTGACAAACTAGGATGTGTGCCCAAAGTCCTAGTTCTCTCCAAAGGTTGTTCATCTTGCATATTAAGAAAGCCGAAGATGCACAATGGGATCTCAAACAGAATTGGTGTATAGGCTCGGCACTAATGGCTCTGAAAATGTGGATAACTCTGTTTGACAAGAAAAGAGAGAAGTTAGACATCACCCTAATTTGGGTGTGACTTTAAGGTTTTCCCTTTCACTATTGGTCTTTAGATGTTTTCAGGGGCATTAGAAATATTGTGGGGGAGTTTGTTGCGACAGATATGTCATTTAAAAAAGGCGGACAATATGAAATTTTCTTACATTTTGGTTAGACTAAACAACCATGAGGGTTTAAAGGAGGATATTGAAATTGAGCACAAAAATATTTCTATCATTCAGACATCGGACTATGAGGGGTTTCCATTTAGGTGTTGGTGGTGTCATAAATACAACAATTTACGAGGTTCATCCCATCTAACCATTAGGTCATGACAAGAGGCAAGGGTTTTGAGCGAAACAAACAAAACAAATACTTGTTCAGATCCATTAGTAGTGGTTATCTCATTTCCAAAAGTAGGAAGATTTGTTAAAGAGGTACATGAAGAGGAAGGGGGATTTGGGTACCGAGAAATTTCGCCACTTGTGGAAGTTCGTTCTTTGGATACTCTTCTTCGGTCAGGTTGTTTGGAGACTGGTATTGGTCATGGTGAGATTTAGATGGATGTCAAGGATGCGATGACCCATTTTGTTCCAGAATCATTTGTTCCAGGTATAGACAATTCCCATATGAAGCCTGTTGTTATTTTCTCTCCTATGATAAATTTCCTTCTTCCAAAAATTATGAGAGGTTTTCACTTATCGGTTCTCTGGATACATTGTCACTAAACAAATATACGAGTCATGTTATGTTCCCTAATTCATGGGCAGATGTATTGAACACACAACCTAATGTTCACCCCTATGTGAATCCTCAAGAGACACCAAAATATGGAAGTGGCCTTCATTAGATATAACTTTAGATCGAGGTCTTCACATGGGGATGTTAAACATATAGTAGAAGGATTGGGACAAAATCCTTAAACCTTGGGAACTGGGAAGCAGAAGGGGTGAATATCAAACCTCCAAAAGGCATAGGATAAATTCAAATATGATATGGCAGTTGGGAGACAATCCACCTTTGTTGGGGCGCTTAGAGTAGTGAGAACCCTAGCCATGTTTTTTTATAAGCAAGAAACTAGAACCTAACCCCTAGATCATTGAAGATCATTATAAAATATTAAATTTTTTTGTACATACCTGTTAATATCATCGTCAAACAAAACTGTCCATGCAGACAGATTTCAAGAACTCTGTCCACATTAACTATATCTCACAAAAGATAACAAGTGTTCAACCAAGCAACGGTGACGACTCGTGGTATTATGGCTTACAATTTTGCGATGTTGCAACCCCATGAAACATAATACCACGAGTCGTCGCCATTATTAGCCAACACTTATTAGCTATTTTAGAGTTAGTGAATTGAAAGTGGCTAAGTCAACGCAAAAAACAAAGGTAATAAGTTTGACTAAATAAACTATTTTGATAATTGTACCTACATCTTCCGCTATTTTGATAATTGTACCTGATAAACTAGTTTGATAATGGGGACGATTCTTGGTATTTTGTTGCACAAGTTTTCCATGTTGCAACCTAATGAAACATAATACCAGGAATCGTCCCCATTATTAGCCAACATTTATTAGCTATTTTAGAGTTAGTGAATTGAAAGTGGCTAAGTCAACGCAAAAGAGAAAGGTAATAAGTTTGACTACATAAACTATTTTGATAATTGTACCTACATCTTCTTTGATGGGGCTTCAGCCAATCAAATTGGAGGTATAGGTGTTCATCTTTTGATCACCCAGGACCACTATTTTTGCTTCAAATTGGGTGTTAGTTTGAGTACAAACACCATATTTGAACTACTTGCTTTATGGACTCTCCTTTATTGTGCTAAATCCATGGTCCTTCCCACTCTACACATTCATGGTGACTCCACAGCCATCATTAATTGGTTCAATAGAAGATCAGCGCTAACTTTACTTGCACTTGATGGCTGGTGTCAATGTATCCGTGATATGGAACCTTAATTCATCCAGCTAAAAGCAGTTCACATATTCAGAGAACACAATACTAAGGCGATAGCTTATCCAGAGAAGCATTAACCTTGGCCTCAGGCCATTTTCAGTTTACTGAATTCACTGATGGTGAATGCACTAATCAGGGCACTTTCTAGCTTTTCTAGCCCTTAGCACTTGAGTCTTTTATGTGTTGTTGCTATTGACATCCTTTGGATGATTGAGGTGGATGATCCCCTCATATTACTGATCTCTCTTATTTATTGCTTCTTTGGATTAGCTACTTCAGTATTAGACTTGAATTCTCAGTATGTTGAAGGTTAGTGATGTGGATGTACTCAAGATTCCTAGATTAGAGGTGTTACCTTCGAATGTTTGTCCAGTATTCCTGTGAAGCTGATCAATTGTATTCCTTAGGGTTTCCTTAGGGTTGAAAATTAGTATGGGAAAACAAGTTAGCGTTGCCTTAGGGTTGAAAATTAATATTGGAAAACAAGCATCGTCAAGACAAGCTAAAAGGAATAAATCAACAAATATTACAGACTGATATAAATGTATTTAACGTGCCAAGTAGCCAGATCTGGAAATGTCCTCTCTTCACCACCATTGATTATATATATATATGATTGTTTTAGGTTACCACTAGGAAATATACCTCTGAAGTGCTAGCTTATGCACTTTAGAGTAGCACAGAGGTTAA